>JAKSZT010053809.1:2518947-2559585 GCA_026826555.1 Tolypeutes matacus
TGGGAGGTCATCCCAGAGGTAACTCTTACGCACACCTCAGTAGGAGCTCATAGAACATCTAAGTGCCTATCACCCCACTCAGTGGGGTTCCTGAGAGCTCCGGAGACACCCTGGTCCTATATAAGGGGGGATAGCCCCAGAGACTGATGCCTTATCAGTGGGTTCTATTTTGGAATCTGTGCTCCTGAGAGTGACAGAATTAGACTCAAATAAGTCCTCCCTGCACATGGTTCACCAGTCCCTTCTATTCAAACCTACATGTGATGCTGGAGTTTCTTAGGTATACTTCCAGAGACTGGAGCCTCCCGCCTACCTATGTGCCAGGTGTGCATGAAATCTAGGTGGAGCTGCAACTCCTACCCTACAGCTCAATGGACTCATCCAAGTCACCTGGTGAGGAGACAACGATGGGCAATGGCCAACCCAGGGAATGGAGAGGGCCTGCATCTGCAGGCAGGATCATCCCACCCACCATATCCATGGGATGTAAGCCCTCTCTCACTTGGAGTTGGAGTGGACATCACCATCCCAATCCCCTCAGGATTGGGGGAAGAACTATGGACTAGAGTGGACTTGATGGTATTCTCTTGCTCACATATGGTGATTCTTGCAATGCAAGAAATTATAACAATGAGGTGGAGCCAGTGGCCACTTGACAGTTTTTGGGTAGGGAGGAGATGAGCAGTTGAAATACAGGGGCTTCTTTGGGAGTTGGAGGTTGTCCTGAGTACTGTTGTGGCAATGGATATAGGCCATTTTAAATCAGCACACACCACTCAGGACTGAGTGGGAGAGAGTGTGGTCTACAGTGTGAACTGTGGTCTATGGTTGGTGGCAAGGCTCCAGGATGTGTAAGTTCATTGAGGTTGGTGGGCCACACTGTGGGAGATGTTTGTGTGGGATGTGGTGGGAGGTGTGGGAGGTGGGCAACATGGGAATCCCAGTGGGTTCCGTGTAATATTTTAGGTAATCTAAGCACCTCTTAAAATATATGTATATATATATATATATAAATAACATTTTTGTAAGCAAATACACATATATGCATATATATTTATATAACATTTTGCAAATGTTTGTATGTATTGTGAGAATTTTGATTTTTACCCATAATAATAAAAAAAAAGATAGTAGCAAATCTAGGTAATCTTTGTTTTGATGTAAAATTTTTAGATACAAAATCACAGTTGATGAAAGAAGAAATGGATAAGTTTAAAGGTGTTTTTTTTTTATTTTAAACTTATGCTTTGCTAATTAAGATAATGAAAATACAAGCCACAGACTGGGAGAAAATATTTGCAAAACATGATAAAGGACTTGTTTCCAAAATTTACAAAGAGCTCTTACAATTCAATAATAAGAAAATGAACAATGGAGATAATAATTTGGAAAAAGATCTAGACACTTCACCAAAGACGATAGACAGATGGCAAATAAGATTATAAATGATGCTCAACAACACATGTTGTTTTAATTTACTAGACTGCTGAAAGCAATATACCATGAAATGGGCTGGATTTTAACAATAGGATTTTATTAACTTACAGGCTTACATTCTTGAGGCCATGAGAATGTCCAAATCAAGGCATTATCAAGGTGATGCTTTCTTCCTGAAGACCAGCTGATGGCAATCCTCTGTCACATTGCAAGACACATGGCAGTATCTTTTGGTCTCTCCCTTCTATTTTGGGGTTCCATTGCTTTCACCTCCTTGCTTCCATGGGTTTCTTTTTGTCTGAATTTCATTCTCTTATTTAAAAAAAAAAAACTCCACTAAGAAGATTAAAAGCCACCCTGGATCATGCCTTAACTGAAGTAACCCATTCAAAAGCTTCTATGTACAATAGGCTTATACCCACATGGATGAATAGGCTTTAAGAACGTGATTTTCTGGGATACATACAGTTCCAAACCACCACACACGTCATTAGAGGATTGCAAATTAAAACGACAATGAGATACTAGTATACATTAAACAGAATAGCTAAAATAAAAAACACAACACAAAATGCTGATGAAGATGTACAGGAAAAAGAACTCTCATTCATGGCTTGTGGGAAATCTAAACAGAACTATAATATGATCAGCTATGATGCTCCTTAGGTATATAGACAAATGAGTTACAAATATATCCACACAAAAATCTCGCCACAAATAATGTTTCTAGCAGCTTTATTCATAATTGCCAAATACTTAAAACAATCAAGATGTGCTTCAATAAGTGAATGGATGAACAATTGTATATATGAATAAAATTGAATATTATTCAGTGATTAATAGGAATGAGGTATCAGACCACAAAAAGACATGGAGGATAATCAAATGCATGTTTCTAAGTTAAAGAAGCCAGTCTTGTAAGACTACATACTGTATGCTTCCAACTATAAGACATTATGTAAATGGACACATTAAGCAGAGTCTTGGAGGCTATGAAAAAAATGAGTAGCTAGAAAAATATTTTAAACAAAGGAGTGGCATGATCAGGAATGTGATTAATTTAGAAAGATCACTCAGTTCCAGAATTGAATGTAGCTTTTGATTATTGTGCTGATTCTAATAATGTATATGTTCATGATTGAATAAATATAAAATGAAAACCTGCACTATTGATAAAATTAACCTCTATTTTTCTTTACATTTATGTTGGGTGGCAAGTTTTCACTCTGTTTTTCAGAACAAAAACGAATATGAGGGCATATTTTCCTATATCTACCATGTAAATATAAACTACACTTATTTAGGATGAGAAAAGACCTGCAATATGATACTACTATACCCTAAAATTGCTAAAAATAAGAAGGTTGAAAGCCTTAAGTGTATATGAGCTTAAGGAACACTAACTCTTCTATATTTCTAATGGAAATGCAAAAGTGCACAGTCATTTCGGTGAACATTATGTCAGTTTCTTATAATGTTAAGACAAACACTTATCGTCAGACCTAGGTATTTACTCAAGATAAATAGAAAAACATCTTTCCACACAAATCTTGTGCATGAATGTTCATTGCAGCTTTATTCATAGTACCAAAATATTAGAACAACTCAAAAGACAATCATCTAGTGAATATATAAAAAGATTGCTGAGTATTGATACAGTGGGATACTACTCAACAATAAAAAGGACTGTACAAGTGCTACACGTCACAAGATGGATGAATCTCAAAAGTACTATGCTGAGGGGAAAAAACATCAGACACAAAAGTCTACATACTTTATGTTTCCATATATATGAAAGGAAATATTGCAGGGACAAAAAGCAGATCAATGATTGCCAGGGGCTGTAGGTGGGAGCAGAGAATTGACTGCAAACACTTGGTATTTTTTCCATTGATAGAAATTAATTGCATCCTTTTTTTTTTTTTTTTTACATTTTTAAGTGGAAAAGTTATTTTTATATTCGTGTTACAGTTTACTCAGTTAACAAAAGATAATAATTCTGGTAACAATAACTATGCTTTAGTCAGTGGTGACACTCCCCCCTTAATTTGTTCATTCCTCCATCTTGAGGGATTTGACATGATGTTCACTCTGCTTCAGGCTCAGAAGGGATAAGATATTATGGGGCAGAGAAATGGCATTGTTTTGTTGCTGCTGAAGATGCTCCTTGCTTTTGGGATGGGGCTGGTCCACCATCATCATTTTGTTCATTGTCCAGGACAAGCCTGGAGAACTGGAGAGTAGGACTTGGCCACAGATCTGCTGGTTCTCAGGACCCAACCACCATAGGAACAATCCAAAGGATTTAAGTCTCTGAGAAATATGCTTATCAGGTAAATTAACATATATATATATATATATATATGTTCATGAACACACAGCTATGTGATTTTAGCAATTACCATTGATTGTATACTTTGGATATATTGTATGTTTATTAATATGCATCAATAAAATTGATTTGTTAAAAAATAAAAATTATTTTTAAAAATAATGATAACTATAATAATAATACATGGTACAATGAAATAATAAAAAGATTTTCTGTACCTGAAAAAAACTATAAATATGGGTTCAAATAAAAAGAGTAGAAGAATCATAATTACAGGATTTATAAATGAGTATAGCTATGTTTTATTGGGAAAATAGATTATCATATATTCCCAAAGAGGGCCCACCAAGTAGGTATTGATATGTGACCACGTGGTTTGTTTATGGTGTCCAGACATTCCTAGGGCCCTCAGGAGCACTTTTGTTTGAGGTTTTATTGTTGGCAGTTTGTGAAGACTGGTTGAGACCTGCACGAGCATAAGTTCCAGAATGACCTCCCAACTCACTTTGATATCTCTTAGCCATAAAAACTCCATTTCTCCCTTTTGGTCAAAGTCTTTCTCCAAATACATCACTGATTAATCCCTCAGTGCCAGAGGGCTCACCCCTAGGAAACATGGCTCAGGTCAGGAGGAAGGTAGTGAGTTTCTTTGCACAGTTTGGCTTAGAAAGAGGCCACACTTGAGTAACAAGGAAGATTTCAAGAGGTAACTCTTAGGAATTCATTATAATTATGGTTCTGACTCTTATATTTAGGTTTCGGATCCATCTTGAGTTAATTTTGTATAGGGTGTGTGATAGAGGTCCTCTTTCATTCTTTTGGATATGGATATCCAGTCCTCCCAACACAATTTGTTAAAGTGACTATTCTGTCCCTGTTAAGTGGATTTGGAGACTTGTCAAATATCAGTTGTACATAAAGGTGAGGGTCTATTTATGAATTCTGAATTAAATTCCATTGGTCAATATGCTTATCCTTGTGCCTATACCATGCTGTTTTGTCATCTGTAGCTTTATAATATGTTTTAAAGTCAAGTAGTGTGAATCTTCCAACTTTGTTCTTCTTTTTCAAGAGGTTGTTTACTATTTTGGGCCCCTAAACCTTCCAAATAAATTTGATAAATGACTTTTCCATTTTTGAAAAAAAAAGGCTCTTGGAATTTTTATTGAGATTGCATTGAATAAGTAATTTGGGTAGAATTGACATCTCAATGGTATTTAGTCTTCTATTCCATAAACATGGAATGTACTTCCATTTATTTAGGTCTTCTTTGATATTTTTTGATATTTTTAGCAATGTTGTGTAGATTTCTGAGTAAAAGTCCTTTGCATCCTTAGTGATGTACTATAAGAAATTTTTTTATTAAGAATTGTGAATTCATAAGCTTTCCAATCAATTGTCACTGCTGTTTCAGCCTAGAATAGTGAATGATTAACTTGACCTTTGCTTTCGGAATGTTATAACTCTGATATACAGGTAATCCCATCATTCACTACTCAAAAAAAAAAAAAAAACAAATGTTTAAAAGGACAAGTTACTAGACGTGGTGTTTGTTTGCACGTCCTGCTTGTGTAACATTAAGTTAAAGCTGATGTATATCAAAACCCTCATGTTCCTGTTTAGTGTGCCATGAATAGAATAGAACAAAAGACCCCTCAAGACACTACATCTCTCCTGGGAGGGCTGGCCACCCCCCACCAGATGGATTCAGTTACTTTTGATGCTGTCATTCCTCACCAGTTGCAAAACTCATTGGAGTTCAGAGGTTCGGAACCCCTTAAAAGGGATAACCCCTAAGCTGCCAGTCAAAGTCTCATCCAGGAGGGGATGCTCTTCTTTGGACCATTTTTCCAATTGGGACTCTGATTGGTTGCAAAGGGACTTCCCAGCCTCATGAGAAATCAGATGTTGTGTTTTCCCCCAATTTGTTGAGTGGTTGTATATACTTTCATTCTTTCCTATGTAATTTAATTGATTAGTCTTCTTTTCTGTGATTGTTTAATTCTTAAAATCATTTGTTATAATCTGAAACTCATTTGATTGAATAAATCTGCCTTTGAATAACATTTAGATTTTCTGCCTCTCCCTTAGCAAAACATTTTGGTGTAGTTGGCAGAATTCTGGTACAATTAAATTATCAGAATACCTCTTTGCTCACACTCTCAGGTAACGGAAGGAGCAGTGATGATGTGGCTGTGGGCTGATAGAATTAAACTTCTGGAAGAGATGAAAAACATAACAACGTTAATGTTTTCTGTTTTGTTTCCATGCTAATTCTAATTGGGCCTGGATAGCCAAATTGATAAAATTAGTGCTGTTAAGGTTTAGTAACTTTTGAACTGGGCATCTCTGGGAAAGTAAGAGAAAAAGAAAAAATATAGAAAAATGCTAGCAGCTTTTGTAAGCCTGCCATCAAAAATATATCACAAAACTCAAAGCCTGTAATGCTTGTGTAAACTGTAGAGAAGTTTGAACGGGATGCTACTTTAAAAATGTTTTAAGTTTTAGTCACTTTTTCTTTTTAACAGAATTTTTAACAAGTTGTTAAAAGGAACTTTCAATTTTGAATCAATAGCTTTCTCCTGAACTCCGAGTCTAAGTGTACTTCTAAAGAGTGGTAATCCAAAATATGCGTGCTAAATGTCAGTCTGTCTAAACTGCTAAATTAGAGCTTAACCACATTTATGCTGCTCAAATATTCCTAACTGGAGCTGATTACTAATAAAAGTGTTTCCATGAGTGAGCTTGCATATTACGGCAACACGGATTCCAAAGAAAATCTTAATTAAAATCAGTAAAATCGGAGATGTGAAATGATGGAGAGCTGGAAGACAGCCATACCAAAGGAGTAAGAATTAAGCTTTATGTTTCTGTTGGTGTTTCTCAACTCTTTTTGTGTTTGTCTGTTTGTTCAGTATCAGTGTGTACTTTGATACCTCTGGAGGGTAACATTAAATTGATAAATGAAAATTCTTAAAAGAGCTCTAATTTGAATGGCAAAAAATATTGTTTTTGACTAAATTGAAATGAATAGCTTATTTTTTCTTCACAGAATGGGATAAGGAATGTGAAACTTAAATAAATATAGAAAGAAGTAAAATGTTTGTGGGAGTACTGACTAAAATTTGATAAGTTTTGTTTGAGGACGTGTGTTTTGTCCTAAGATAAGATGGCTGGTTTTCATAAAATCAGAATGGAAGTATGTAAGACAAAACTTGAATGCATATGGCAAGTTGTAGAAGGTATTGTGGTAGCATTAAGTAAAGGAATGTGTTCTGTGAAGGTAGAATTTGTCTTGAGATGAAGTAACTATATGTGGTTATGAATAGTTATAAAAACTTTGTAGAAGCATTGTTTAAACTGAAATATTTAAATGGTGAATTTTCCAGAAAGTCATTAAACAGAAACTGAATTAATGCTAATAACAAATAGTGACTTCATAACAGAAAAACCTGTCAGAGGCCACCTCAATCTGCCTATTAAAAGTGGTGGTAAGGTAAAGATAATCTTGATTTCATTGGGAATCTTAGGTTTTCATAAAATAATGGAGAAAAGTTTTTTTCTGTACTGCTAAAATAAAATACCTGTTAATGTAATCATGGTAAAGGTGTAAAAGTGAAATGTAAAGTAATGAAATGGTTAAGTTCATTTGATATGTTATAAGTTAAATGGAAAGTGTTTGAAAGTGTAATAAAACTAAAAAGGAATTTTTAACCCTCTGTTAATTAAAGTTATATGAGTAAAATGTTCATATGAACACTTAAAGATTGTATAAAATTCCTGGAAATTTAACAATGTTTTGGCATGATGTTAGATACATGTATAATGTTGTTAATCATGATTTTTATTATTTTAAAAACTGGGGCCTGCCAGGGGTGGTGCCTAACAGTAGATTATCATAAATTAAAATAACACCACTGCTGTATACAACCATCCCAATTATTGCTAGTTTGTTGCCAGTTATGTTGCTATCACTTTGTTTTAAAACTTGCTAAGGCTTTCTTTAGTATCTCTTTAGGCAAGTCAAGCCAGCCTGCATTCACCTTCATGTGAGAAGGCCAACAGTGGATTTTGTAGTGCTTCCTGAAGGCTGTGTGCATAGCCCAACCATCTGTCCTGGCCTGGTGGCAAAGAATCTGGCTGTGTGGAAGAAACCTGTATCTGTAACCCTATTGATGATATTATGTTAACCAATAATCCATTTATTCAGAATTAAAAGAAGCATCAGAGACAATGGTATCTTATCTTAAGAACCTGGAATAGGCAAACAATTTGGGACAAGCTACAAAGTCCTGGCTGTCTTTCAAATTCTTAAATGTTGTTTAGTTGAGTAAAATAAAAGCTATACCCTCTGCTGTAATTAATAAAGTAGAATATTTTCTTATATTAATAAGAGTTTGTAATATTTTTGAGGTACTGGAGACCCTTCATCCCTCATTTAACTCAAATATTAAAACCATTATATGTGCTAATCAGGAAAAGTCATTCATGGGAATAGGAGGACCTCCAGCAGGCTGCTTTAAAAATAATAATAGAAGGCATTTTCACAAGTTTCAACACTAAGGGGGGTGGTAGATCTTAAATAACCCTAGTGTATTGGGTGTGGCCAGTACCAATATTGGCTTTGGGTGGTTTTGTGGCAGAGGGAACATTCTAAACTAATACACCTTGGGTTCTAGTCACAATTGTGGAAGAGGGCTAAAGTACAATATAGGCCTTAGGAAAGCAACTATGTGCAGCATACCATGCCCTGTTACAAGTGAAAAGCTTAACCCAATAGTGTCCAGTCACTCTGAAGACTGCCATCCCTATCCAGGGGTGGATTGTGGATACTAAAAACAAGACAAGAACAATGGACTGTTGTGGGTTTCCCTCTGTGAAGAAGAGATCTGTGGAAGGACATCTGGGACACCTGCCAGCAGCAGCAAATAACTATCATGTCCCTGCCCACTCCTCTAACATTGCTCTTGGGACTGTTGAGGCAGATACCCTTGTGAAGACCCAGAGCCATACCACTGAGTCCCAAGAAGCAGCAGTGTGGCTAAACCAGAAAGGTGAACATGGTGGATACCAGACCTTGTTGTGCCTAGCCCAGCAGTTCCAGCTGCCTGTTACTCACCAGCAACTCATGGACATCACCCATGAGTGTCCTTTGTGCTCACTCCAAGGACTGTGACATCAGTTCTCTCCTGTTCTCAGAAGGGGCAAAGTATGCTTTCAGTGCTGCAGACACTGTAATGGGACTCTTGTATGCAGATCCTTACAACAATGGACTGAGTTTAAATTCAGCGCTGTGGGCTGTGGCTGCAGCTTCAGTTAAGTTGCTAACAGCAGGACCAATGCAGGCTTTTAGATTATGAGTTAAAATGCCAGCCTCCCCACAGCCCAAGAGGGGAAGTAATAATAATTTATTGTTGCCTATGCCTCAAACTATACAAAATGGGAAAAATGAGGTCATTTTGATCATGGTACTGGTATATGCAGACTTAATGGTTGGAAATTTTAAGTCCATGGAAAATAAAAGTCATCCAAAACTGTTAAAATATCACCCAAGCCCTGCAACATATGGCATCTCAGATTGCAGATATTGGAACTTTAGCCCATGACCCTATTAGTAATTGGTTTTCCTCTTTAAGCTGGACCTGGAAGAAGGCATTAGTAGGTATTTCTATTGCATTCTGCTGTATTATATTAAGTTGTTGCTTGACCACTTGGTATAACTCATTCTGCTTATAAACTATTACTAATATTACTGGTGTTAAGGTAAGATTTGTCCAAAATGGATATGTAGAATAATTAAACTTGTAGGGACCTGCTGATAGTACAGTGTCTTCTGATGATTCATCTTAAATATGAGAGGCACCTGTTGTGAATACAGTGCCTTCTAAGAACTTGTGGATACATGTTGTGAGTATGGTAACTTATAGTCAGGGTTGATTTTCTTTTCTTCTTTCTTTATGACACTGGGAAATTGTGTCTTGTTTTTCTTTTGTATATATAAATTCCCAATGACGTACTATAAGAAAATAGTACTTATGAATGATGTACTATAAGAAAATTATTATTAAGAATTGTGAATTCATAAGCTTTCCAATTAATTGTCACTGATATTTAAGCCTAGAATTGTGAATGATTAACTTGTCCTTTGCTTTTGGACTTTATAACTCTGATATGCGGGTAATCCCATTATTCATTGCTCAAAAAAAAAAAAAAAACACAAATGTTTAAAAGGACAAGTTACTAGATGTGGTGTTTGCACGTCCTGCTTGTGTAACATGAAGTTAAAGCTGATGTATATCAAAATCCTCATGTTCCTGTTTAGTGTGCCATGAACAGAATAGAGCAAAAGACCTCTGAAGACACTACATCTCTCCTGTGGAGGGCTGGCCACCCCCCATCAAATGGATTCAGTTACTTTTGATGAAGTCATTCCTCACCAGTTGCAAAACACATTGGAGTTCAGAGGTTTGGAACCCCTTAAAAGGGATAGCCCCTAAGCTGCCAGTCGAAGTCTCACCCAGGAGGGGATGCTTTGCCTGGGACCATTTTTCCAACTGGAACTCAGATTGGCTGCAATGGGACTTTCCAGACTCATGTGAAATCAGATGTGTTTTGCTCTGATTTGGTGAGTGGTTGTTTATACTTTCATTCTTTCCTATGTCATTTAATTGATTACTCTTTTCTGTGATTGCTTAATGGTTATAACAATTTGATATAACCTGAAACTCATTTGATTGAGTAAATCTGCCTTTGCATAGCATTTTGAGTTTCTGCCTCTTCATTAGCAAAACAGTTAGTAAAATTTTTTTCCTAGATATTTGATTCTTTTAGTTGGAATTTTAAAGGAATTTTTTTTTCTTGATTTCTTCCTCAGGTTGCACATTATTAGTGTTTAGAAATATTACTGATTTTTGTGTATTTCTGTCTTTGACCATTTAGTATGATGTTACCTGTGGGTTTTTTATAAATGCTCTTTATCATGTTGAGGAAGTTTCCTTCTATTCCTTTCTTTTAGAGGGTTTTTATAAAGTTTGGATTTTGGAGATCCTTGGTTAGTTACATAAATATTTATGATTTTTCTTTATTCTTGGTAGAAATTGCCCCTTTTATTAATACACAGTGTCCTTCTATGTCTCTTATAAGTTTCCTATCCCATTTAAAGTCTATTTTGTCTGATATTTATAGTTATCCCAGCTCTCTCTTGGTTACTGTTTGTGTGGAAAATGACTTTCCACTGTTTCACTTTTAATCTATTTGTTTCTTGTGTCTAAAGTGAGTCTTTTGGGAGACAGATGTGGCTCAAATGGTTGGGCGTCTGTCTCCCATATGGAGGGTCCCGGGTATCGCGCCCGGGCCCCTCGGTATGAAAAAAAAAAAAAAAAAAAAAAAACTAAAGTGAGTCTTTTGTAGATTGTATATAGATGGGTCATTTTTTATCACTTCTGTCAATCTATGCCTCTTAATTGGGGTGTTTAATACATTAACATTCAATATTATTACTGTAAGGATATACTTATTTCAATCATTTGATTTTTAGTCTTTTATATGTCATATCTTATGTTTGTTCATCATTTTACCATTTTAGTTACTCCTATTAATTATCTTCCTTTCTGCACTCTTTACCAACACTCCCTCTCCTGTATTTTCCTTGCAGCCTGCAAAAATCCCTCTAGTATTTCTTGGATGGCAGGACTCTTTTTGATGAATTCTATCCATTTTTGTTTGTCTGTGAATATTTTAATCTCTCCCTCAATTTTGAAGGTCAATTTTGCTGAATACAGAATTATTTTATCTTCTGTTTTTACCCTTCAGTACCTTAAATATAACATTCCACTGCTATTCATTTCCATGGTTTCTGATGAGAAGCCAGCAATTATTTTTATTGAGAATCCCCTGTATGTGATGGAACATTATTCTTTTCCTGCTGTCAGGATTCTCTCTTTATCTTTGTCATTTGACAATCAGATTAGCATATGTTTCAGAGTAGATCTGTTATGATTTTTTTCAGTTTGGAGTATGCTGCACCTCATAGACACATAAGTGTTGGGAAATTTCTGGTTTTTAGGAAATGCATTATATCTTAATTATGGTGGCGAGTAAAGGTCTGAATATATTTGTCAAAGTTATCAAATTGTAAACATAAAATTTGTGAATTTTATTATATGTAAATTACATTTCATAAAGCTGATTTTAAATTTATCTCTATAATAAAAATTTAAAAATCAGTAGATTTGAAAAGTATCTGCTTAGCTACTTTGCTATTTCCTGTCTCATCAACCTGAATTTGCCTCTCAAATAAGGGTTCCACTTGAGTTGTTCCTTCATACCCTTAACACCACACATATAGTGAAAAATGGTTGCATCCTGGGAACCAGACCACTTCTGCTCTTCCTGGAGATAATTTTTATTAGCCTAAGAAAGAGGGACCATTGTGAGTAAACCTTCCTTAAGCCTCATAGAGGAATGTGATTTTGCATGAGACATTGTAAGAAAAAGCTCATATCTCAGACCAATATCATTATCAGAACCAAAGCTTCTGAGGTATAAGAGTCAGGTGGGGTCACCAGAATTTGGCCATCAATCTTTTACATATTGCTTCTCTGAAATCACTATTTTTTCTTTTCCTCTCATATAGTATGACACTAAAATTCAACTCCCACATTACACTTATTTAAGGGTATAAAAACCCTGAAATCCCTGAATGATATGAATTTTAAAAGGTCTTCTTGTAGAAGGAGCATTTTATCTCAAGTTTGACCAATATCCAAAAGGCAGGGGTTTTTAATCTAGCAAAGTCTGCCTTGTCAAAGAAGAAAATGAACATTATTCTAAAATTAAGTGCTCATTGTGAAGCTACAACATGCTCTACAGGATTTGAAACCTGATAATTAGACATATTCATTATCAGGACTTTTCTCAGTATACACATTTCACCACCTAGGTGCTGAGTTGTCTCCATATATTGAAATTGGAAAGTGGACATAGAGAAGATATGTGCTTAGCCTAAGTACAGTACCAAGAAAATTCAAGTGTAGATAGTCCAAATAAGGCAAGAGAACATATTAAAGTTATCCAGAAGAAGAGGAGATATGACTGCAAAATGATAGCCATATCTTACATGAGGGTTGTGCATAAAACATACAATATGTTTTTAAAATTTTTATCTTGTTTAAATATCTCAAATGACCCTGTAGTGAGGGAATTAAAACAAAAATGAATTACTTGGTTTCCTGTAAAAACTAGCAAATAGCAGTCTCCTATTTCATCTCCTCAACTGTTCAAATTAAACAGGGTTAGGACCTTGGAAGTTGCTCCATAAATATGTTAAACACTTCACTCTTCAATGCATGAAGATAATGAGAGAAATTGTAATGTTTATTTATATGCTTATCTTTGGGTGGTTGATAACAAGGTACACAACCAAGACTTATTCTAATATAGCAGTCACAGAATATCCAATAATGGATAAGTTATGGCCATAAAATAACATAATGCATCTCCTAACATTTGT
Organism: Tolypeutes matacus; assembly: GCA_026826555.1. Classification (NCBI taxonomy): domain Eukaryota; kingdom Metazoa; phylum Chordata; class Mammalia; order Cingulata; family Chlamyphoridae; genus Tolypeutes; species Tolypeutes matacus. The sequence continues at coordinate 2,532,228 of JAKSZT010053809.1, forward strand.
CTTAATTTTTTGAATTGGATTTCAAAATAAACAAAGTTAACCATGGTGAATTTGGAAAGCTATTTGAAATTGAAGGGGAAGCATTTCCATATTAGCTTCACAGCTCAGCAGAATTTCATTTAACATGAATACTACAGGATATTTTGGGAGATCCATAACATTTATCTTCCATAACACTGTCAAAAAAGCTAGGAATTAAGGGAGCAGCAACAGTCCCCCGAGCGCAGGGTCAGTGTCTGGCAAAAGAGGATGGTCCACTGATGGGTTCTTGTTATTGATGATTAGCCTTATGAGTCCTTGCTCTTGTAATTGAAACTTAGCCTACTGTTATGGGGTACCTAAGGGTTGCCAACTGAGAGACTCCTTGTTGCTCAAATGTAGCCTCTCTCTAAGCCAAACTCAGTATATGAATGCATTACCTTCCCCCAGCATGGGACATGACTCCTGGGGATGAGCCTCACTGGCAACGAGGGATTAATACCAAGTGCCAACTGGCAATACGACTAAAAAAAGACCTTGAATATAAGGGGGAAAAGGTAAAGACAAATGAGTTCATGTGGCTAAGAGACTTCAAAGAGAGTCGGGAGGACATCCCAGAGGTAAGGCTTATGCACACCTCAGTAGGATCTCATAGACACCAAAGTGGATATCACCCCACACAGAGAGGCCCCTGAGGGTTCTGGAGACACCCAGGTCCTATATAAGGGGGGATACCCCAGAGATTGACGCTTTATCAGTGGGCTCTACTTTGGAATCTGTGCTCCTGAGAATGACAGAGTTGGACTCAAATAAGTCCTCCCTGCACATGATCTATCAGTCCCTTCTATTCAAACCTATATGTGATGCCAGAATTCAAAAATGTACTTCAAGAGACTGGAGCCTCTGGCCTTCCCATGTGCCAGCTGTGCTTGGCATCTCAGTGGAGCTGCAACTCCTACTCTACAGCTCAATGGACTCATCCAAGTCACCTGGTGAGGAGACGATGATGGACAATGGCCATCCCAGGGAATGGAGAAAGCCTGCAGCTGTAGGCAGGATAATCCTGTCCACTGTATCCATGGGATATAAGCCCACTCTCACTTGGAGGTGGAGTGGACATCACCATCTCAGACTCCTCAGGACTGGGGGAAGAGCTATGGACTAGAGTGGACTTAATGGTTTTCTGTTGTAGACATATTGTGATTCAAGCAATGGAAGAAATTACAAGAGTGAGTTGGAGCCAGTGGCCACTAGACGCTTTCGGGGCAGGGAAGGGAAAAGCAGTTGTAATACAGGGGCTTTTTCAGGACTTGGGAATTATCCTGAGTGTCATTACAATGACAGATATAGGCCATTTTACATCAGCATATACCATGCAGAACTGTGTGGTAGAGAGTGTGGTCTACAATGTGAACTATGGTCCATGCTTAGTGGCAAAGCCCCAGGATGTGTATATCTATTGCAGGTAATGTGCCACACTAATTAAAGATGTTTATGTAGGGTGTTATGGGAGGTGTGGGAGGAGGGGAACATGGGAATCCTTGTAATTTTTGTGTAACATTTATGTAATCTAAGCATCTTTTAAAATATATATATATATATAACATTTATGTAAGCAAATGCACATATATGCATATATATTTATATATCATTTTTTAAATATTGGTTTGTATTGTGAAATATTTGATTTCTACCCACAATAAAAAAAAGCTAGGAATTAATTAACAAAACTTCAAAGTTCATTCAACAGGGAAAGAATAGTCTCTTCAACAGATGATGCTGAGAAAACTGGATATCCATATGCAAAAGAATGAAGAGTGACCACTATCTCATACTATATAAAAATTTCATTCAATAGAGCAAAGACATGTATACAAAATCCAGTCTTAGAAGAAAACATAGGGAAGCATCTTCAGGACCTTCTATTATGTAATGGTTTCTTAGACTTTACACTCAAAGCACAAGCAACAAAATTTAAAAAATAGATAAATCAGACTTTTGTGCTACAAAACACCTTATCGTAAGCTAAAAGACATCTTACAGAATGGTAGAAAACATTTGGAAACCCCATATATATGCCATACAGGTTTAATAACCAAAATATAAAGTATTCTTACAATTCAACACAAAATATAAACCCAATTAAAACATAGGCAAACACATGAAACGATATTTCTCCAAAGAAGATATATAAACTACCAAAAAGTACATGAAATTGCTTAATATGATTAGTTATTAGGGAAATGCAGATAAAATCCACTGAGAAAACATTTCACACTCATAAAACATATTGTGTGTTTTATGCACAACACTCATGTAAGGTATGGCTATGATTTTGCATTTTTTAATAGTAAATGCTTATTATTAAAAAAACAGAAATTACAAAGTATTGGAGAGAATATGAAGAAATAAGAACATTCATACATTGTTATTATGAACTTAAAACAGTGCAGCTGTTGTAGAAGACAGTTTGGTCTGGAAGAATGTTAAGTATAGAATTACCATGTGATCCAGCAATCAGGCTTCTAGTTATATACCCAAAATAATTGAAAGTAAGGGCTAGAATAGATATTTGCACACTGGTGTTTATAGTGGCATTATTCATAATTGCCCAAAGTTAAAAGTAATCCAAGTGCCCATCAATCACTGAATGGATAAAAAATGTGACATATACAAACAATGGAATATTATTCATTGATCAAAAGAAATGAAATTCTGATATATGTGGCAAGATGGATGAATCTTGAAGACATAATGTTGAGTGGAATAAGCCAGACAAAGAAGGACAAATATTGTATGTTCTTACTGATATGAAATAATTAGAAGAAGCAAATTCAGAGTCAGAAACTAGAATACAGATTACCAGAGGACAGGGTGGGAGTGGGGAATGGAGAGTTAAGGCTTACGTTATACAAAGTTATATTTGGAGTGATGGAAAAGTCTAGATAATGGATGGTGGTGAAGTTAATATAATATTGTGAATGTAAATACCAGCATTGAATTATATATTTGAATGTGGTTAATGGCAAAATTTTAGGTTGTATATATTTTATTTAAATATAAAGATTGAACTGTTCAGCACAAAAAGTGAGTCCTAATATAAAACAGTGACAGTACCTAATAGTACAATTATAATAATATAATTGCATCAATTGTAGCAAATAATCCATATTAATGCAAGGTGTTGATAATGGGGGTAGTTATATGGGATCTCTATATTTTATGCATGCTTTTCCTGTACACCTATGATTTCCCTATTAAAAAATACCATTTTCCTAATCAGTTTCACTGATCACAATTCAAGAAATTGGAAATCATTTTTAAAATAATCATCCCTAAATGCCAAACAATTTACAATGTAAGAAAAACACACTTTTTTTACCCATGGTTAAAAAGGAATAATAGAAGAAAATATGGTGATATCATTATACAATAAATTAGAATAAGTACAGTACCTATAAGATGTAGACATAATATTCAGAATGGAATGCATTTGACAATGGATTATAGTTAATAACATACTTATAAAAATGTGCTATCATCAATTTTATGAACAGTTCCAACCAAATGCAAGGTCTTAATAATATTGCAGTATATGGAATTCCTGTATTTTATGCATGATTATTCTATAAACCCACAACTTTTCTAATAATGAAAACAATAATGCAATACATTTGAATATGAGAGATTAAAAATTAAGGAATCAAGTATGAGAGCATTAAAATAAACACAAGTCAAACTGAATGAAAGAATTAATAAGAAAATAAGTAAAAAAAGTGGTAGATATATTCCATAGGACAGAAAGTTTTTTCACAAAACTAACTTAATACACAAAATTCAACAAATATAATAAAAAAAGAGAGAAGGCAAAAATAAACAATGTTAAAAGACTGTTATATTAGGATGACACTAAGTACAAATTTATACCAATATATTTGCTCACATAGAAAAAGCAGGCTATTATTTATGAAAACAATGTATATGCAAAGTTTTCCAAATAAGTAGAAAACCTGAATACACCAATAACCAAAAAATAAGTTATGGTCAGATGACTTTTTACAAGGCTGTCAAGGTCACCTAGCTGGGTCAGAACAGTCTATTCAACAAATGGTGCTGGGAGAAATGGATTTCCATAACCAAAATAAAGAAAGATGACCCCTATCTTACAAATTAAGCAAAAGTAACTCAGAATGAATAAAAGACCTAAACATGGAAGCTTGAACCATAAAAATCCTAGAAGAAAATATATGGAAACATCTTCAAGACCTGATGTTAGGTGGTAATCACTTAAACCTTACATCCAAAGAATGATCTTGAAAGAAAGAAATGTATAAATGGGACCTCCTCAAATTGAAACACTTTTTATTTCAAAGGACTTTATCAAGGAATCAAAAGGAAGCCTACTCAATGGAAGAAAATATTTGGAACCCACATATCCGATAAGGGTTTGATTTCCATAGTATAAAAACACCATAGAACTCAATGATAAAAGGGCAGCCATTCCAATTTAAAAATGGGCAAAAGACAGACAAACATTTTTTCAAAGACAAAATACAAATGGCAACAAAGCACATGAAAAAATGTTCAATAGCACTAGCTTTTAGGAGAATGCAAATCAAAACTACAATGAGGAAAATGGCAGCGAGATGAGTAAGCAGTCTGACCCCTCACAGCAAAGGAGTGGAGAGAGAGCAGAGACCTATCTGAAGGAACTACTTTTGATATATATAGAACATGAAGGAGCTCTGAGTCATCTAGGAGGGTACTGGAAAGATAAAGAAGCCAAAGGAAAACCATGAGTTTCTCACTCCTGTGGCTGGAATTGGCACATATACCCTGCCTTCAGGGAAAATAGCCTAAGTGGAGCCCTTGGGTCGCTGCCCTAAATGGAGTGTGAGGGCACATTACCTGGGAGGAATAGGGATCTTGGAGGGTGGAGAGTGGTTTCTTTGTGGTGCATTTGCCAGCTGAGCCCCTATTGAATCTCAGAAGGGACTCTGACCCTACATGGAATGGGTAGGGGGGAATCTCCTCAGGCAGCTGTCATACCCAGCTGCCAGAGTGAAGAGAGGAATTAGACTAGAGAGGGGGCAGGGACAGACAGGCACGTAATCAGCAGGACTCTGGCAAACTTCTAGGAATCTAACCTGCCTGAAGGAAAGGGGGCAGATAGATTTCAGAAAGACTAACTAACCTAAAGATAGAGTTTAGCTCAGTGGGAGAATTCACAGCTTACATATAAAAGACCCCTGTTTCAATTCCTGGTACTTCTTAGAGAAGTGATCCACTAGGTTACCAGACATCAAGCTGATACTTTATGACAGGGAATATATAGACATTCTTTTTGTATTAGCTTTTCTTGGATCTTTTTTTTTTTTAAGTTCTTTTTTTCCCCCTATTTTACTTGCTAAAGCTGAGTTCAAAACCTGAAAAACCTGCAAGGCTGAAGGGTATTGACTGATGAACATCAGCAGCCGGAGAAGCTCCTTAAGGGACTAAGAAGGAAGTCTGTTTTCCCTTGGTGTTTTGTTTTTTTTTTGGGGGGGGGGGATTTTTTTCTATCTTTCTCCTTTTTTTATTAGTTGCTGCTGTCATGTTTCTAGTTTCTTGTGTTTCCCCTTTCTTTTTTCCATTTCATTTCTTTTACCGATTTTTTTAACCTATGCTATTTCTTTTCTTTCTTTCATTTTTATATCTTCTGTTTTCTGTTGTTCTTTCATTCCACCTCTTTTTGTTTTGTCTTCAATTTATCTTGTTTTTATTTCACTCTCTTTATCTGTTTTCTTTCTTTTTTCCTTTTTTCCTTTTTTTCTTTTTTCTTTACCTCTCTTCTCATCATTCCAGCCTTTCAATTCATTCTATATATTTTCTCTATTTTCTTTTTCATTTCATTGTTTCTATTCCACTCTTTTATTCTTCTTCTTCTGTACTTGTTACTCGTGTTATCAATTGATTTTCCTAGGTCTTGTACATTTCTTGTACATTTCCTCTTCTACCTTTTACTATTATTATTACTATTATTGTTTTTCTCTTCTTGTCTCTTTCCATTTCTCTCGTCCTAATTTTTTCCCAAGGGAAAATAGACAACAGCAAGGAAATAGAATAAGAGGAATGAAGTGTCAAAGTGAAACCTTACCACACACACAATAACAAGAACAAAATAAAACCCTAGAGTAGGAAGAGAAGCTAATCAACTGGAAAAAAATCAGAATAAAAAATGCCTAGACACCAATAAAAAATAACAAGTCATACCAAAGGAAGACATGGCCCAGTGTGATGAACAAACTAAAAAACAGCAGGAGATATAGAACATGGAACAACCAATCAGAGATGTCCAAATAAATATCATGAATTAACTTAATGAAGTGAAGGAAGAGATTAAGGATATTAAGAAGACACTGGGATAAAATACTGAAGAAATTGTAAACATACATAAAAAGATAACGGATATGATGGTGATGAATGGCACAATGCAAGAAATAAAAAATTCACTGTAAGCACATAACAGCAGATTTGAACAGGCAGAGGAATGAATCAATGATGTGGAAGACAGTACAACTGAAACCAGGGAGTTGAACAGATAGATAGAAAGATAAATAAAAGCCAGCAGATATTTAAGGATTTGAATGACAACGCAAAATGTATAAATATACACGCTATAGGCACCTCAGAGGGAGAAGAGAAGGGAAAGGGGACAGAAGGTGTGTTGGAGGAATTAATGGCTGATAATTTCCCAACCCTATTGAAGGACATGGACGTACATATCCAGGAAGCAAAGCACACCACAAACAGTATAAATCCTAACAGGCATACACCAAGATATATACTTGTCAAATTGCCCAATGCTTAAGACAAAGAGGAATACTGAAAGGAGCAGAGAAAGGAGATTCATCACATACAATGGAAGCTTGAACAGATTAAGTGCTAATTTCTCATCTGAAAAAATGGAGGCAAGAGGGCAGTGGTATGACATAGATAAGGTGCTAAAAGAAAGAAATAAAAACTTCCAGCAAAGAATTGGATACAAAGCTGGCATTCAAAAATGAGAGAGAGTTCAAAATATTCACAGATAAACAGAAATTAAGAAAGTTTGTCTGTAAGAAACCTGCCCTTCAAAGAATACTAAAGGGAGTTCTTCACATTGAAAAAAAGAGAGAGAGAGAGAGTCAATTGGAAGATGTAAGAACTACTAAAAATAAAAAAAGAGAAATAAAAACAACATATGGCATACACAAACCTAAATAAATTATGGCTAATGTAATTCCTTGACAATAATAACAATGACTGCTAAGGGATTAAGCTCTCCAGTGAAGAGACACAGATTGGCCTAGTGTATAAGGAAAGATGACCCATCAATATGTTGTCTACAAGAAAATCACCTTAGACCCAGGGATACAAGGAGGCTGAATGTGAATGGATAGAAAACAATTTTACATGCAAACAATAAACAAAAATGGGCTGGAATAGCTATGTTAATATTAGACAAAATAGACTTTATTTTTATTTTTTTTATTTTTTAAAAGGTATTTAGGGGGTAGATGTGGCTCAAATGGTTGGGCGTTTGTCTCCCATATGGAGGGACCTGGGTTTGATCCCCGGGACCTCCCGGTAAAAAAAAAAAAAAAAAAAAAAAAAAAAAGATACATTAAAAGATATTTAGATTACATAAATACTACATTAAAAATATAGGGGATTGCTATAGTCCCCACTTCCTACCCCTCCCACACTTTCCCACATTAACAACATCCTTCCTTAGTGTGGTACATTCATTGCAATTGATTAACACATTTTGGATCATTGCCACTAAGCAAGGATTAAAGTTTATATTGTAGTTTACACTCTCTCTCACCTAATTCTGTAGGTTATGGCAAGATATATAATGGCCTGTATCTGTCATTGCAATTTTTTTCAGGACAATTCCCAAGCCCTGAAAATGTCCCCACATTAAACCTGATTTCCCCCTCACTGCCCTCAGAACCTCCAGTGGCCACTACCTCCACATCGATGATATAATTTCTTCCATTTGCTAGAACCACAATAATTCTATAGTAGAATACCAGTAAGTCTACTTTAGTCCATAGTTCATTCCCCAATGCTGAGGATTCTGGGATGGTGATGTCCACTCCACCTCTAATTGAGAAGTGGCTGTGATCCATTAAGGCCAATGAAAGGCACCAAACTCTGAAATTATCTGCCCTGACTAAAGTAGCTGGATGTCTCCAGAGCCCTCAGAAGACCTGCAATTTGGGGTAGTATCTACCTTGGCAGTTATTGAGATCCTGCTGAGATGGGCATAAGCGTAACATCTGGAATGACTTTCCAACTCACTTTGAAGTCTCTTAGCCATATAAACTCCCTTGTCTTTACCATTTCTCCCTTTTGGTCAGGGTCTTTTTACAATTGAATTGCTAGTTGATTCTTGATAGTAATCCCTCAGTGCCAGGGAGGCTCATCCCCTGGGGGTCATGTCCCACAATGAGGGGAAGGTAATGTATTTATATGCTGAGTTTGACTTAGAGAGCGGCCACATTTAAGCAAAAAGGAGGCTCTCAGCAGGCAACTTTTAGGCACCCTATAATGCTAGGCTAAGTGTCCATTACAAAAGTAAAGGTTCATAAGCACAGTCATCAATATCAAGGGCCTATAACTGGACCATCCTCCTTCACTAGTCATTGCCCATGTATTCGGAGGTTTCTTGGTGTTCCATTAGAGAATGTGGCAGAGCTTCCTAGGATGGGAATTTGCTATTGCTTCAGTTATTGTGTGAATCTTGACCCACTGTGACACTGCCCCATGAACATTTGAACACATTTATATGCTGTGTATGTATGCCTATGTGAACTTCCTCCCATGTATTCCCCATCACTGACACCCTGCACCAATGATCCACCCCTGCCACATTTGTAACCCTTTTGTGATCCAAAATTTCTTCAAAATTGAAGCCAATAAAATAACCAAATACAATTCATAAGAAAATGAAATACTAATGATAGTTTTAAAAATAAGAAATAAAATACAAAAAATTTTTTAAATAAAAAAATTTGGTATAAATAAAAGTAGTTAAAATATTTAATTTTTTTGACATTTTGCCTTCCATCACTGTAATATCTGTTGTCCTATTTGTACAGTGATATTTTCTTCCATTTATTCCCCGAGTGTCTTACTTTCTTCATTTTGTCTTCAAAGAAGTTTTAGATTACAGAAAAGTCCAATACCAAATACTGGGAAGTCCCATATACTCCTAATCCTCCTGCTTTTCCCCATTTCCCCTATTAATAACATTTTATTTGTGGATGGTATGTTTATTTAAGCTGATGTACAAATATTGAAACATGGCTACCAACCATGGTCAATGGTTTACATTATGGTTTATATTTTGGACCATACAGTTTTATAAATTTTGATATAATTTTAACATGGCCTGTATCCATCATAGCAAGATCATGAATAACACTTTCATTACCCACAAAATGCTCCCTGTTCTATATATTCTTTTCCTCCCTGCCCCTCCCATAGGGACCCATGGCAACCATGAGACTTCTCTCCTTAAAGAAAATACTCATAGTTACTTGAAACAATACTGAGGGCTTGACACACTGGTCAGTCCTTCCCTATTAGGCACTGCCCGTGCTCTCAGGAGACTCTCATCCCTCTATCTGAGGACATAGTGGGCATCCTCAGGATGGGAGTCCACCAACTTGCTATTCATTATGTGGGTCTCCACCCACTGATATAACACATTATGGCAAGATGAACACACACACTCTCTAGAAACCTGCCCCAAGTGGACCCTGTCCCAAATGCCCCCCACACCCAATACCCCAAACCAGCTAACACTCACTTGCTATATTGCTTTGGTTAGGTGCATAAAAGTTTATGCACCTCAAAAGAGTGTGTCAAGAAAATGAAAAAGCAGCCTACTCAATGGGAGAAAATATTTGCTAACCATATATCTTATAGGGGTCTTACATCCAGCATACATAAAGAAAGTTTATAGCTCAAAAATAAGAAGACAACCCATTTAAAAAAAATGGACCAGTGATTTGAATAGACACTTCTCCAAAGAAGAAATACAAATAGTTAAAAAGCATATGAAAGATGCTCAACATCACTAGCTATTAAGGAAATGCAATTCAAAATCACAATGAGATATCATCTTACTCCATTAAACTGGTGGCTATTAAAAAAAAAAAAAACAGAGGAATACAAGTGTTGTAGAGGATCTGGAGAAATAGGAATGCTTACCCACTGCTGGTGGGACTGCAGAATGGTGCAGCCATTGTGGAGGACAGTTTGGCGGTTCCTCAGGATGCTAACTATAGAACTGCCATATGATCCAGCAATCCCACTGCTGGGTACATACTCAAAAGTATTGAAAGCAGGGACACGAACATATATGTGCACACCAGTGTTCATAGTGGCATTATTCTCTATTGTTAAAAGTTGGAAAAAACCCAAACGTCCATCAACAAATGAATAGAAAAGCAAATTGTGGTATATACATACAATGGTATATTACTCATTTGTGAGAAGGAATGCATTATTAACGCACGGGATAACATTGATGAATCTTGAAGACCTTATGTTGAGAGAAGCAAGCCAAGCATTGAAGGACAAATATTACATGACCTCACTAATATGAATTAAGCAAATTTAGTGGACTCACAGAGCTAGAGTCTGGAAGATGAGTTTACAGGAGACAGAAAGGGAGAAGTAGGCTGTGAATCAATGCCTACATGGGCAAAATCTATGATAAGGTGGAAGGGTGTAATTGTGCAGTGGATGGGCATAACAGTGATGGAGTGATAATATTGGGCTGGGCAGTGCTGGTCTGTGAGGGGAGCAGTATGGGGTTGATGGTTGGAACTTTCCAAGGAACTGGGGTGAGGGTTGAATGAAGGAGCAGTTGAACTCTGGGGATTTTGGGGTTTGTAGCTGAAACTACAATGTTGGGAATGATCTTTTGGCAAAGATAGCAGGGGAGAGTTCCTGCTTTCAGGTGTTGTATGTGGAGGACATGCAGAAGAGGGTGCACCTGGGGCAGGCTTCTTGGAAGTGTGTAGTGTTCATCTTGTCATAGTGTCTTGTATCACTAGGTGGAGACTCATATAATGAATGGGAAGGTTTTGGAATCCCACCCTGGGTTGTCTTACTATGATCTCAAATAGAGGGTTGGGAGAATCTCGGGAGCATGGATAGTGCCTAATAGGGGACGACAGACCAGTATGTCAAGCCCTCAATGTTGTTGCACATAAATCTAAATCTTGTCCTTCAATGAGTTAATCTTGGTGGTTTCTGTGGGTCCTGAGAAGAGGGAGAGGGAGGAATAGAATCTGTGGAACATGGGTCATTTTGGGGGCCTTGAATTGTTCTACATGATCTTGTAATGATGGATACAGGCCATGTTAAATTTCAACAAAATTTAAAAAGTGTATGGTCAAAAATCTAAACAACAATGTAAATCATTGACCAAGGTTTAGAAGCAATGTTTCAATAGTTATAAATCAATTGTGACAAATGAACCATCCACATGTAAAATGTTAATATGGGAAAAGGGAAAAAGGGGAGGATGGGAATCCACTATATTCTATATGTGACTTTTCTGTAATCTAAAGCTTTTTTGAGCACAAAATGAAAAAAAATAAGACACTGGCGGAATAAGACACTGTACACTAAAAACACACATCTTACAGTGAAGAAAGACATAATGTCAAAAAATTATTTAACATTTTCAAATTTTTATTTCAATTTTTAAAATTTGTTTTTATATTATTTGTTATTTTTAAAGCTATCATTATTATATGATTTACCTACTATTTCTAATTGGTTATTTTGTTGGCTTTATTTTTGGATCACAGAAGGGTCACAACTGTAGAAGGGAGGATCATTGGTGCAGGATGTTAGAGATGGGAGTTGAGTGGGAGGCAGTTCACCTGGGGCATACTTATAAGGCATATGAACGTGTACAAAGGTTCATGGGGCATTGTCACAGTGGGTGGAGATTTACACAATAACCAAAAGAATATCTAATTCCCATCATGGAGTGCTCTGCCACATTCTGTAATGGGATATCAAGAATACCCTGAATACAGGGGCAGTGACTAGTGAAAGAGGGTGGACCATTGATGGGCCCCTGATAGTGATGGCTGTACTTATGAGCTTTCACTTTTGAAAGTGAAACTTAGCTTAGTATTATAGGATGCCTAAGAGTTACCTCCTGAAATCTTCTTTTTTGTTCAAATGTAGCCTCTCTCTAAGCCAAATTCAGTATATAAATGCATTACCTCCCCCCCTGCAGGTTTATGAAAGGGGGAATATGACTACCGGGGATGAGCCTGCCTGAACCTGAGGGATTACTACCAAGCACCAACTAGCAATGAAACTTGAAAAATACTTTGACCAAAAGGGGTTAAGAGTAAATTATGGCTAAAAACTTCAAAGTGACTCGGGTGGTCATTCCAGAGGTTATGCTTATTCACATCTCAGCTGAATCTCATTCACTACCAAAGTAAATATTGCCTCAAATACCAGGGCTCTAGAGGGCTCTAGAGGCATCCAGGCACTATAGGGAGGGCAGAGAGCTCAAGAGTTTGACGTCATGCCAGTGGACCCTTCTATGGAATTTATAATCCCTAGTGTGTCAGAGTTGTACTCAATTGTGGTTTTCCTACAAAGGACCCTTCTGCTCCTTCTATTTAAACCTATAATTAGTACTAGAGTTCATAGGTGTATGTCCAAAAGACTTAAATCTTTGGGCTGTGCATGTACCAGTTGGACTCTGAATCTCAACATATTTGCAACACTTACTCTGCAGTTAATTAGATTCACCCAGAACAGCTAACAAGGAGATGATAATGGACAACGAGCATCTCATGGAAATGAGAGGATCTGCAACTGCAAGCAAGATAGTACCATCCATCTGCCCCATAGAATCTAAGCCCCCTCTCAATTAGAGGTGGAATGGGCTTTACCATCCCAGAATCCTCAGTATTGGAGAATGAACTATGGAGTAGAGTAGACTTACTGTTATTCTACTATAGACTTATTGTGATTCTAGCAATGGAAGAACTTTTATCATTGATGTGGTGGCAGTGGCCACTGGAGGTTCTGAGAGGAGGCAGAGGGAAAAACAGGTGTAATATGGGGGCATTTTCAGGACTTGGGAATTGTCTTGAATGAAATTGCAATGACAGATACAGGCCATTATATATTTTTTCATAACTTAGAAAATTGTCTGGAAGAGAGTATAATCTACAATGTAAACTATAATCTATGCTTAGTGGTGATGTTTCAAAATGTGTTAATCAATTTTAACAAATGTACCACACTAATGAAGGATGCTGTTAATGTGGGAAAATGTGGGAGGAGTAAGGAGCAGGGCATAGGGGAATCTGCTATATTTTTAATGTAGCATTTATGTAATCTAAAATTTCTTTAAAAATAAATATTTATTTTGAAAAACTACAATAAGTTATCTTCTCAGAACATACACAAAATGCATTTAGCAGCGGATTGAGGTGATAGTGGTGCAGTGATATGATTGTGGTTGATGGTGCTGGAATGTGAGGGGAAGTAGGGTGGGGTGGTTGGATTGGACTATCCATGGAAATAGGGGGAGGCCTGGAGGAAGTAACAGGTGAACTCTGGGAATTCATAGGTCTCTGGTTAAATCTAGAGTGGTGGGGATATTCTTTAGGCAAATTTGGTAGGGGATGGTTTCTGGTGCAGGGAGTTGGGGCTGAGGGACATGCGGTACACAGTGCACCTGAAGCATGCTTCTATGGAATATGAAAGTGTTCATCATGTCATAGTGTGTTTTCTCAGTGGCTAGAGACCCACACAATAAGAAAGGAAATATTAAATTCACCTCATGGGGAGTCCTTCTATGTTCTCAATTAGAGAAGCAAAAATTTCTTGAAGATATAGGCATTGCTTAATAAAAGAAACAAACCAATATATCAAGTCCTCAATGTTAATGCATTTAACAATGAACCTTATTCTTCAAAAATTGAAACTCAATGGTTACAATACATTCTGAAGAGAAGGGGAGGGAATAATAGAATAGATCAACATAGGGAATTTTTAGGGCATTAAAATTGTCCTGCATGACAATGCAATGATGGATACAGGCCATTATACATTCTGTCAAAATCTATAAAATAGTGCCTGGCAAAGGAGGATGGTCCACTAATGGGTTCTTGTTATTGATGACTAGTCTTACGAGTCTTTGCTCTTGTAATTGAAACTTAGCCTACTGGTATGGGGTGCCTAAGGGTTGCCACCTGAAAGCTTCCTTGTTGCTGAAATGTGGCCTCTCTCTAAGCCAAACTCAGCATATGAATGCATTACCTTCCTCCCAACGTGGGATATGACCCCCGGGGATGAGCCTCCCTGGTATTGAGGGATTAATACCAAGTGCCAACTGGCAATATGACTGGGAAAAGACCTTGAATAAAAGGGGAAAAAGGTAAAGGCAAATGAGTTCATGTGGTTAAGAGACTTCAAAGAGAGTCGGGAGGTCATCCCAGAGGTAATGCTTATACACACCTCAGTAGGATCTCATAGAACTCCGAAGTGGATATCACCTCACACAGAGGGGCTCCTAAGGGCTCTGGAGACACCCAGGTCATATATGGGGGGGGGGCGGATAGCTCCAGAGATTGATGCCCTATCAGTAGGCTCTACTTTGGAATCTGTGCTCCTGAGAATGACAGAGTTGAACTCAAATAAGTCCTCCCTGCACATGGTCCATCAATCCTTCTATTCAAAACTATATGTGATGCTGGAGTTTTTAGGTGTACTTCCAGAGACTGGAGCTTTTGGGGCTCATGTGCCAGCTGTGCCTGGAATCTCGGTGGAGCCGTAACTCCTATACTACAGCTCAATGGACTTACCCAAGTCACCTGGTGAGGAGACAATGATGGACAACGGCCATCCCAGGGAATGGAGAGAGCCTGCAGGTGCAGGCAGGATAATCCTATCCATTGTATCCATGTCATATGGGCCCCATCTCACTTGGAGGTGGAGTGGACATCACCATCCCAAACTCCTCAAGAATGGGGGAAGAGCTATGGACTAGAGTGGACTTTATTGATATTCTGTTGTAGACATATTGTGATTCAAGCAATGGAAGAAATTACAAGAGTGAGTTGGAGCCAGTGGCCACTAGACGCTTTCAGGGCAGGGAAGGGAAAAGCAATTGTAATACAGGGACTTTTTCAGGACTTGGGAATTATCCTGAGCTACATTACAACGACAGATATAGGCCATTTTACATCAGTATATACCATGCAGAACTGTGTGGGAGAGAGTGTGGTCTACAATGTGAACAATGGTCCGTGCTTAGTGGCAATGCCCCAGGATGTATATATCCATTGCAGGTGATGTGCCACACTAATGAAAGATGTTTATGTGGGATGTTATGGGAGGTGTGGGAGGTGGGGAACATGGGAATCCTTGTAATTTTTGTGTAACATTTATGTAATCTAAGCATCTTTGAAAATATATTTTTAAAAAGTACCACACAAATACAAAGTATCAACAATAGCAGAGTATATGTGAATATTGTACTTTTCCATGAATTATCTGTAATCCTGTAATGTTTCTAATGTAAAAATAATAATATTTCAAAATGTTATACTGACAGAAAAAATAAACTGCTTTAAAAAAAAAATAACAGAAGCTAGAGGATAATCTAGAGACTATATAACATGGTGATTTTGGTGGTGGATGAGGACTGTGGTTTATAGTACAAATACAAGAATGCTACTGTATTATAAGGTATTAAGAATATGGCAGTGAAATTTTTTTTAAAAAAAAAGAATATGGCAATGTATGGGAAAATGCATGTTATGTAACTTATGGACTATAGTTGGTAATAGTGTAATACTTTTACAGCAATGACAAAGAAATTACTATACCAATTCTAAGGACCAACAATTGGGGGGTATAAGATGGTATGGGATTTTTGCTTTTGGAGTAATGAAAAAGTTCTAAAATTCACTAAGGTGAAGAAAGTACAACTCTGTGATGAAATTGAGAGCCACTGAGTGTACATTTTGGGATGGAGTGTACAGGGCATGAGACTATTAACACAGTGAACCCTTTGTGGATTATGGACAGTGGTTAATTGTACAAATATGAGAATGTTTTCTCATGAGCCATAAAAATATTCAGTACTAATATATGGTGTTAATAATAGGGTGGTTTGTAGAAAAAAATTCACCAAATGTATGGACTATAATTAGCAGTAATATTTTGATGATGTTCTTCCACCATTTGTAACAAATGTGTCACAACAATGTAATTAATGGTGGGGTGATGTATGGGAATCCTGTATGTTATACATAAAGCCACAACTTCTCTAATAAAAATAGGTTTACAGGAAAAAAAAGAAACAAATCAATATATCAAGTCCTCGATGTTAATGCATTTAACAATGAACCTTATTCTTCAAAAATTGAAACTCAATGGTTACCATACATTCTGAGGAGAAGGGGAGGGAATAATAGACTAGATCAACATCGGGAATTTTTAGGGCATTAGAATTGTCTTGCATGACAATGCAATGATGGATACAGGCCATTATACATTCTGTCAAAATCTATAAAACTGTGTGGTGCAAATTGTAAATTATAATGTAAACTATAGACCACAGTTAGTAACAATGTTTCAATACATGTTCATCAATTGTAACTAATGTACCACACTAATGAAAGATGCTGTTAATGGGGAAAAGCGTGGTAGGGGGATGGGGTGGGCTATATGGGAATCCCCTTATATTTTCAATGTAAAATTTATTTAATCTAAAGCATCTTTCAAAATAGAATTTTTAAAAAATAAGAGGAGAATAAAGAGAGAAAACTAAAAGTGCTGAAGAAAATGTGGAGAAATAGGAACAACTCTTTCATTGTTGGTGGAAATGTAGAATGGTGCAGCCTCTGTGGAAGACAGTTTGGCAGTTCCAGGGAAAGCTAAATATAGAACTGCTGTATGTCTCTGCAATCCCTCTACTAGGAATATATCTAGAAGAACTTGAAAACTCTGACACAGACATTTGCACAACAATGTTCATAGTGGCATTATTCACAATTGTCAAAAGATGGAAAAATTCAAATGTAAATGTCTATCAATCAATGAATAGATAAACAAAAAGTGATATATATATATATGTTTATATTTATACATGATGGAGTATTGTGCTGCTGTAAGAAGAAATGAAATTGGGACTCATATGACAACATGGATGAACCTTGAGAACATTTTGCCGAGTGAAATAAGCCAGACACAAAAAATAAAAATTGTAGAGTTTCACTAATATGATCTAAACATTAAGAATAAACACATGGAGTAAAAACCTAGAGTATAGGTTACTAGGACATAGGATGAGGGCTGAGAAGGGGTACTGATGTTTAATGTATATAGAATTTTTAATTAACTTGAATGTAAAAGTGTGATAATGGATTAGGTTGATGGTAACACATTATAGTGAGTAGAACTAACATGGCTGGTTTATTAATTGGATTGTGGCTGAAAGGGGGTAGTTTACAGATGGACAAGTCAATTGAAAGAAAGTTAGAGAATAATCTAGGGACTGAATATCATAGTGAACCCAGTGGTGAATGAGGATTGTGGTTAATAGACTACAAGGCATGTGATTGTATAACACAGTGAAGCACGTGGTGGATGTTGGACTGTGGTTAACAGTACAAATATGAGTGTTCTTTTATTTGTTAGTACTATAACAAATGTACAGTACTAATACATCTTGTTAATAATAGGGAACTGTATGGAAAAAAACATACTAAATGTAAGATATGGACCATAGCTAGTAGTAATATTTTGATGATGTTCTTTCATTATCCGTAACAAATGTTCCAAAACAATGCATGGTGTCGGTGGAAGGGTGATGTATGGGAATTCTGCACATTATGCATGATTATTTTGTAAGATATATATATATATAATTCTGGTACTCTTTGAACAAAGGTATTTTATTACCAATCGTGCTTCTATTTGGTATTTAAACAAAATCTCAAGGAACAGATAACTTTCATCTTAGTCATATGTTCCAGAACATAGGGAAAAAAGGAAGATACTAAACTTCTTTTAGATTATGGACACAATTCTGATAACAAAACTGGACAAAAAGTACAGAAGGAATGATTATTAATCAAATTTATAGAAGCAGAAATCCTAAATATTTTTAAAAATTTAATTAAGCTTATTAAAATAATAATAAAATAGGAGAAAGATGTGTCTACAGATAACATATAGATTTTATAAACTCTATCCATGAAGTTCATTTAATGTGCCATTTGAAGGAAAATTATTAAATCTCCCTAAATGCCAAAAGTATTTAATGAAATTCAATGCACCATCATTATAAATAGGTATAATAAAGATAAAAGAAAACTTCCTTAACTAAAGGTACTACAAGAAAACTAAACCAAGCAACATATTTCAGGGCAAAACTTTGGAAGCCTTTTAATAAAATCAGTAATAAGTTAAAGATTCTATTACTGTTGCTATTAAATATATCTATTGATGGTCCTAGACAATAAAATAGTCAGAGAGAAATAAATAGAAAGTAAAATATTTGTAAAGAATAGAAAAAGACTGAGGATTTGAAAATTACTTTTTTGTGAAGACATGTTATTAGAACCAAAAGGAGTGGCCAAGTAACAGCAATAATAAAAATAAATCCTCACTGGATAGGCTCAATAGTATAGTGGTGATGATAGATGATAAAATCAGTGAACTTACGAATAGAACCATAAAATTCACTCATTCTGAATAATAGAAAATAGACTGAAAAACAATGCACAAAAGCCTTAGTGTCACAAGGGGCAAAACAAAAGATGCAAAGTTTGTATCATCTGAGTGCTCAAGGAAGACAGAGTGGAGCTAAAAGAGTGTTTTAAGAAATAACAGCTGAAATCTTCCCAAATTTGATGAAAGACAAAACTTACAGATTCTTGATGTTGAGTGAAACTCAAATAGCATGAACCTAATAATTTCACACCAAGATACATTTTAATTAAAATTCTGAAATCTAAACACACACACACACGAGAATCCTTGAAAGCAGCTAGAAAGAAACAACAAATTACTTATAGAGGAACACAATTCAAAAGACAGTAAATTTCTCATCTGAAACCATGGAAATCAGAAAGAAGTGGCATAATATTTTTCACGTACTGAAAAAAATGACAACCATGAATTATATATCTGATGAAATTATACTTTATGGATGTAGGACAAATAATGATGTTTTCAGAAAAATGAAAACAAAAAGGCCTTGTCACCAGCAAATGTAACATTAAAATTTGGCTAAAGATGGGAAGTGGCTGTGGCTCGATCAGTAGGGCTCCCGTTTACCATATGGGAGGCCCCGGGTTCGGTTCCCGGGGCTTCCTGGTGAAGGCAAGCCCGCCCGCATGGCGTGGTTAGCTGACCCAGTGAGCACAAGCAGCAAGGGGGGGATAAATGAATAAATAAATAAAATCTTAAAAAAAAAATTGGCTAAAGAAAATGCTTCAAACTTAAGGGAAACAACAAAAGAAAAATCTAGAGCATCAAGAAACAAGATGAAACAACAGAACACAAATATGGGTATTACAAATAGTAGACTATTCCTTCCCTCATGAGTCTTATAAGCCTCATTTGATGAAAGAAACATATAACACAGTCTGATAATCAAGACAATGATATTTTAAAATGAAGAAGATAGTGGGCCTAAATGGAAGTGAAATTCTATATTTAACTTGAAGTTGTAAAAATCTAATATCAGCAGCCTGTGGCAAGAGAAACATGCATATTCTAATACCCAGGGCCATCACTGCGAAAACTATACAAAGAGATACATGAAAAATGTTTTAAATAAATCAAGATGGAATCCTAAAAAATGTTTATGTAATACAAAGGAGAATAAGAAAAGGGAAATAAAGGTATGAGAACCAAAGTAAACAAATAAATATGTAATAAAATAGCAGAATTAAGCACTAGCATATAAATAATTATCTTAAATGTAAGTCTTCTAAATACACCATTCATTATAAATGAGAGTTCAACCCATTTACAATTTCTCTATACATGATTTTTCTACCCCTTTTATTTGAACATATAATTAGCACCATGCCCATTAAATGTATGTCACAGAGACTTGAATTTTTGGTCTCTTCTTATGCTGGTTGAACCCTGAATCTCAGCAGAGTTGTGGCCAACACTTACTCTACAGTTCTTCAGACTCACTCAGGACAATAAACAAAATGATGATGATGGACAACCCCTTTCTTAAAAAAACAGAGAGTATGTACAACTGCAAGCTAAACAAGACCTTCCATATTCCTCATAAGAATTAAGCACCTCTCAATCTGAAGCAGAGTGGACATCACCAGCCAAAATACTCAATTTTGAGGAATGAAAAAACATAAGGGAGAATGTAACCATGGACAAAATAAACTTATTAATATTGTAGTAGTGGAAGAATATTTAATATTTATATAAATACCATGGTTACCAGAGGTTCTGCGGAGAGTTAGAGGGAATAATAGGTAGAATATAAGGCATTTTAAGGTATTGGAATTAAGTGTAAACATACCTAATGTGAGAAAATATTTGGCAACCATATATCTGATAGGAGCTTAATATCCTGCATATATAAAGAAATCCTACACTTTGAAAATAAAGACTAGCAACCCATTTTAAAAATGGGCAAATGACTTGAAAATACACTTCTCCAAGGAAGAAATACAAATGGTTAAAAGCACATGAAAAGATGCTCAACATCACTAACTATTAAGGAAATGCAATGCAAAACTACCATATTGCACCCAATAGAATGGTGGCTATTAAAAATGCAGCAGACTATAAGTGTTGGAGAGGATGTGGAGGAATGGGAACCCTCATCCACTGCTGGTGGGAATGTAGTATGGTCCAGCCATTGTGGAGGACAGTTTGGCAGTTCCTCCAAAAACTAAGTATTGAACTACCATATGATCCAGCAATTCCACTGCTGCGTATATAACCAGAAGAATTGAAAGCAAAGAAATGAACAGATATATTCACACCAATGTTCATAGCGGCATTATTCACTATTGCCAAAAATTGGAATCAACCCAGGTGCCCATCAACAGATGAATGGATAAACAAAATGAGGTACATACATACAATGGAATATTACTCAGTTGTAAGAAGGAATAAAGTACTAACCCACAGGATAACATGGATAATCTTGAGGACCTTATGTTGAGTGGAGGAAGCCAGGCATTGAAGGATGAACAGTACATGACCTCACTGATATGAATCAATCAAATTAAGCAGACTCTGAGAGCTATAGTCTGGAAGATAGGTTTACAAGAAATATAAAGGGAGAAGAAGGTTGTAGCCAACACCCATACGGACATAATCTATGGAAAGATGAAAGTATGTAGTTGCATATTGAAGGGATATGACAGGAGGGTAGCGATATTATTAGGTTGGGTGGTGCAGGGTTGACAGGTGGGTAGATTGGAAAGGGTGGGTTGGAAGGTCCAGGGTACTGGGGGGAGCGTTGGGAGAGGGACCAGGTGAACACTTGGAATTTGAGGGTATGTGATTGAAAGTACAAAGGTGGGAATGCTCATATGGCAATATGACAAGGAAAGGTTACTGGTTTAAAGTGTTGGATGGGGGGGGGGCATTCGGGACAGGGCACACCTGGAGCAAGCTTCTAGCGAGTGTGTGAGTGATCATTCTGTCATAATGGGTTGTATCAGTGGGTGGAGACCCACATAATGAGCGGGAAGGATTTGGACTCCCATCCTCAGGAGGACCGATTTGTTCACAGACAGGCGGGAGTCTCTTGAGATATTGGCGGCTACTAATAGGGGAGGACAGACCAGTATGTCAAGACCTCAGTCTTGTTGCATGTAACTATGAATCTTGTCATCCAATGAGTCAAGCCAGGGGGTCACCATGGCCCCCAGTGGGAGGAGGAGGGAGAAATAGAATAGGTCGAACAGGGGCTATTTAGTGGGCAGTGGAAGTGTTCTGCATCATCTTACAGTGATGGACACAGGACATGGTAAATATCACCAAAATTTATAAAAGTGTACAGTCTAAAATGTAAATCATAGTGTAAACCATTGACCATGTTTAATAGCTATGTTTCACTATTTGTATATCAGTTATAACGAAAGTACCATCCACATATAAAAAGGTATTAATATAGGGGGAGGAAATGGGGAGAATGTAGGGTACGTGAGAGTCTCTTGTATTCTGTGTGTGAATTTGCTGTTACATAAAACCTCTTTGAAAACAAAACGAAAAATAGTGAGACACTGCGGAATGAGTGGGGGAAGGTGTCATGGTACAGACAGGACACCAGATATTGCGATGATGAAAGGCAAAATGTCAAAAAAAATTTTTTTGATATTTTTCATTTTTTAATATATCAAACCCTTAATTTTATTTTATTTTTAATTTTTAAAAGTTTTTAATGTATTGTATCTCATATTTAAGCTTATCATTAATGTTTCATTTTCCTATTAATTGTATTCAACTATTGTAATAGCTCCATTATTAAAGAAGCTTTGGATCACAGAAGGGCTACAACTGGGGTGCGGGAGGATAGTTGGTGTGGGGTGTCAGTGATGGGGGATGCATGGGAGGAAGTTCACCTGAGCATACATATAAGGTATGTAAAAATGTTCAAATGTTCACAGGATGTTGTCACAGTGGGTGGAGACTCACACTATAACCGAGAGAATACTGAATTCCCATCCTGGAGGGCACTGCCACATTCTCTAAGGGAGCAGGAACAGTCTCCCAATTGCAAAGGCAGTGACTGGTGAAAGAGGATGTTCCACTGATGGGTCCTTGATATTGATGACTAAGCTTATGAGCCTTTGCTCTTGAAATTGAAACTTAGCCTGCTGTTATGGGATGCCTAAGGGTTGCTTCCTGAGAGCCTCCTTGTTGCTCAAATGTGGCCTCTCTCTAAGCCAAACTCAGCATATGAAAGCATTACCTTCCCTGCAGTGTGGGACATGAATCCCGGAGATGAGCTTCCCTGGCACCGAGGGATTGCTACCAAGCAACAACTAGCAATGCAACTGGAAAAAGACCTTGAGTAAAAGGGGAAAATTTAAACACAAATGAGTTTATATGGCTAAGAGACTTCAAAGTGAGTCGGGAGTTCATCCCAGAGGTAATGCTTACTCACACCTCAGCAGGCTCTCATAGACTGCTAAAGTGGATATTACCCCCAGTAGTGGGACTTCTGAGGGATCTGGAGACACCCAGGTCCTATGATCAAGACGGACAGCTCTGGAGTTTGGTGCCTTGGATTGGGCCCTATTTTGGAATTTATGTTCCTGAGAGTAAAAGAGTTGGACTCAATTATGTCTACCTTGTACATGCCTCATCTGACTCTTCTATTTAAATCTATATTTCATGCTGGAATTTGTAGGTGTACATCCAGAGACTTGAGACTTTGGGCTTTCCATGTGCCAGCTGGGCCTAGAATCTCAATGGTTTTGCAACACCTACTCTACAGCTCATTGATTCACCCAGGGAAATTGGCATGGAGATGATGACAGACAACATCTATCCCAGGGAACACAGAGAGTCTGCAGCTGCAGGCACGATAGTCCCATCCATCTTCCCCATGGGATATAAGCTCCCTCTCAATTGGAGGTGGTGTGGACAACATCATCCCAGAATCCTCGGGATTGGGGAAAGAACTATGGACTTGAGTGGACTTAATGGTATTCTACTATAGACACATTGTGATTCTAGCAATGGAAGGAATTACAACATTGATGTGGAGCCAGTGGCCACTGGATGCTCTGGGGGCAGGGAGAGGGAAAAACAATTGTAATACAGGGGATTTTTCGGGACTTGGGAATCATCCTGAATGACATTGCAATGACAGATATAGGCCATTTTATATCATCACACAACATGCAGAACTGTGTGGGAGAGAGTGCAGACTACAATGTGAACTATGATCCATGCTTAATGGCTAAGCCCCAGGAAGCATTTATCAATTGCAATGGAAGTGCCATACTAATGAAGGATGTTCATGTGGGAGGTTGTGGGAGGTGTGGGGAATGGGGAATATGGGAATCCCTATATATTTTGTGTAACATTTATGTAATCTAAGTATCTTTTTAAAAATAAAAAATAAAGAAAAGTAAAGCTTAAAAAAACTGTATGGTATTGGCACAAGATAGACATACAGACCAATGGAACCGAATTGAGAGTTCTGATATAGATCCTTGCATATAGAGTCATCTGATATTTGACAAGGCCACCAAGCCCACCCTACTAAGAGAGAATGGCCACTCTTCAACACATGGTGCTTGAAAAACTGGATATCCATACAGGAAAGAGTGAGAGAGCACCCCACCTCACGCCTTATACAAAAATCAGCACAAAATGGATCAAAGATTTAAATATAAGAGTCAAGACCATAAAGACTTGGAAGATAAAATAGGGAAACATCTACAGGACCTAGTAATAGGAAATAGCTTCATAAAGTTCACACCCAAAGCACAAGCGGCAAAAGAAAAAATAGATAAATGGGATCTCCTGAAAATTAAAATCTCTTGCACTTCAAAGTAGTTTGTCAAGAAATTGAAAAGACAGGCTACCCAAGGGGAGAAAATATT
This sequence comes from Tolypeutes matacus, assembly GCA_026826555.1. NCBI lineage: Eukaryota > Metazoa > Chordata > Mammalia > Cingulata > Chlamyphoridae > Tolypeutes > Tolypeutes matacus. The sequence goes on from JAKSZT010053809.1 coordinate 2,556,863, forward strand.
TGGTAACCATATATCTGATAGTAGCCTAATATCCAGCATATATAAATAAATCCTATATCTCAAAAATAAAAAGAGAAACAACCCATTTTAAAAATGAGCAAGTGATTTGAACAGATACTTCTCCAAAGAAGAAATATAAATGGTTAAAAAGCACATGAAAAGATGCCCAACATCACTAGCAATAAGGAAATGCAAATCAAAACTACAATGAGATACCCTCTTACACCCATTAGACAGGCAGCCAGTAAAAAAAACAGAGGTCTACAAGTGTTGGAGAGGATGTGGAGGAATGGGAACCTTCAACCACTGCTGGTGGGAATGTAGTCTGGTCCAGCTACTGTGGAGCACTGTTTGGCCATTGCTCAAAAAACTAACTATAGACCTGCCATACGACCTAGAAAGTCAACTGCTGAGTATGTAACCAGAAGAACTGAAAGAAAGTACATGAACACATATATGCACACCAGTGTTCACAGCAGCATTTTTCACTGTTGCTAAAAGTTGGAATCAACCCAAATGCCCATCAACAGATGAATGGACAAACAAAATGTGGTATATGCATACAGTGGAATATTACTCAGCTGTAAGAAGGAATGCAGTTCTAACACAGGATAGCATGGATGAATCTTGAGGATCTTATGTTGAGTGAAGCAAAGCAGGCATTGAAGGACAAATATTACAGGGCCTCACTGATAAGAATTAAACAAGTTTAGCTGACTCAGAAAGCTAGAGTCTGGAAGATAGGTTTACAGGTAATAGAAAGAAAAAAAAAGGTTGTGAGCCAACGCCCATAGAGGCAAAATCTATGATAAAGTGGGAGTAGTTGTGTAGTGAAAGGATATGACAGATGGGTAAGGATACTATTGGGTTGGGTGGTACGAGCTTGACAGGAGAGTAGGGTGGGGAGGATGGATTGGATGCTCCATGGAACTTAGGGGGACGGTTGGGGAAGGAAGCAGATGAACTTTGGGGATTGGTGGGTATGTGTTTGAAACTACAATGTTGAGAAAACTCTTGGCACTATGACAAGGAAGGGTTACTGGTTTAGGGTGTTGGATGGGGGGGATTTGGGATAGGGAACACCTGGTGCAGTCTTCTGGAGAATGTGTGGATAATCATTTTGTCATAGCATGCTGTATCAGTGGGAAAAAATCTACATAATGAGTGGGAAGGAGTTGGGCTCCCACACTGGGGATGCCCAATATGTTCTCAAGCATAGGGGAGGGTGTCTATCGAGAGCATGGGAGGATCCTAATAGGGGAGGACAGATTACTGTGTCAAGCCCTCGGCATTGTAGCAAGTATCTATGAATCTTGTCCTTCACTGAGTGAAGCCTGATGGTTGCCATCAGCCCCGAAGGGAGGGGCAGTGAGGAATAGAATAGATAGAAGAGAGGATATTTAGGGAGCAAAGCAAGTGTTCTGCATGATCTTGCAATGATGGATACAGGCCATGTTCAATTTCATCAGAAATTTTAAAAAAGTATATGGTCTAAAATGTAAACCATAATGTAAACCATTGACCATGGTTAGAAGCTATGTTTCAATATTTTTACATCATTTGTAACAAATGTACCATCCACATGTAAAAGGGTTATTAATAGGGAAGTGGGAAAAGGGGGAGGATTTTGGGTACATGGGAGTTTCCTATATTCTGTATGTAAGTTTGCTGTGACCTAAAACTTCATTGAAGACAAAATTTTAAAAAAGTAAAACACTGGAGAAGTAATGAAAGAAAACGCCACTGTACATACAATACAACAGATATTAAAGTGATAAAAAGCAAAACGTCAAAAATTTTTTTTTAAATATTTTACATTTTTAATACACCAATTTTTTTAACTTTATTTTAGTTTTAGTTTTTCTAAATTATTCTGTGTTTTATTTCTTATGTTTAAACCTACCATTATTATTTCATTTTCCTATTAATCGAATTTGGCAATATTCTTGACTTCATTTTTGAAGAAGTTTTGCATCACAGAAGGGTAACAACCATGGCAGGGGAAGATCAATGTGGAGGGGTGTCAGTGATAAGGGATACATGCGAGGAAGTTCATCTGGGCATACATATAAAGTATAAAAATATGTTCAAATGTTCATGGGGCATTGCCACAGTGTGAAGAGATTCACACAACAACTGAAAGATTATTGAATTACCATTCTGGGGATCTCTGCCACATTCTCTAGTGGAACAGCAACAATCTCCCAAGTACAGGGGCAAAGACTAGTGAAGAAGGATGGTCCATTGATGGGCCCTTTATATTGATGACTATGCTTATGAGCCTTTTGCTCTTGAAATTGGAACTTAGCCTAGTGTTGTAGGGTGCCTAAGAGTTACATCCTGAGAGCCTCCATGTTGCTCAAAAGTGGCCTATCTCTAATCCAAACTCAGCATATAAATACATTTCCTTTCCCCCCAGTGAGGGACATAACTCCCATGATGAGCCTCCCTGGCAACAATGGATTACTACCAAGCACCAGCTGGTGATGCAACTGAAAAAGACCTTGAAAAAAAGGGGAAAAGGTGAAGACAAATGAGTTTATATGGCTAAGAGACTTCAAAGTGAGTCAAGAGGTCATGAGAGAGGAGATTGGGCAAGATGGCATTGGTGTAGGAGGGTGCACACTGCAAGCTCCCAGAGCAAGGCGGATTGGGGACGGGGTCCTGCCCGGGGGTCTGTGCTGTGCACGCGTGGAGTGAGAAGCTTGGGACATCTATCTGCG
>JAKSZT010053809.1:2574585-2787679 GCA_026826555.1 Tolypeutes matacus
CAAATGTTTGTATGTATTGTGAGAATTTTGATTTTTACCCATAATAAAAAAATTTTAAAAAAAATAAGTTAGGAGATATTTTTAAAATATTAAGCTCAAATAAATAGAATTTCATATGCTAAAAAAAAAAAAAAAAAAAAAAAAAAGAGGTCATGAGAGCAGTAATGCTTATGCTCATCTCAGCAGGATCTCATAGATGGCCAAAGTAGATACTACCCCAAATAGTGGGACTCTTGAGGGCTCTGGAGACACCCAGTGCCTACAGTCCTGGAAAATATCTCTGGAGTTTGGTGCCTTGTCATTGGACCCTACTTTGGAGTTTGTGCTCCTGAGAGTGACAGAGTTGGACTCAGATGTGCTGTCTCTACACATGCTTCTAGTTTCCCTTTGATATGAACTTAGAGTTGGTGCTGGAGTTGGTAGGTGTACATACAAGACACTTGAATCTCTGGGTTGTCCATGTGCCAGTTGGGCCCTGAGCCTCAGAAGAGTTGCAACACCTACTCTCCAGTTCATTGGACCCACCCAGGACAAATAACAAGGAGGTGAGGATGGACAAACACCACACCAAGGAACAGAGAGAGTCTACAACTGCAAGCAAGAGTCCCATCCATCAGTCATATGGAATTGAAGCCCCCTCTCAATTATAGGTGGAGGGGGCATCACCATCACAGAATCCTAAGGAATGGGGGATAAAATATTGACTGCAGTGGACTTACAGGTATTCTACTATAGACTGATTGTGATTCTAGCAATGAAAGAAATTATATAATTGATGTGGAGACAGTGGCCACTGTAGATGCTGAAGTCAGGGAGAGGGTAAAAGAGGTGTGATATGGGAGCATTTTCAGGACTTGGGATTGACCTGAATTACATTGCAATGACAGATACATGCTATTATATCTTACCATAAACTACATAATTGAGTGGGAGACAGTGTAATCTACAATGTAAACTATAATCCATGCTTAGTGGCAATGCTCCAAATTGTGTTCATCAGTTGCAACAAATGTACTGCATTAATGAAAGAAGTTGTTAATGTGGGGAAAAGTGGTAGGTTTGGGGATTGGGACATATTGTAATCCCTTATATTTTTCTTTGTAACATTTTATGTAATCTAAGTATCTTTTAAAAATAAATACAGATATATCTTTAAAAAGAAGTAAATGACTGATATGCAGACAACTACACAAAACTGTTAAAAGAAATGAAAGAAGACTTAAATAAATGGAAGAAAATTCCCTGTTCCTAGATAAGAAGACAAAATTTTATTAAGATGTTTATCCTACTGAAAATTATCTACAGATTTAATGCATTCCCAATAAAAATCCCCAAAGCATTTTTTACTGAATTGGAAAAACTAACTATGAAATTTATTTGGAAGGGTAAGAAGCCCTGAATAACCAAAGAAATATTGGAAAAGAAAAATGAATTTGGAGGAATCACACTACCAGATTTAAAAACTACTACAAAGCTACAATATTCAAAATTGTGTGGTATTGGCACAAGGATATATATACAGAGAAATGGAACCAAATTGAGAGTTCTGATATAGATCTTTGCATATACAGTCAACTGATATTCAACATGGCACCCAAGCCCATTCAACTAGGAGAGAATGGCCTCTTCAACAAATGGTGCTTGGAGAACTGGATATACATATCCAAAAGAATGAGAGAGGAACATCAGCTCACACTTTATACAAAAATTAGCTCAAAATGGATCAAAGGTAAAATTTAAGAGCCAAGACTATAAAGATCTTGGAAGATAATGTTGGGAAGCATCTACAGGATCTTCTATTAGGAAATTTACATGCAAAGCACGAGCAATGAAAGAAAAAATAGATATGTGGGACCTCCTCAAAATTAAAATCTTTTGCTCCTCAAATGAGTTTGTCAAGAATGTAAAAAGGCAACTTACTCAAAGGGAGAAAATATTTGGTAACCATATATCTGATAGTTGCCTAATATCCAGCATATAAAAAGAAATCCTACACCTCAAATATAAAAAGACAAGCAACCCATTTAAAAATGGGAAAGTGATTTGAATAGACACTTCTCCAAAGAAGAAATATAAATGGCTAAAAAGCACATGAAAAGATGCTCAACAGCACTAGCTCTTAGGGAAATGCAAATCAAAACTAGATGATATCAAAACTAGATATCATCTTACACCCATTAGAATGGTGGCTATTAAAAAAAACAAAGGACTGCAAGTGTTGGAGAGGATGTGGAGGAATGGCAACCCTCATCCACTGCTGGTGGGAATGTAGCCTGGCGACACTTTGGCAGTTGTTCAAAAATTAACTATAGACCTGCCATATGACCTAGCAAATCAACTGCTGAGTATATAACCAGAAGAACTGAAAGAAAGGACACTAAGAGATATATGCACACCAATGGTCATAGGGGCACTATTCACTAAGCCAAAATTTGGAATCAACCCAAATCCTCATCAACAGATGAATGGGTAAACAAATTGTGGTAAAGCAATGGAATATTACTCAGCTGTAAGAAGGTGTAACCATTGGGGAATTTGATGCAATTATGAATTCCAAAAATATAATTGAATCATGCTTGTAAACTGATCTGTTAATCTGGGCATGATTAGGGCGTTAAGCCCCACCCCTTGGTGGGTGGGGAATTGAATATAAAAGGCAAGGCAAAGGACAGTTGAAGCAGGCTTTTGAGAAGCAGTTTTGATATTGGAAAGAAGGCCCCAGGAGAAGAGAAGCAAGCCATTTGCCTGATCGTCTACAGCTGACCTTGTGGAGGAAACAGGAGCTAAGCCCGGAGAGAAGCGCAGCCCCGGGAAGAGAGGAACCCCAGAAGCCTGAACCCTGGTAAACGCTGGCAACTGTCTTGCTCTAGCACCGTGGCAATGGACTGTGGTGAGAGAAGAAACTTAACGCTTTATGACCTGGTATCTGTGGACTTCTACCCCAAATAAATACCCTTTATAAAGACCAACCCATTTTTGGTATTTTACATTAGCACCCCTTTGGCTGACTAATACAGAAGGAATACAATATTAACACCCAGGATAAAATGGATCAATCTTGAGGCCATTATGTTGAGTGAAGCAAGCCTGGCACTGAAGGACAAATTTTACATGACCTCACTAATATGAATTAGTCAAATTGAGAAGACTCACAGATCTAAAGTCTGGAAGATAGGTTTGCAGGTAATAGAAAGGGAGAAGAAGTTTGTGAGCCAACACCCATATGGGCAAAATCTATGATAAGGTAGAAGTGTGTAGTTGTACACTGGAGAGCAAAGACAGTGGTGTAATGATACTTTTAGTTGTACTGTGCTTGATTGTCTGGCGGTTGGTTTGGAGAGGGTGGGTTGGATTGTCCATGGACCTGGGAGGTTTGGTGGTGGGAGGAAATGAAAACATTGATGTGGAGCCAGTGGCCACTGGAGGCTCTGGGGGCAGGGAGCAGGAAAAACAGTTGTAATATGGAGGATTTTTCGGGACTTGGGAATGGTCCTGAGTGACATTGCAATGACAGATATAGGCCATTTCATATCATCACATAACATGCAGAACTGTGTAGAGAGAATGAAGACTACAATGTGAACTATGGTCCATGCTTAATGGCAAATCCCCAGGATGTGTTTATCAATTGCAATTAATGTGCCATACTAATGAAGGACGTTTATGTGGGAGGTTGTGGGAGGTGTGGGAGGTGGGGCATATGGAAATCCCTATAATTTTTGTGTAACATTTATGTAATCTAAGTATCTTTTAAAAATTTTTTTTAAAAATTATTATAAAAAATATATTTTCTTTATTTTTATTAACCCAAATTTTTATTTTTTTATTTTTAAAAAATTTTGTACCTTATTTAGTATTTTTTAAACTATCATTATTTCATTTTCTTATAAATTGTTTTTGGCTATTTTATTGGCTTCATTTTTGAAGTTTTTTTTATCACAGAAGGGTTACAATTGTGGCAGGGGGAGGATCATTGGTGTGGTGTGACAGTTACAGTGGATACATGGGAGGAAGCTCACCTGGGCATACATATACAGCATATAAATATGCTTAAATATTCATAGGGCATTGTCACAATGGATGGAGATTCACACAATAACCAAAGGAATATCAAATTCCCATGCTGGGGAGCTTTGCCACATTCTCTAATGGATCAGCAAGAATCCATTGACTATAGGGGCAATGAGTAGTGAAGTAGGAAGGTCCATTGACAGAACCTTGATATTGATGACTGTGCATAAAAACCTTTACTCTTGAAATACTTTGCCTCGTATTATGGGGTGCCTATGAGTTGCCTCTTGGGAGCCTCCTTGTTGCTCAAATGTGGCCTCTCTCTAAGCCAAACTCATTATACAAATACATTACCTTCACCACAGCGTGGGACATGACTTTCAGGAATGAGCCTCCCTGGCAGTGAGGGATTACTACCAAGCACCAACTAGCAATACAACTGGAAAAAGACCTTGACCAAAAGGGGGAAAATATAAAGACAATGAATGCATATGGCTAAGAGGCTTCAAAGTGATTGGGGAAGTCGTTCCAGAGATCACACTTATGCACGATCTGAGCAGGAGCAGGATCACTTTGACTGCCAAGTAGATACCAATAACAATACCAATAAAATATTAATACCAATAAAATACCAATAAAAATTATAGTTATGTTTTTTGACATTTTGCCTTTCATCACTGTAAGATCTGTTGTCCTTTATATACAGAGACATTTTCTTCCATTTATTCCCCCAGTGTCTTACTTATTTTATTCATTTTGTCCTCAAAGAAGTTTTAGGTTACAGAAAAGTCATGTACCAAATACAAGTGACTCACATAAACCCAAAATCTTACCCCCTTTCCCCCTCCCATATTAATGACATTTTATATGTGGATGGTAACATTTTTTACCACTGATGTATAAATATTGAAACATAGCTACCAATCATGGTAAATGGTTTACATTATGGTTTACATTTTGAACCATACACTTTTATAAACTTTGATGCAATTCAACATGGCCTGTATTCATCATAGCAAGATCATGTAGAACTCTTCTATCTCCCCCAAAATGCCCCCAGCTCCATCTACTCTATTCCTCCCTCCCCTTCCCCTCAGGACCCATGGCAACCAACAGGCTTCACTCCTTGAAGAACAAGATTCATATTTACTTGCAACAACACTGAGAACTTGACACACTTGTCTGCCCTCCACTATTATGCGGAAAACTATCTAACCTGTGAGTGGGTGTAGCTCAGTGTAGGAACTTCTGCCTTGCATATATGCGGTCCCTGGTTTGATTACCAGTACTACCTAAGAGAAGGGATTCAAGAGTGATCCACTGGGCTATCAGGCACCCAGCTGGCATCTTATGACAGGGAATGCATAGAGTGAGATTTTGTTTTGTTTTAGATCTTTTTGATATGTTATTTTTAATTTTTAAATTTTTTTTGTTTATTCTTTATTTATTTTACTAAAACTGGGTACTCTCTTCTGGAGGGCAAGATTACAAATCTAAGAGACAGGAAGATATGGCCCAGTCTGATGAACAGACTAAGAAGCAGGAGGAGATGCAGAACATGGAACAACTAATCAAGGAAGTTAAAACAAACATCATGAATCAACTTAAGGAAGTGAAGGAATAGATAAAGGATATTAAGAAGACACCAGAAGAACATACTGAAGAACTTGTAAACATATATAAAAAGAAAATGGATCTGATGAAGATAAATGGCACAATGTAAGAAATCAAAAATATGCTGGGAGTAAATAACAACAGAGTTGAACAGCCAGAGGAAATAATCAGTGACATTGAAGACAGTACATCTGAAATCAGACAGATAGTAGAACAGATAGATAAAAAGACAAAAAAAAAAAAAAAAGGCAGTGAATCAGGGATTTGAGTGACAACATGAAACACACAAATATACACATTATAGGCATCCCAGGGGAAGAAGAGATGAGAAAGGGAGCAGAAGGAGTGTTGGAGGAAAGAATGACTGAAAACTTCTCAACCTTATTGAGGGCCATGGACGTACATGTCCAGGAAGTACAGAACATTCCAAAGAGAATAAATACTAAAAGGCCTACCCTGAAGCGTATAACTATAAAATTTTCCAATGCACAAGGTAAAGAGAGAAGATCGAAAGCAGCAAGAGAAAAGAGATTCATCACATACAAGTGATGCTTGATAAGATTAAGAGCTTATTTCTCATCTGAATTCAGGGAGACAAGAAGGCAGTGGTATGACATAGTTAAGGTACAAAAAGAAAAAAAACCTGTAGGCCAAAAAATCTGTATGCAGCAAAGCTGACATTTAAAAGTGAGGGAGAATTTAAAAAGTTCACAAATGAACAGAAATTGAGAGAGTTTGTCAACAAGAAACAGCCATTCAAGAAATACTAAAGAGAATTCTGCAGTTTAAAAGGAAAACAAAACAGGAAATAGATGGTTGGAGGAGAGTGTAGGAAGGAAGATGATTGGTAAGAATAACTAAAAGATAAAAAGAGAAATAAAAACAACACATAACAGATATAAACCTAAAGAAAATATAACTAATGTAGGTAATATCTTGACAATAATAACATTGAATGTTAATCGATTAAACTCTAAAATCAAGAGACACAGATTGGCAGAATGGATAAAGAAATATGACCCATCTATATGCCGTCTAATAGGAACTTATCCTTAGACCCAGGGATGCAAGGAGTTTGCAAGCAAATGGTTGGAAAACAATTTTACATGCAATCAATAAAAAAGGGAGGCAATAGCTATATTAATATAGGGTAAAATAAACTTTAATGGAAAACTATTGTAAGAGACAAAGAAGGACACTATATATTTTTTAAAAAGAGGTAATCTATCAACAAGAAAGAACAATCTTAACCATTTATGCACCTAACCAGGTTTTCTCAAAATAAGTGAGGCAAACAGTGGAAAACCTAAGTGGATAAATAGATACCTCTACAATTATAGTGGGGGTTTTTAATACACCATTATCACCATTAGACAGAACATATAGACAAAAGGTCAATAAGGAAACTGAAACCAAGAATAATATGGTAGAGGGTCTAGACCTAAAAGAGATATACAGAATATTACACTAAAATACAGCAGTATATCCATTCATCTTGGGTGCACATGGAACATTATCCAGGAGAAACCACATGTTAGACCACAGAACAACTATCAATGAATTCAGAATGTTTGAAATAATACAAAGTAATTTCTCTGATCACAGTGGAATTAAGCTGGAAATCAGTAAGGGGCAGATTGTCTCAGAGATGACTCTTAGACAATCAGTGCATCAAGGAGAAAACTGCAAAATTTTCTTGCAAAATACCTTGAAATGAATGAAAATGAGAACACAACATATCAGAACCTGTGGGATACAGGAAAACAGTACTGAGAGGAAAATTTATATCCATAAATACCTGTATTAGAAAAGAAAAAGAGCTAAAATCAAAGACCTAACTGCACACCTGAAGGAATTAGAAAAAGAACAACAAACAAATCACAAAGCAAGTAAAAAGAAGAAAATAAAGATTAGAGCAGAGCTAAATGAAATTGAAAATAAGAAAACACTAGTAAAATTAACAAAACTAAAAGCTGGTTCTTTGAGAAGAATAATAAAATTTACAATCCCTTAGCTAGACTAACAAAGAAAAAAGAGAGAAGAAGCAAATATATAAAATAAGAAATGAGGAAGGGGATATCACCACTGGTACCACAGAAATAAAGAGTATTATAAGAGGATAATTTGCAAAACTGTATGCCAACAAGATTGATAAATTAGTTGAAATGGACAAATTTCTAGAAACATTCAAGTGGCCAACATTGATGAAAGATGAAATTTATGAACTCAACAGACCAATCATAAGTAACGAGATTAATTCAGCATCAAAAACCTCCCAACTAAGAAAAGCCCAAGACCAGATGACTTCACAGGTGAATTCTATCAAATATTCTGGAAAGGACTAACACCAATCCTGCTTAAACTCTTACAGAAAATGGAAGTGGTGGGACCATTGCCTAACTCATTCTATGATGCCAACATCACCTTAAGACCAAAGCCAAACTAAGACACCACAAGAAAGGAAAACTATAGAACAATCTCTCTAATGAACCTAGATGCTAAAATCCTCAACAAAGTACTTACTAATTGCATTCAATAACACAGAAAGTGAATTATGCACCATGACCAAGTGGTTTTCATCTCGGGTATGCAAGGATGGTTCAACATAAGAAAATCAATCAATGAAGTACGCCACATTAACAGACTGAAAGAAAAAAAAAATCACCTGATCATCTCTCTAAATGCAGTAAAAGCATCCAACAAAACACAACACCCATTCCTGATAAAAACACTTCAAAAGATAGGAATAGAAGGAAACTTACTCAACCCGATAAAGGGTATATATGGAAAACACACAGCTCACATGATATTCAATGTTGAAATGCTAAAGGTTTTCCCTCCAAGATCTGGAAAAAGACAAGGATGCCCACTGGCACCACTCTTATTTAAAATTGTGTTAGAACTATTTGTTCAAACATTTAGGCAATGTATTAGTCAGCCAAATAGGTGCTGATGCAAAATACCAGAAATCTTTTGGCTTTTATAAAGGGTATTTATTTGTGGTAGAAGCTTACAGTTACCAAGGCATAAAGCACAAGTTACTTCCCTCACTATAGTCTATTGCAATGTGTGGCTATTGGGCAGTTTGATGTAATTATGAATTCCAAAAATATAATTGGATCATGCTTGTAAACTGATCTGTTAATCTGGGCATGATTGAGTTATGAGTGGGGCTTTGATTGGGCCACGTCAGTAGGGCGTTGAGCCCCACCCCTTGGTGGGTGGGGAATCAAATATAAAAGTCATGGCAAGAACAGAGTTGAAGCAGTTTTTGTGAAGAAGTTTTGATGTTGGAAAGAAGGCCCCAGGAGAAGAGAAGCGAGCTGTTCACTTGATCATCTACAGTTGACCTTGTGGAGGAAACAGGAGCTAAGCCTGGAGAGAAAAGCAGCCCCGGGAAGAGAGGAACCCAAGAAGCCTGAACCCTGGCAAATGTTGGCAGCTGTCTTGCTCCAACACGTGGCAATGAACTTTGGTGAGAAGAAACTTAACACTTTATGGCCTGGTATCTGTGGACTTCTACCCGAAATTAATACCCTGTATAAAGACCAACCCATTTTTGGTATTTCACATTAGCACCCCTTTGGCTGACTAATAAATATACCATGTTTTGGGGCATGATGGCTGCTGACAACTGACAAGAGTTCGGGCTTCTTTAGTTCCTCTCTTCCAGGGCTCTGTTTCTCTCTGGGCTCAGCAGCTAAGCCCTCTCCACAATGCCAACTGTAGACTATCAGGTGAACAGCTCTGTCTCTCTCCCAGTGGCTTCTCCCATGTCTAAGGAGCAATCTCTATTCCTCTGTTCTCTTCTCCTACGTGTTCACTTCCTGGGCTCCAGCTCAAAACTCCAATTCTCTTCTTTGCTGCATAGTTTTCTCTGTGAGTCTCTGCCCACCAAGGGGGTGGAGACTCAACATCCTACTTACATAGCCAAATCAAAGCCCTAATCATAGTTTAATCAAGCCCAGGTACAGACCAGTTTAAACATAATCCAATATCAATTTTCAGGATTCATAAACAATGCCAAACTGCTACAGGCAAGAAAAATATACAAAAGGCATCCAAATTGTAAAGGAAGAAGTAAAAATTTCACTATTTTCAGATAACACGATCCTATACATAGAAAGCCCTGAGAAATCTAAAGAAAGCTTCTAGAACTGATATACCAGTTCAGTAAAGTGGCAGGATGTAAGATCAACAAGCAAAATTCAGTACCATTTTTGTACACCAATAATGAGCATGTCAGGAGAAATCAAGAAAAGAGTCAATTTACAATACTAATGAAAATAAACACATATTTAAGAATAAATTTAACTAAAGATGTAAAGAACTTGTATGCAGAAAACCACAAAACATTGTTATAGGAAATCAAAGAAAACCTAAATAAATGGAAAAATATTCCATGTTCATGTACTGGAAGATCATTAAGCTATCTATCCCATCCAAAATGATTTACAGATCTAATGCAATCCCAATAAAAATTACAACAGCATCTTTTACTGAATTGGAAAAGATAATTATGAAATTTATTTGGAAGGGCAAGGGGCCCTGAATATCTAAAGACATATTGAAAAGGAAAAACAAAATTGGAGGAATCACACTACCTGACTTTAAAGCATACTATAAACCTACATTGGTCAAAACTGCATGGTATTGGTACAAGAATAGACATACAGACCAATGGAACAGAACTGAGAGTTCTGATATAGCTCCACGGATATAGGTTAAACTGACAGTTGACAAGGCAACCAAGCCCACTCAACTGGGAGAGAATGGCCTCTTCAACAAATCATGTTTGGAGAACTGGATATCCATATCCAAAAGAATGAGAGAGGAACACCATCTCACATTGTATAAAAAAATTAACTCAAGATGGATCAAAGATCTAAATATAAAAGCCAAGCTCATTAAGCTCCTAGAAAATAATGTAGGAAAGCATCTATGAGATCTTGCAGTAAGAAATGGTTTAAGAAAGTTTACACCCAAAGCACAAACAAGGAAAGAAAAAACAGATAAATGGGACCTCCTGAAATTTAAAAAAAACCTTTCGCACTTCAAATGAGTTTGTCAAGAAAGTGAAAAGGCAGCCTACTCATTGGGAGAAAGTATTTAGGAACCATCTATCCAATAAGGCCCTATTATTCAGCATATATAAAGAAATCTTACACCTCAAAAATAAAATGACAAACAACCCATTTAAAAAATTGGGGAAGATATTTGAATAGACAGTTCTCCAAAGAAGAAATATAAATGGCTAAAAAGTACATGAAAAGGTACTCAATGTCACTAGTTATTAGGTAAATGCAAATCAAAACTACAATGAGATATCATCTTACACCTATTAGACTTGTGGCTATTAAAAGAAAACAAAGAACTACAAGTGTTGGACAGATATGAAAGAGAACACTCTTCCCCTTCTGGTGGGAATATAGACTGGTGCAGGCCCTGTTGACGACAGTTTGGTGGTACATCAGGAAGCTAACTATAGAAATGCCATATGATCCACCAATCCCACTGCAGGGTATATACCCAGAGGAATTGAAGCAGGAACAGAAACAGATAACTATATGTTCACCAATGTTCATAGTGGCATTATTCACTATTGACAAATGTTGGAAGCAAACCAAATTTCAATCAATAGATGAATGGATAAGCAAAATGTCATATATACATAAATGAAATATTACTCAGCTATAAGAAGGGATGCAGTATTAACACATGGGTTAACAATGATGAATCTTGAAGATCTATTCATGAGTGAAACATGCAGTTACTGAAGGATAAATATTACATGACTTCACTGATATGACAAGGAAATTTAGGAGACTCACAGAGCTAGAGTCTGGAAGACAAGTTAATAAGAGACAGAAAGGGAGTAGAGGGTAGTGAGCTGATGCCCATGTGGGCAAAATCTATGATAAGGTGGAATAGTGTGGTTGGGCAGTGGATGGGTGTGCGAATGGTGCAGTAATGTGATTAGATTCAGCAGTGCTGGTCTGTGAGGATGAGTAGGTTGGGGGATTTGGGTTGGACTCTCCATGCAACTGCAGGGAGGGTTAGAGAAAGGAGCAGGTGAACCGAGGGGATTTGCACGTCTGTGGTTAAAACTACAATGGTGGGACTGTTCTTTTGGCAAATATGTCAGGGGACTTTTACTGGTGTAGGGCATCAGGTGTGGAGGGATATGTGGGATTGTGGGATAAGGTGCAACTGGGGCATGACTCTATGGGTTACATAACTATTTTTTTTCATATTCCAGGACTTTTTAATCATTGATAATATTTTAGAAAATACCCTCCAAAATGTTTCCTAAATATATACATAAAGTACACGGACATGTATATATCCATACAATTTTGCTCCCCATCTCTTCCATCTCTCCTTCTTGTTCTCTCTCTCTCTCTCTCTCTCTCTCTCTCTCTTTCTCTCTCGACATTGAACAACACATCATGGCTATATTTCTGGTTCATTATATATAGATCTCCCTCATTTTTATGTATTTATTTATTTTTAATTTTTTAAAAAATATACTTAGATTACATAAATGTTACACAAAAGATATAAGGATTCAGGGGGATGGATGTGGCTCAAATGGTTGGGTGTCCATCTCCCATATGGAGGGACCCAGGTTCGATCCCTGGGACCTCCCGGTAAAAAAAAAAAAAAAAAAAAAAAAAAGATATAGGGATTCCCACATGCTCCACTCCCCACACTACATAACTATTTCTCTTGTCATAATGTGCAATATCAGTGGGTGGCGGCCCACACAAAAACAATAAAATATTCAAATCCCATCCTGGGGAGTTCTGTTATGTTCTCAATTAGAGGGGTAAGAATCTCTCTAGAACATTGGCTGTGCCTAATAAAAGAAAAGAGACAAATAATATGTCAAGCCCTCAATATTATTGCAAATAACTATGAATCTTATTCTTCAATAATTGAAACTTATTCGTTAGCATAAGTTCTGAGAGGATGGGGAGAGAAAAATAGAATAGATGGAACATAAGGCATTTCTAGTGCATTAAAATTGTTCTGCATGATCTTGCAATAATGTATACAGGACATTTTAAATTTTGTCAAAACTTATAAAATTGTATGGTGTAAAATGAAAGCCATAATGTAAATCATTGACCATGGTTAGTAGTAATGCTTCAATATTTGTTCATCAATTGTAACATATGCACCATCCACATGTAAAAGATTATTAATAAGGGACAGTGGAAAAGGGGGAGCACGTTAGATATATGGAAATCTCCTATATTTTCTATGTGACTTCTCTGTGCTGCAAAGTTTCTTTGAAGATAAAATGAAAAAACATAGGACACGGGGGCAACATAAGGAAGAAATTCTCACTGTACACTCAAGATAACAGATCTTATAGTGATGAAAGACACATGGTATAAAAATTTATATTTTATTTCAATTTTTTACTTTTTATTTTTTATTTTTGTATTTTGCTTGTTATTTTAAAATTTACTATTACTATTTTATTTTATTATTAATTTTATTTGGTTTCTTTGGCTTCATTTTTGGTGAGGTTTTGGAACAAAGAAGAGTAACAACTGTGACGGGAGAATCACTAGTGTGGGGTGTTGGTGGTGAGGGTATGTGTGAGGAGGGTTGCACCTAAGTCATGCCTCTAAGGCATATGAATATGTTCAAGTGTTCATGGGCCATTGTATTGGTGGGTGGAGACATACAAAATAACCAAAATAATATTGAATTCCCATCCTGGGAGTTCTGCAACATACTCTAATAGAATGGCAAGAATCTCCAGAGTACCTGGGCAGTGGCTAGTGTAGGAAGACAGACCATTACACCAGGCCCCTTTGTATTGATGACTGTACTTATGAACCCTGTTCTTGTGAAATTGAAACTTAGCCTAATAGTACATATTACCTAAGAGCTACCTCCTGAGAGCCTCCTTGTTGCTCCAATATGGCCTCCCTCTAAGTCAAAGTCAGCATATAAATGCACTAACATCCTCCAGCATAGGACATGACTGCTGGGGATGAGCCTTCCTGGCAACTGAGAGATTATTACCAAGCATCAACTTGCAATGTATCTGGAAAAAGGCCTTGGCCAAAAGGAGAAATATGAAATACAAATGAGGTTTTATGGGTAAGAGTTTTCAAAGAGATTTGGGTGGTCATTTCAGATGTTATACGTATGCACATCTGAACAGGATCTCATTGACTGTCACAGTAAACAGTGGGGTTCTTGAAGGCTCTAGAGACATACAGACACTATAAGCAGGGCAGACTAGGTCAAGAATTTGGCACTCTGTCAGTGGGCTTTACTTTGGAACTTATGTTCCCCAGTGTAACAAAGTTAGGCTCATTTATAGTTTCCCTACAAATGATCTTCTGCCTCTTTTATTTGAACCTATAATTAGTAGTATACTTCTTATATATACATCTCAGAGACTTAAATCTTTGGTCTGTTCTTGTGCCAGTTGAGCCCTGAATCTCAGCAGAGTTGCAACACCTACTCTCCAGTTCATTGCACTTATGCAGGACAACTAACAAGGAGGGGATGATGGGCAATGCCCATCCCAAGTAACAGAGAGTGTCTGCAAGGGCAAGCAAGATAGTTTCATCCATCTGCCCTATGGGATCTAAGCCCCTTCTCAATTAGAAAATGAGTGGGCATCCCCATCCCAAAATCCTCAAGACTGGGGAATTAACTATGGACTAAAATATACATTGTTATTCTATTAAAGACTTATTATTCTAACAATGGAAGAACTTTTATCATTGATATAGAGGATCAACAGAGGTTCTGAGGGGAGGGAGAGGGAAGAATAGGTGTAACGTGGGGACATTTTCAGGACATTGGAATTGTACTGTATGACATTACAGTGATGGATACAGACCATTATACATTTTGTCATAACTTATAAAATTGCGTGGAAGAAAATGTAAACTATAATGTAAACTACAGACCATGGTTAGTAGCAGCACTTTAATATATGTTCATCAATTTTAACAAATCTACCACATTAATGAAAGATGTTGTTAATATGGAAAATTGTGGGAAGAGCAGGGGGTGGGGCATATGGGAATCCCCTATATTTATATGTAACATTTATATAATCATAAGCTTCTTTAATAAAATAGAGAAATAAATAAAAATAATTGATAAAAATAATAAATTAAAAGTTAAAAAAATAAAAAATATTAAGTACATTGGGTAAGCCTAAATAACAAAGACAGGAAAGAAAAGTAATGGAACTTATGGGAACAAAAGACAAAATGGATGAGATTAAAATACAGTAAAGCCATATAACAGCAGAATTGAAGTGAAAAATTGAAAAATGAAGTAAGAAATTACAATAATGTATGATGAAATTGGATGCTAGAGTAAATAAAATATACAAAAATACAACCTAGTCTAAAAGTCAGGTAAGAGTTTCCCAAATATGATTATTTATTATTTTAAGCTCATTTTCAAGGGCATACCAGTAAAAGATTCAGCAAGGATTACATGCTGAAAGATGGAGAAATATCATATATCTAGTTGAAAAGGAGCATATTTAATGTAATGAAGAAAAATATTCTAGAGGAAGAGTGAAGAAATGAGCCTGGAAAAGTAGGCAGCATCCGGACATTGAAGGTATTTGTAAGCAATGTTTAGTAATGAGACCTTATCCTAGGGACAACGGAAAGGAATTGAAAGGTTTTATATAGAGATGTGGCATAATCATATTTGCCTTTTACAAAGATAATTCTAACTACAGTGTGGAAAATAGATTGAAGGGGAGCAAAATTGGATGCAAGGAAGCTAGTTGGGAAGCTAGAGGTCTTAGGCAAAAATCAGGTTCTTGCACTAGGTATAAAACCTAATTGTTTAGTGTCATTTGCAGATTTCCATTTTGACTCAGAGACTTATAAAGCCTTTAGATCTGTCTGATATCATGTTGGATTTTCTTCATCTTTGTGTAAATTGTATGGTAATCTTCTGTATCCTTGTTCTTTAAATATACTCTATTGCCTTTCACTGTGTCTGTTAACATATTTCCTTCAACCACTTTCTCACAGAAATAATCATAGATACATGAAGGAAATCCAAATAAATTCTCTCACAAGCAAAAATAATACATGATATATTATGTGATTAAAATGATTAAAATATACATAAATAACATTTTTGTAAGCAAATGCAAAAAAAAAAAGATCTTGTAAAAAAAAAGATAACAGATATGATGATGATGAATGGCACAATAAAAGAAATCAAATATTAAAAAAATGCAATTAAATTTGGGGGTATGGGAGATCATTTTAAAAATTAAAAAATGAATAGGAAATTAGAGAGAATAACTTATGCTAATTTTGTTTATTTTTGCAGCTCTTACAAAGTTTTTTTCATTTTTCCTTCCCCCCATTCCAAGAAAGGAGTCAGGTTTCAACTTCCTTGCCTTAGAAATTTTTGATGTATCTCTAGTAAAAGTTATTTAAAGACAACTGAAGTCATCGAGAGTAATTTGTTAAATTTTGAAGACAACTGAAATCAATTAGTGTAATTTGTTAAGTGTTCATGATAGGGAAATATGAGATATAGTGCCTGATAAAAAAATATGATCAGTTCTACGGAGCAGGGCAATTTTCATAAAATTAGGCCTAGAATGTTTGTGGTTGTTACCAATAATGGACATCCATGAAGGTAACAGGATGGGCATTGACTTTTAGTCTTAGAAAACCATTCTGTTTTTAAAAAGAGGATGAAATCAAGAGAGCCACCAGACTGCCAGGAATCACATAGATATGAACAATCTACATAATAGTGGTTAATGGCATGGACCAAACTCCACAGGGGCTTTCATAAATGTCTTATTTGATATATCCCTGGCATCTTTGTATAACTCTGAGTAAAGTTGGGCTCATTAATGCTGAAAATGAAACCTTGTTTCAATTCATCAAAATACAAGTTTGGATTTGAATTAAATTTTATTTAAAGAAAATAAACATTGGCATTAAAAATCATCTGTGTTTGTAGAATAAGACTCATTTTAGAAATTAAAGGTTTTGCTAATAAATAACTTTCATGTTAAATAGGAAATCAAAATTACAAAGTATTTAGACAAATAGCAGCAAGTAGACCATTAGATATCAAAATTTATAGGGTATGGGCTAAAGATGTATTCAAAATTCCAAAGCCTCAAATATATTTTCATTAGATATGCAAGAATGAAAGTAATTGAACTGGACATTCAATTGAAGAAAATACAACAAAAAGTTTAAGGGAAACAGAAAGAAAGAAATGATAGAAATAAAAGCAGAAATTGATGGATAAGAAAACAAAAATAATTATATAATTTATTTATTTGAGAAAGCCAATGCAATCAGGACTGGCTTCAGGGACATGTGATTTGTGTCATAGCATTCTCAGAAGGGCCACCTTCTTGGTTTAATGATCTGCTGTTGCTGCTGTGAAATACTCAATTATAATTTTGAAGGTAGGCCTTACATTTGAAGTCCCAGTGGACAGTGGAACATGTGCATGAGCAGAGGAGATATCTGCAATATGCATACCTGCAGCTGTTATGTGACACCTCATTTTCATATAAAATTTTGCGATGCTCCATTAGTACAGAATTCTGGTGGATCAATGAAGTTTGGGAATTTAGCAAGACTCAAAGTGAGTGCAAGGAAGTGTGTTATATCTGTGACTAAGTAAGCAAGGATATTGACATCTCCAAGAGTCCATGCTTTCTCTTTGAACCAGAACTTTCTTCTGAATGTTGAAAAAAAGATAATGGTATTCTAAGAAATATGTACAGCCAATAAATCCTACTATATTATTTCTTACTCATATTACTTCCCTGTATTAGCCAACTACTTACACTGAAAGTGATGAAATAGAAGGAAAGGGGAAAACAAGGCAACCCATAATCCCTTTTCCATTCTGTCCTGCTTGAATCATCAGTAAACATAGCTAGAGAGTGTTCATAGAATTTTCACATATCAAGAAGTGAAATTAAATAGTTCACTTAGTAACTGAACAATAAATATACAATAAATATTCCCTCCGTTTCTCCTGCTGTAGCTTGACTACTCCACACAGCTAGGAAGAGGAATTTCTGCTTATGCCTGAAAGAGCCCCATGTAACTGAACACCACTCAAACACATGTCCATACTGTGTGGTCATTATTCTTGTACACGTCCCCTTCCACTCTCCTTTCTGAGAATGCCAACCTACAGACCCCCAAAATGGACCCACTGTCTAAACCTCATCCTCACCCAGGGTAACCAGGAAAGACCCAATCAGTGTGCATAAGGGCATACTTACCCAAGGTAATCAGAAATGGTAATCAGTTGAGTCAATTAGCAAGCTGCATTCATAGTCGGGCCTTCAGAGAAAGTTGGCCCAGGACAGCCAAGTTCAAAAAGAGAGTGCCTCTTGGTGATTGGAGAGTGGCTGCCTATCTGTCTCTTTCTCCTGGGCTTTTGGCCTTCCAGGAGGCTCTGTCAGTGGTGAGTGATAACCAGTCCCTCTTTGATTCCATGTATGGAGCTGTAGCCTACCTTCCCAAAGTGGACATGACCACCTCAGGGAATCCTCACTACAGACAGCCTCACAAAATCAACCTTCTCCTGCCACAGAAGGAGTGGGTTAACCAGCTGGTAAGCGTCAATATCAAGTGGGGGTATGACCACATGAATGTATCTAGGGAGTCTCCAGTGGACTGCAGTGTTAGCAAATGCAGCAAGCTAGTTGGAGGAAGCTAGTCCAACTCCATAACCTACAACACCTACATGGATAAGAACAGCGCACCTTCTCCAAATATGACCATGAATGAGAGGAGAGCCATTATGCCAGCAGACTCCAACTTGTGGACACAGGAGCACTTGCAGCAGTGACTGGAGTGGGCCATAAAGGGGTAAGGTCTGAGGGAGATTGACACATCCATTTTCATAACATGGATGGTAAGCAACTGTATAAAATGAACAAAGAGGACTTCCTCCAAGCTACCTCCATCTACAACATGGAAGTGTTGCAGCAACTCAGCTATATCAGGGAAAGTTCACCATTGGCCTATAACACAACCTCCCACACAGACTGTTCCTTATTACTGAGTATTAAAGAAGTTCCTTCTTATGACTCAAGAGAGGAGGACAGGGAAATAATGAATTATGACAAGCTGAGCCAGGCCATCCTATACAACTACAATAAAAACATTGTGATGAGATCTGAGAAGGTGTACTCAAGAATAGCAATCCTCCTCCAGAAACTGCAGGAAGGTAGGCAGGTTTACTTGGCAGAAGGGAAGCTACAGAACCATGGGGACAACTGAAGAAGGCAACTAGAAAAGGGGGACCCAGTGGGCCAGGGGAAAGAAAAACTATGGGAGATAGGGCAGGCAAGTCAGCACACAGTTGGCTCAGAAGAAAGAAGCCAGGGAATTAATTTGGCTAGAAGACCAGTGCTCAGCCGGCTCTGAAAGTGAGGAAAGCCTACGGGGGACCACATGGGGAAGGGAGATAGGGTGGGTGAAACAGATCTTGGCAAATCCAGGAAAAGAAAAGACTACAGCTAGTGCTGAAGCAGCTCCAGGGAAAGGGGAGGAGAGGGGGGACCTGATCATGTAGGCAGTCATACCCACATGTCATGTGAGAGAGAGGAACTGGGTCAGTGAGGGGGTGGGCTCATAGGAACCTAACAGTTCAGGAGAGAGGGAAGCTTGGAGAGGTGGCTAGCAAACAATCAGAAACCCAAGTGGACAGAGGGCAAGGGGGCAGGGAATGGGAGCCTAGGATCTGTCAGGTGCCCAACCAGCCTGGAAGAGAAGGGATTCAGAAAGAAATACAGTGTGTTGTCAGGTACCCAGGCAGCTCCCTTGGGGAGGGGAGTTGAGGAACAGGTTGCCTCAAAACAGAAAACTTAGATTGAGGGTTTATTTTATTTTATTTTATTTTATTTTATTTTATTTTATTTTATTTTTTGTTTTTTTTTTTTTTCCCTCTACACTGGGTACTTTACCTGTGGAGGGCAGATTTAAAGGTGATTGGTGAGCACTGGCAGCCTGAGACAGTTGCTAGTGGCCTGAAAGAGAAGACATTTTTTCTTTTTTGTTGTTTGTTTCTATTTCTTCTTCTTTCTCTTTTTCCTTCATTTCTTTATTCTCTTTCTTTGATTTCCCCCTTTCTGTTGCTTTTCTTTCATTCCACCTTCTCTTCTCTGGTTTTCATTTTCTTTCCTCTCTTCTCATGTATTCTGCTTTTTAAATTCTTATACTTTTTTATTTTTATTTGTTCTTTTGTTTTTCACTAATCATTTATTGTTTCCTAGTATTTTATGGTTCCTTTCCATTATTATTATTATTATTCTCTTCTTTCTTTCCTTTTTTATGGTCTTAATATTTATTTGTGGTTACACAGACAACTACAAGGATATAGAATAAGTGAAACCAAGTGGCAAAGAGGACCTTTAACACAGAACAAAATGAAATAAAATCCTAGACTAGAAATAGAAGATAACTAACTTAATAAGTCCATCAAGATAAACAGATGCCTAAATACCAACCAAAGATAACAAGCCATACTAAGAAATAGGAAGACCTGGCCCAATCTAATGAACAAACTAAAAAGCAGGAGGAGATGCAGAATGTGGAACAACTAATCAAGGATGTCCAAAAAAATAACATAAATCAACTTAATTCAGTGAAGGAAGAGAAAAGGGATATTAAGAAGACACTGGGGGAACAAACAGAAGAAATTGTAAACATATATAAAAATATAACAGATCTGATGGTGATGAAAAGCACAATGCAAGAAATTAAAAATACACTGGAAGCACAGAACAGCAGATTTGAACAGGAAGAGGAAAGAGTTAAGAATGTCAAAAATAGAACATTTTAAGTTCACACAAATAGTAGAATAGATAGGTAAAAAGATAGAAAAAAATCAGTGGGGACTCAGGGAATTGATTGACAATGTGAAAAGCAAAAACGTAGGCATTATAGGCATCCCAGAGGGAGAGGAGAAGGGAAAGGGGGTAGAAGGAGTGTTGGAGGAAATATTGGCTGACAATTTCCCAATTCTTATATAGGACATGGCTATACGTGTCCAGGAGGCACAGCACACTCCAAACAGTATAAATCCTTACAGGACTACCCTGAGACACATACTTATCAGGTTACCAAATGCTCAAACCAAAGAGAGAATTCTGAAAGGAGCAAGAGAAAATAGATGCACATATAAAGGAAGAGTAAAAAGATTAACTGATTATTTCTCATTGGGAACCATTGAGGGAAGAAGGCAAGGGTATCACATAGTTAAGGTGCAAAATGAAAAATAAAACTGCCAGACAAAAATTCTGTATTCAACAAAGCTGGCATTCAAAAACAAGGGAGTGTTCAAAATGTTCACATAAAAACATAAATCAAGAGCATTTGTTAAGAATCCTTTCCTTCAAGAAATACTAAATGGAGCTCTACAGGTTGAAAAGAAAAAACAAGAGAGAGAGGATTGGTAGGGATGGTAGAAAGGAAGATTATTAGTAAGAATATCTAAAAGGATAAAAAGAGAAATAAAAACGAAATATGGCACATATAAACTTAAAGGAAAAATGGTTAATATAAGTACTACCTCGACAGTAATAACACTGAATGTTAATGGATTAAATGCGCCAATCAAAAGACACAGATTCACAGAATAGATAAGGAAATATGACCCATCTATATGCTGCCCACAAGAAACTATCTTTAGTCCCGGGGACACAAGGACGTTGCAAACAAAAGGTTGGAAAATGATTTTTCAGTCAAACAATAATTTTAAAAGAATGGGAGTAGCTATACTAATAACAGACAAAATAGACTTTAAATGAAAAACTTTTGTAAGAGACAAAGAAGGAAACTATATATTTATAAAAGGGGTAATCTTTCAAGAAGAAAGATCAATCATAAATATTTATGCACCTACCCAAGGTGCCCCAAAATAAACGAAGCAAACAATGGAAAAACTAAATGGAGAAATAGATACTAGATACGTCTGCAATCATAGTGTGGGACTTTGATACACACTTATCACCATTATAAAATCTCGACAGAGTGTCAATAAAGAAACAGAGGCGTTGGATCATATGCTAGAAAACTTAGACCTAATTGACATATACAGAACATTACAATCAAATACAGCAGGCTATACGTTCTTCTCAAGTGCACATAGAACTTTCTCCAGGATAGACCACATGTTAGGTAAAGAACAAGTCTCAACTAATTTAGAAAGATTGAAATTATATAAAGTAATTTCTCTGACCACAATGGAATGAGGGTGGAAATTAATAAAGAGCAGAAAACTAGGATAGGAAAAATATATGAAAGTTAAACAACACAATCTTAAACAATCAGTATATCAAGGAGGAAATTGCAAAAGAGATCAGTAACTACCTTGAAACAAAAGAAAATGAGAAAACAACATATCAAAATCTATGGGATACAGCAAAATCAGTGCTGAGAGAGAAATTTACAACCATAAAAGCTTATATTAAAAAAGAATAAAGAGCTAAAATGAAAGAGCTAACTGCACACCTGGAGGAAATAGAAAAAGAACAACAAACTAATCCAAAACAAGCAGAAAGAAGGAAATAACAAAGATTATGGTAAAACTAAAGGAAATTGAGAATTTAAAAAAAACTAGAAAAAAATTTTTAAATCTGGTTTTTGAGAAGATTAACAAAATTGACATACCCTTAGCTAGACTAATAATAAAAAAGGATAGAAGATGCAAATAAATAAAATAAAATAAAAATTAGAGAGGGGATATCACTACATATCCAACACAAAAATAGAGGGTATCATCAGAGTATCCTTCAAAAAATTGTACACCAATGAAATGGATACCTTAGATGAACTAAACAAATTTCGAGAAACACACAAGCAACCTACATTGATGAAAGAAGAAATGGAAAAACTCAACGGACCAATCACAAGTAACATGATCAAATTAGTCATCAAAAACCTAACAATGAAGAAAAACCCAAGACGGGTGGCTCTAAAGGTGAATTCTAGTAATCATTCCAGAAAGAACTAACACCAATCCTGCTTAAGCTCTTCCAAAAATTAGAACTGGAGGGAACATTACCTGACTTATTCTATCATGCCCAAATTACCTAATACCAAAGCCACATAAAGATGCCACAAGAAAAGAAAACTACAGACCATTCTCTCTAATGAACTTAGATGCTAAAATCCCCACAAAATACTAGCTAATCATATTCAAAAACATATCAAACAAATTATAGACCATGATCAAGTAGGTTTTATCAGTGGTATGCAAGGATGGTTCAACATAAGAAAATCAATCAATGAAATACACCAAATTAACAGATAAAAAGGAAATAAATCACACTATCATCTCTATTTATGCAGAAAAAGCATTTTACAATATACAGCATCCTTTCGTGATAAAAACCCTCCAAATGATAGGAATAGAAGGACACTTCCTTCACCATGATAAAGGGAATATATGAAAAATCCACAGCTAGCATAATACTCAATGGTGATATGCTATCAGCTTCCCCTCTAAGATCTGGAACAAGACAAGGATGTCCACTGTCACTGCTCTTACTTAACATTGTTTTGGAAATACTTCCTCGAGCACTTAGGCAAAAAAAGATATAAAAGTCATCCAAATTGGAAAGAAAGAAGTAAAAACGTCACTATTTGCAAATGACATGATCCCAGATGTAGAAAACCCTAAATAATCTACAAGAAAACTTCTAGAGCACATAAATGAGTTCAGTAAAGTGGCAAGATATAAGATCAACATGGAAAAATCAGTAGCATTTCTGTATACTAATAATGAGCAATCTGAGGTAAAAATCAATAAAAAATTTAGCTTTGAATCACAATAAAAAATCATATATCTAGAAATAAACTTACTAAAGCTGTAAACTACACAGAAAACTACACAACATTGCTTAAAGAACCAAAGAACACCTAAATAAATGGAAGAATATTCCATGTTCATTGATTGAAAGGCTAAACATCCTTATGATGTCTGTCCTATCCAAATCGATTTATATATTTAATGCAATACCAACAAAAATTATAATGGCATTTTTTATTGAACTGGAAAAGGAAATCATGGCCAATTATGGACATGAATAGCCAAAACCATGTTGAAAAGGGAAAACAAAATGGAGGAATCATGCTACCTGACTTTAAGGCATACTACAAAGCTACAGTGGTCAAACCTGCATGGTATTGGTGCAATAACAGACATTCTGACCAGTGGAACCAAATTGAGAGTTCTGATATAGATCCACACATATACGGACAACTGATAATTGACAAGGTCACAAAGCTCACTCAACTGGAACAGAATGGCCTTTTCAAGAAATGGTGCTGGGAGAATTGGATATCCATATCCAAAAGAATGATAGAGGATCACCATCTCACACACTATACAAAAATTATCTCAAAATAGGTCAAAGAGCTAACTATAAGAACCAAGATGATAAAACTCCTAGAAGATAATGTAGGGAAACATCTACTTGTTCTTGTAGTAGGAAATGGTTTACACCCAAAGTGTGAGTGAAACCTGTGCTTCAAAGAAGTTTGTCAAAAAAATAAAAAAGCAACCTACTCAATGGGAGAAATTATTTGAGAATCACTTATTTTATAAGGGTCTAATATCCAGCATATATAAGGAAATCTTACATATCAAAAATAAAAAGACAACCCATTTTAAAAATGAGCAAGAGATTTGAATAGACACCTTTCCAGGGAAGAAATACAAATAGCTAAAAAGCACATGAAAAGATGCTCAACATCACTAGCTATTAGGAAATTGCAAATGAAAGCTGCAATGAGATGTCATCTTACACCTATTAGATTGGCAGCTATTAAAACAACAGAGAACTACAAGTGTTGGAGAGGATGTGGAGGAAAGGGAACATTCATCCACTGCTGGAGGGAATGTAGGCTGGTGCAGCCATTTTGGAGGAATGCCTGGCCTTCTTCAGCAAGGTAACTATAGAATTGCCATATAATCCAGCAATTCTACCTCAGAGTAGATACTCAGAAGTAATGAAAATTAGGACACGAACAGATATATGCACACCAATGTTCATAGTGACATTATTCACTATTAACACAAGTTGGAAGCAAGCCAAATGTCCATCAGCAGATGAATGGATAAGCAATATATTGTGTATACACACACACACACACAAAATAGAATACTACTCAGCTGTAAGAAAGAATGAAGTATTGACACATACAACATGGATGAATCTCAAAGAGTTTATGTTGAGTGACATAAGCCAGTCATTAAGGGACATATATTGCATGACCTCACTGATATGACCTAATTATATTGAGCAGAATCAAAGAGATAAGAGACAGAACGGGAGTAGAGTGTGGTAAGCAGATGCTCAATCTGGGCAGAAATTATAATAAGGTGGAAGGGAGTGGTTTGGTAGTGGATATGGATGATAGTGCAGGGATGTGAGTTGGGTCGACGGTGCTGGAATGTGCAGGTAAGAAGGGTAGGGGGGTTGGGTTGTAGATTCCATGGAATTGGGGGGAGGGCTGCAGGAAGGAACTGGTGGACTTTGGGGATTTGTTGGTTGGTGGTTGAAACTAAGATTGTAGGAATGTTCTTTTTGCAAATATGTTAGGAGAGGGTCACTGATGCATGGTGGCAGTAGTGGGGGGATATGTGGGAAAGGGTGCACCTGGAGCATGCTTCTGTGGAATATGCATGTGTTCACCTTGTCACAGGGTGTTACCTCAGTGGGTGGAGATCCACACAATAAGCAACAAAATATTAAACTCCCATACTGGGGAGTCCTGCAAAGTTCACAAATAGAGGGGCAAGAATCTCTCGATTACATAGGCAAAGCCTAGTAAATGAAAACAGACTAATATGTCAAACCCTCAATATTAATGCATGTAACTATGAACCTTATTGTTGAAATATTGAAACTTAGTGTTTACCATAGGTTCTGAGGGGAAGAAGAGCGAAGAATCGGTAGAACATAGGGTATTTTTAGGGCACTGGAATTGTTTTGCATGATTTTACAATGACAGATACAGGCCATTATACATTTTGTCAAAACCTATAAAATTGTATGGTACCAAGTGTAAACCATAATGTAAACTATTGACCATGGTTAGTAACAATGCTTCAATATTTGTTCATTCAATGTTAACAAATATATCATACGCATGTAAGATGTTACTAATATGGGAAAATGTGAGAGGTAGAAGGTCTGGGGAATATGGGTATCTCCTTGTTACAACCCAACTCCTGAGGAGCTGGAGTTGGTGTGGCTGTGAGACCAAAGAAGACACCTGGAATTTAGTCAGGCATAAGCTTTATTGGGACTTACAGACAGGAGAGAATCTCTGAAGTTGGCAGTTGAGAGAATGAAGGTAATGCTCTGCAAAGAGATGAGAAAATGAGGGGTAATAAATAAAGGATTTCAGATCAAGGACATTTCATACAGTATGAGAACAAAAGAGGAGAGATTAATATACCAGGCCCATGACATTAATGCTAATACTTATGAACCTTAACCTTGAAAAATTGAAACCTAGCCTAGTCACATATATTGCCTGAGAATGACCTGCTGTAAAACTCATTCTTACTCAAATGTGGCCTGTTATCGAAACTCAGTATATAAGCTCACTGCCTTCTCCCCAGCGTGGGACATTACTCTTGGGGATGGGCCTCCCTGGCACCAAGGAATTAATACCAAGTGCCAACTAAAATGATGCATTTGGAAAAAACTTGACCAAATTGGTGAAATATTAAATACAAAAGGGTTTTTACAGCTAAGAGATTTCAAAGTGAATTGGGATATCTTTCCAAAGATTATGCTTATGTACGTCTCAGGAGGATTTCACTAACTGCCACACCAAACAATTCGTCAAGCAGGGGTGTTCCTGAGGGTTGTAGGGATGTCTGCACACTATAGGCAGAGCAGACAACACCAGAAAATCAAAACCCCATTTGTGGGCCTTTCCTTAGAATATATGTTAATTTATCTCCGCAGTGGAACAGAGTTAGACCCATTTATAATTTTCCTACACATGATTCTTCTGCCCCTGTCATTTGAACATACAACTAGCATTATACCCATTAAGTATATGTCCCAGAGACTTAAATCTTTGGTCTCTTCTTATGCCAATGGAGCCCTGAATCTCAGCAAAGTTGCAGCCAACACCTACTCTCCAGTTCATTGGACTCATCCAGGACAACTAACAAAAGGATGATGATGTGCAATGCCCATCCCAAAAAACAGAGCATACCTACAACTGTAAGCAAGAAAATTCCATCCATTTGCCTCGTGGGATCTAAGCTCAGTCTCAATTGGAAGCATAGTAGACATCATCATCCCCAAATCCTCAAGATGGAAGAATGAACAAACTAAAGTGGGGAATGCAACTATGGACCAAAGTAGACTTATTTTTATTCTAGTAATGGCAGAAATTGTAACATTGATATAAAAGTATTGCTCACCAGAGGTTCTGAGGGGTGGGAGAGGGAAGAATGAGTGTAACATGGGGCATTTTTAGAACAATGGAATTGTTCTGCATGATATTGCAATGACAGATACAGGACACTTTACATTTTGACAAAAGCTATAAAATTGTACAGGACAAAGTGTAAATCATAATATAAGCTATGGAACATGTTTAGTAGCAATGCTTCAATATTTGTTCATCAATTGTAACATTTATACCACAGTAATTAAAGGTGTTATAAATAGCAGAAAATGTGAGAGAAGGATGGGTTAGGGTATATGTGCATCACCTATTTTTTTTTTTTATGTAAAAGTTCTGTAATCTAAAATTCTTTAAAAATAAAGAAAAAGAAGCATTATGGCCAAAGTTCATGGCAAAAGGTATGCCTACAAATTTGACCTCTATGGCATTCACCAGGCCTTGCAGCCCCATATGACTAAGTCTTCTTTGTACAAGTACTATTCTGATATCTCTTACAGGCCTTCCTACTATATGCATCAAGAGGTGAACTTTGTCCCTCCCTACCATGTCTGTCTATTCTTCTGGCTTTCTTGGAGGGGCCTCAAAATACTGAACCCCTCCCCACTGGAGGAATCTATTCTAGCCATAATGTCCCCCACTATCCTAACACCCACATGCCCTCATACTTAGGCAGCTACTACTAGAAGCTTATTCATAGGTGGCCTTCTAGCAGAAGTCCATCCCTCACACTTTTTGGGATAATTTGGATTTTAAAGGATATATGTGGCCTTGAAGAGAAAGCAAAACTGGGTTTTCTTTCTTATTGGATAGAATATTTGTGCTTGTTTATAAAACATTTTTTTAAATATGGATAAATTTTGCTTCCTTTACCTTGAACGAAAAGATGGAACATTTTGTAAGCCAGTACTCCAGTTTGGATTCTCAATCTTCTATCATCATATGAGTTAATCATTTAGATTTCTGGAGTGGTTTTACCACGTTTCTGGTTAAGAAACTGTAAAAATTTCTCATATTTTTATGAGCAAAGTTTTTTCTTGTCAACATATTGGTCTCAACATGGACCTTGTGAGGTTCAGTGTGGTCAAGAATAATGGAATTAACCAGTCATTCTCTGGTTTGATACTTAATGGAAACAGAGGCAGGATGCTTATAATCTTATTTTAGAAGGACCTACTTCAGTGGATGGCAACTGAATCATTGGCTGTAAGGCAACTGAAGTTTTCACCCAAATGGAATTTAAAAGAAAAAACATGTTTATGTATTTAAGAAGTCAAGGGTATTACAAACTCCCTCTCAGAGGGAAATATGCGTGAGGCTGTCAGTTTTCTCAATAAATAGTCTATATTGGAAATAAGAAAATTTAATGCAAACACAGACATTCTAGAAAGACAGAAAATGAAATAACTATTTTTTAAAAAATAATGACAGTGGGTTGCAGAACTTTGAAAAGTCTTAGGGATTTCTAAAGACAAGGAGATTCACAAGTGCTGTACATTTGGCAGATTATCAGCCCAGGGTCAACCAATCATAAGACAACTTACATACAAATTATGTATAGTTATATTCCTATTGCATTACAAAAAATAAATAAAAATTTAAAGGATGAATGAGTTGACCTCAGTCGCAAATACAATTTTGTAGTCATCAAATCCATCACCATTTTTTAAAAATGTAATTTGTATGTATTTTGTCAGTCTTTATATTTGAGCTGTTTGTATGCTTTTATAGCTGATTTTATAAAAAGGCATAATGTCCATTTGCTCCATGGGATCTAAGCCCTCTTTCAATTAGAAGCGGAGTGGTCATCATCATCCCAGAAACCTCAGGATTGGGGAATGAACGATAGACTAGAGCAGACTTACTGTTATTCTACTATACACTTATTGTTATTCTAGCAATGGAAGAACTTTGGTCAATAATGTGGAGGCAGTGGCCACCGGAGGCTCTGAGTGGAGGGAGAGGGAAAAATAGGTATAATATGGGGACATTTTTGTGACTTAGGAACTGTCCTGAATGATGCACCAATGACACAATTATATACCTTGTCATAACTCTAAAAATTGTGTGGGAGACAGTTTAAAACATAATATAAACTATAATCCACACTTAGTGGCAATGCTCCGATATATGTTCATCAATTGTAACAAATGTACCACACTAATGAAAGATGTTGCTATCGTGGGAGAGGTAGCATGGGCAGCTTGAGCCTCCACAGCTTACAGCACCAACTACATCCTCGGCTCCTACTACACAACCAGAAAGAGAGAAAGAGAAAGAAAGTCCTCAACTAAAGAGAGAAAGTGCACCCAGAATAAATATATCTAGAAGCCAAATGCCAGGACACCAACAAAAACTTACAATCTATGCCAGGAAACAGGAAGATATGGCCCAGTTAAAGGAACAAGATCAGCCTCCATATGACATAAAGTAGTTGAGACAACTAACCATGGATGTTCAAATTTCCTTAAAGCCAATGAGATGGCTAAAGAGATTAAGACGTTGGTTACAGAAAAATGACGTACAGTATATAGGAGATTCCCATATATCCAACATCCTCCCCCTTTTCCCCTTTCCTCTATTAATAACATTTTACATGTGGATGATACATTTGTGACAATTGATGTACAAATATTAAAACATTACTACTAACCATGGTCAATTATTTACATAATGGTTTACATTTTGGACCGTACACTATTATAAATTTTGATGAAATTTAACTTGTCCAGTAGCCATCATTGCAAGATCATGTAGTAAAATTCCATCACTCCCAAAAGGCCCCATGTTCCATCTATTCTATTCCATCCTCCCCCTCCCCTTAGGACCACAGCCACCAAGCTTCACACCATGAAGAACAGGATAAATAATTCCTTGCAACAACATTGAGGGCTTAACATACTGGCCTGTTCTTCACTATTAGGCACTGCCCATGCTCTTGAAAGACTCCCGCCCCTCTACTTGAGAACATAGCAGGACTTCCCAAGATGGGAATCTAACACATTCCTGCTTGTTATGTGGGTCTCCACCCACTGATACAACCAATGATGACAAGATGAACACTCACAAATTCCCTAGAGGCCTACCCACAGAACTTACAGTGATGAAAGTCATAATGTCAAAAAAATTTTAAAGTATTTTTCTCATTCGTTTTATTATTCAAAAATTTTTTTTAATTTTAATATGCTACATATTTTTAATATTATCGTTATTACATTATTTTCTTATCAATTGTATTTGGTTATTTTGTTGGTTTCATTTTTGAAGAAGTTTTGGATCAAGAAGGGTTACAACTGTGAAAGGGGATGGTCATTGGTTTGGGGTATCAGTGATAGGGGATGCATGGGAGGAGATTCACCTGAAGCATAACTATAAGGCATATAAATGTGTTCAAGTGTTCATTGGGCATTATCACGGTAGGTGGAGACTCACACAATAACCGAAAGAATATCAAATTCCCATCCTGGGGAACTCTGCCACATTCTCTAATAGACGAGCCAGAATCCCCAAATACAGAGGCAGTGACTAGTGAAGGAGGATGGCCCATTAATGGGCCCTTGATATTGATAAATATACTTAGGAAACTTTACATATGAAATTGAAATTTAGCTTAGTATTACAGGGTGCCTAAGAGTTACCTCTTGAAAGCCTTCTTGTTTCTCAAATGTGGCTTCTCTCTAAGCCAAGCTCAACATATAAGTGCATTACCTTCCCCCAAGCATGGGACATGACTCCCAGGGATGAGTCTCCCTGGCACCAAGGGATTACTACCAAGCACCAACTACCAATGCAACTAGAAAAAGACATGGACCAGAAAGGGAGATGGTAAAGAAAAATGAGTTTATATGGCTAAAAGACTTCAAAGTGAGTTGGGAGATCATTCCAGAGATTACACTTATGCACATCTCAGCAGGATCTCATTGACTGATAAAGTGCCCCGACCCGCGGGACAGCAACGGGGGCCCGAAACCTGCCGAGAAAGAATGGTGGGACAAGAGACGCGAAGAATGACAGCAAGACAGTGTTCTGATCAAGCTGCAAACTTTATTGAGGGAGCAGGGCTTATATGCTGTTTGGAAAGAGGAAGTGAGTCAGGGCCGGGTGGCGCTCCGGGATTGGAGGGTGTTGTCGCTGGAGTAGGGGGCAGATCTTACTTTCGCGCCCTGCACCTGCGTACTGTTGTATTCACCTGGGCAGTGGCGGGAACCGGAGAACAAAGGAGGAAGGAGGAAGAAGAACAAGGAAGTGACAAAGCAGATTTTGTGTCTGCGCCATGCTGTGGCGTCCGCCATGTTGTGCCATGTAACCACTGGTTGCTATCGCTTAGGTTGTTGGCACCTCTCTTGGCAGACTCCAGTGACGGCTCCCAACATCTCCTCCCTTTTTCTTTATTTAGCACAGTACTCTCCGTAGGCTAGCTGAGGGAAGTAGAGGCCTCATTTCCCTGATGTAGACAGCTCTGATTTTTTCGGGAAGGGGTAGCACAGGCAACGCAGCATAAGGGAGGGGGGCTGTGCCTGTCTTAGGTCGGAACTGTGCCCTGTAAGGAACTGCACCCGGGAAACAGTGTACCTTACCCATTATGTGATCAGTCTTACCTGTCATTGGGTAGCATGGCAGCAAAAGGCCATGTCCCTGTCTTAGGTTGACTGATGGGTCAGTCCAGTTGCCCGTCATTGGCTAACCAGTCCAGCACCTCTGTGAGCGTTTTTGCCTGGCAAGTTCTATGAGCAGAGCAAACCCCTGTGCTAATGAGGCGTGCTTCTCAGAGAACAGTTAGGTTGTGCTTACCTTTGACTGTCTCCTGCGGTGCTTTGCCATGCACTCAGCAGCCTTAAACGGAGGGAGCAGTACACAGATGGTCTGTTGGCATGCCTTGATCAGCAAGGTGGAGCCGGTGGTAATGTACCTGAATGGGCTTGCCAAGAGCGGAGTCAATCTGATCTTTGACTAGCTGGATAATTCTTTTTACAGCCCATGGCCCAAAGGAAAGTATTAGGAGGATGGTTATCAGTGGGCCTAGTATGGGGAGTAGATACGGCAAAAGGCCTTGCAGCCCACTCCAGAGAGGGTTGTTTGCTAATTCTTTCCTCCTTCTCTCTAAATCCTCTTGGAGCTTTTTGACTTTATTTCTAACAATGCCGGATTTGTTGGCATAAAAGCAGCATTGTTCTTTTAAGGCCAAACAAATTCCCCCGCGTTCAGCTGCAAGCAGATCTAGCCCTCTTCTGTTTTGCAACACTACCTCTGCCAAAGAGTCTATTTGGTCTTGAATATCTTGTATAGTGCTCGATAAAGTTTGGACATCATCAATCAATTGTTTGGATAATTTTGTATATTGAGTCATAGAAATCCCCAAACCTGCCGTACCAGTGGCTAGGGCTCCGGAAA
The DNA here is from genome assembly GCA_026826555.1 of Tolypeutes matacus. Taxonomy (NCBI): domain Eukaryota; kingdom Metazoa; phylum Chordata; class Mammalia; order Cingulata; family Chlamyphoridae; genus Tolypeutes; species Tolypeutes matacus. Next base: position 2,607,057 of record JAKSZT010053809.1, read on the forward strand.
TACCTAAGGTGAAAAAAAGTGGGATAAGTTGTACTGCTCTCCTAGAGCGACCAGCAATATAGTCCATGCTGGGGATAGGTACAGGTTCAGTTCCCTTAATGATGCTAACATCAGGGAAGAGGGTGGCAAGAGTACATGTTCCTGTCCAATTGGAAGGCAAGAAGGTGTAAGCAAGATTGCCGCCACAGACGAACACTGTGCCATTATCTGCGCAAATGGCGTTAGACATGTTTTGCGTAGAGTTACAGAGGGCGAAAGTGAGATGGCCCAAGTGGATTTCCTCGCTGGTATTGGTGGATGGAGAGTGCAGGCAGGTGCGAGTATGAGTAAAGAGGGGCTGTACCTTAAGGGGTGGGATAATGGGGCAGGTGCTATTGGGAGAGAAGGAGTTGTTAGCCGCAGGTAAAGCTATAGGCATGGGGTTTCCCAAGCGTAAGCATAGCCAGCAGTCCTGTGCAGTGTAAGGTTGGGATTCATTGAGCAAATTAAATGCGGCTTCAAGGATATTAAAGGTTTGAACATCTAGGTTTAAGTCCCCAGACTTAGGCAAAGCTAAGGGGTGATATTCAATTTGAGGAAATGTGTTCTTTATGATTTCCTCAATTCTTTCCTGGATCATTATCTGCCGGACCTGATCCTGTGGACCTCCTCCGTCTGAAATATCTACCGGAGGAATTTTATTCCAGCAAACAGTATCTCCCACGGTACCTTGACAGCCGGCTTGGGTTAGCTTATTATTTCCTAGAGGACTGGGGTTATTGCTCCAGTCTCCTCCAGCAGTGCCAGATTTGGTACGAGCTAAGGTGGCGGTATAATAGGTCTTATCGTTTTTGGTGCATGATTGTACCTCAGTATAACAGCTGCTGTGCATGGATGAGTATATAGATTTACAGTGGCAGGGTCCAGGGCGGCCGTCTGTGGAGGGAATTACTCTAGGTAGGTTTCGGCAGAACCATCGCTGTTTTCCATAGCCTCCGGTATGACTAGTCGGGACCTGCAAATAAGCCACCTTATTATTATTACACTGCACAGACTGTGTATACGTATTGGGTGCGGTGGCAACCTGACCTCCTTTGCAATCACAAGGTTTACCGAACAGCGCCTCCCTGGCTTGCTGTGAGCTGACGGATGGCCCCAAGCCTGCATGGGCAAATCTTGCAAGGCAACCAAGAGCAGCGGCAAGAAGGAAAACAAGGGGGTGCATGGTGTTGAAACAGAAGGCTGATCGTTCCAATGCTGATAGAGGTTTTCCTCACGATGGTAAAGGACATGGGGGAGGACAACAACCAAGACGCACACCTCTCCGGAGCTATTAAGGGCTGCTGTGGCCACACAGGGGGTAAGCCCTGATGAGGAGCACAGCCATTTTGCCCCTTTAGGGGGAATGTAAAATTTATGTTGAGACGGAGGGGATAAAAGTAGGCAAGACTTAGTTAAGGTGGTGGACATGTTACCCAAGGCATTGCCGACACACCGTCCGGTGTGCAGGACGGATTGGATAGTAAGGTCACGGCCGCCAGTTTTGTCTGCGTTCCACTGACATTGTGGGGGATTGTCATTAGAGGAAGTGTTAAAGTTGGCATTAAGGGCTATCGCATCATAATAAGGGGGCTTAACAGAAAGGCATAACCAGCAATTGCGAGTAAGGTTGGGTTGGGAAGTGTTTAGATCAAGAAAGGTAGCGTTAATTATTTGCCAGAGTAGGCTAATGATAATTGGGTAAGAGTTAAGAGAGGTAGTGTTGGGTGTAGTGGACATAACTGTAGAGTGAGATTTGTACAGAGGTTTCCTGCATTTTGTTTTTTAAAGTTTGCAGGAAGACCCCACGATGGGTTAGGGGGTCGAACGCATCCGGCAGGAGTGAATTGTACAGTGAGGAACTTGTCAGCAATTGGGGGTGACCATCCAGTAGCTAATGTTTCGCATCCCCAGTAGGCACAATAGTAGTGCGCGGGCTGATTGCAGTACGAACGCCCCTGGGCGGAGCTGGGACAGAGGTAAACATCCTGAATATTGAGATAATTGATGGTCCAGGTTTCGAGAGGATTTTGTACACATACTGTAAGGAATTGAGTTAACTTTTCTTTTTTAAACTAGTAATATCAGTTTTGCTGCCTTGCTTTTCAAAGTTTGGAACAGTTCCCAAAAATAATTTTCACAAATAACATTGAATGTTATTAAATTTAGTGTCCCATGGTTGTGGGATGTATTTTCATTTTACCAATTTATTGAGCTGTTAGTAAATGTTGTATTACCAAAATTCTAGAAATAAGGATTACTGTTATTAGTGATTATGATTGAATTATTAATGAACTAAAATATGGTTGTGTTTTTAATAGGTTTTGGCATCCCTATAAGGGCCCAATCCTTTACAATTCTATAGGAATCATCAAACAACACAACCTCTGTAAGCTTATGACATATATGTTATTTGTCATTAAGTAGTCTGTTGTGAGAGGGACATGTAAAATTTACCATATTTTCTGATTTATATGGCAAAGAAGGGAAAATGAGAACATAAATTTGACTGTGATTTTTAGGTTGCATGCATACAGAACCATATCCAAAGAAGTAGGGCAGTTTATAAAAGGTAAAGTTAAATTTTCTGTAAGTTTCCCTTCTTCTTTTGGCTTTAAGGGTAGTTATAAGTTATAGGTCCTGGAAAATGGTGAGCTTGATTAAGATAAATTGGGTAAGACTCATTGCTCCAAATTAACAGCTCTAGAAGAGGTGAGTTGGTTATGTATGTACAATAAGTGTAATTATGATGTGGTATCTTACCTTGACCTAATACTTTACCTATAATTAATTCATTGTAAACCCACCATGTCTATAGTTTAAGTCTTGGCAGCATCTTCAACTCTAGACTTGATTCTTCTGGAGGGGATCCACTGCTTTTCTCCTGTTTCTGTAATGATAAGAGCAAAACCTCGGCCCCAAAAGTTTACCTCTCCTTTTTCCCATTTATTGGTTCTTTCATTTTTCCAATATATTGGTTGTCCACATTTTTCATTTTCATTCCTTTTTTTTTTTTTTTTTTTTTACCCTCCCAATGTATTTCTGATGCTGTGGCATTAGAAATTTGTTGTCTATTAAGAAAATTTAAGGTAAGCAATGCTCTAGACAGTCTGTCCCTAGCAGACTCTCCTCCATCTCCCCCTTTTTGTTTTTGCAACATTAAGTTTAATAAGTGATTACTTTTTTCTACTATCGCTTGTCCCGTCACATGCACATCCTGAAGGCGGCCAAAAGAAGGCACATGTGTGACATCCATTTGTCAAATTTCATTAGGATGTTCTCCATGGGGATTAGTTCCTGGAGAGAAAGTGGGGACATTTATGGGCCCACAAGTAGGACATTGTCTAACAATCCTCTTACTTTCTTTTACTGTTAAGTGGGGATATTTATGACGTAAGCCAGAAGCATTAGTATGTGTAAGTTTATGATAATCAGAAGTTTTTTTGTATCTTTATTGGGTAGGAATATCTATTCTATTATGCCATCCTCTTGTCAAAGTATTCCAGTAGGGGAATGGCAAGAGGGAAATATTAAAAGAGAAATTGGAAGATTTATAGTTATCTTTGTTAGTTGGCTATTTTGTACTCTTTTTCCAGCCATTTAACTCCTCTTTTGCTTCTGGGCTTAAAATGCGAGGACTATTTAAGTCAGGGTTTCTTGTTAGGGTAAAGCATAAGTTGGAATTCCTAAAGTAGGCCATACCCAATTAATATCACCCAGTAATTTCTGAAAATCATTTAAAGTACATAAATTATCAGTTCGAAACTGGACCTTTTGTGGAGTTATAATATTTCTATTAATAGTATGACCTAAATATTGAAAAGGAACCTGTTTTTGAATTTTCTTTTTTTCTGCTATTTGCAACCCATGTTGAGGAAGAATTTCTTTAGCCAGCTGAAATGATTGTTTCAGCTCTTAAGATTGCTCAGCGGCAAAAAGAATATCATCCATATAATGAATAATCATAGCCTTAGGAAATTGTTTTTGTAAAATTTGTAATGGAATGTGAATAAAGGATTGACATAATGTAGGTAGGACTGGTTATCATTCTCTAAGGTAAAACTTTGAACTGATATCATTCAGTAGGAGCTGAATGATTAATAGAAGGAATAGTAAATGCAAATTTTTCTTTATCATTTGGATTAAGAGGAATAGTAAAAAACAATCTTTTAAGTCAATAATAATAATATGCCAATTTGTGAGTATTTTGCTAATTCCTGAGGAAGGGGCCAGCCTCCCCAGGAAGGAACACAACACTCCCTGAGCAGTACATTTCAAGGTTTATGCATCAGTCCCTGGGAGAGTGGCCAGCTCCTCCAGGGAGGAATACAACACCTTTTGAAATATACTTTATTATTTTTAATTTGTTACAAAACATCCTTGATGCGCTTACTATTTTAGTTTCCATTTATTATTATTATTATATATACCAGAGGTGGACTAAATCAGACAAACTTAAGTTAAAGCACCTGCCTTTTGATTTTTAGGCAGAGAGGTAGTTTTATAACACATATTTTAAAATAATTAAAATTATGATTAATAACAGTATACTTTTGTTTAATATTACACTGAAACATTATTAAATTTTTAGCAATTTTATACACCTTTAAAGCATTTATATGAACTTTTTATTTATACAACTTTAATTGTCATAAAATTAGAAAACTTCTTTAATTGTACAACACTTTTAAATATTTTATTCAACTTTTATCACATGAACTTAACCACTTTCAGTATTCCACCCCCTTCCAGGGAACAAACCAAACCATTTGTAACAGTTTGAAACAAAAAGCATTTTTTGAGAAAACTGGTTTAAACATCATGTTCCCCCAAAAGCAACAAAACCTGTCTCTCCAAGGACACGTCAAGGCCAAAGCACAAGAAGCTACTTTGATAAAACACTCTCCCTCCTGCACACTGATCACCCAGGAGAAAAACTCTGTGCAAACTTCCACCAAAACAGACCAATCTCTTGAGAAACCCCGAGAAAGAACAAAACTCCAACCCTGTTTTAATAACTTAGTCATTTTATCTTATGATAAGATTACTTTCTTTTAATAATAAAAGCACATTCTATATACCTTCTTTACTTAAGTTACCACAATGATTTTAGAAACTGTTTTTAAGCAAACTTCTGACAACATACAATTACCATCAACATTAAACAAACTTGTTAGAATAATGATTTAATTTGTTCATATCTATTTTTATTATTTTAAATTAATAGCTATATTTATTTATTAATATAAGCACTTATTTAATGTTGGCCATTGAATAAAGCTTTTTTAATAATGTTTATTTATCAATTTAATATTACCATATGGAGGTATCAAAACGTACAGACACTGAACAACTTTTATATATTTATGGTTAAGTGGTTTATATCTGGAGGGAGTAGTGGAAGGTGTGGGACGGTGAGCTTACATATACTTTTTGGAAGGGGTGGAGTGGTTGTGAAAGGTGGCAAGAGGGTTAAAGGATAAAGGGCTGGAGGGTAAGGGGGAGGCGGGTGATGAGAGGTGGGCGGAAGTGAGTTAGGGCTAAGGTTCACTTCCTTATTTGGTGTATGTGTGTGAGGGGTGTCGGTTTCAGTGTTAGCAGAGGGAGCAGAGGGCGCGACAGGGCGTGAGGGTTGGTCTTCAAAGGAAATTAGGCTAACCGGCGACTCCGGGCGCGAACCAGCCTGCGAACTAGCTTGCGAAGCGGCAGAGGCCTTCCCCTCGCAACTTGAGGGGGGGCGGGAGTTAGATTGCAACACACTTTCACCCTCCGCAAGGAGTTGCTTAATATCTGGGGGTGGTGGAAACGCACCAATCATGTCCTGAATCAGTCGCCAATAACTAAAGGCGGTGACAGGAACACGCTCAGGTCCAAAAACTTTATAGTAATCATTTAAACAGTCGCCCACTCTTTTCCAGCATCGATTATCTATTGTGCCCTCCTCGGGAAACCATGGACAGGTTTTGAGTATGAATTTGAAAAATTCAACTAAACTTTTCTTTTTAACTTTAACTCCTGGCGTTTTGAGTGCCTCCTTTACTTGACTAATAAACAACAAATGTGAAGATTCCGCTTGTCCCATGATTAAGGAATGAAGTGAAACAGAGAGTTTCACTTACCCGCCTGGAGACTGGTACCACGGGGCCAGACTGAAGAAGCGGCGGGTTGGTGCAGCGCTTTCTCTCTTCCGCCACTGGGAGCCTTTCGTCGGCTGAGGTGCTGGAGAGCGCTCTCCTTCTGTGGTGAAGCGGCGTTCTTTTCTCGATCACAGGGAATCGTCGAGCCCCACGTTGGGCGCCAGTATGCCCCGACCCGCGGGACAGCAACGGGGGCCCGAAACCTGCCAAGAAAGAATGGTGGGACAAGAGACGCGAAGAATGACAGCAAGACAGTGTTCTGATCAAGCTGCAAACTTTATTGAGGGAACAGGGCTTATATGCTGTTTGGAAAGAAGAAGTGAGTCGGGGCCGGGTGGCGCTCCGGGATTGGAGGGTGTTGTCGCTGGAGTAGGGGGCAGATCTTACTTTCACGCCCTGCGCCTGTGTACTGTTGTATTCACCTGGGCAGTGGTGGGAACCGGAGAACAAAGGAGTAAGGAGGAAGAAGAACAAGGAAGTGACAAAGCAGATTTTGTGTCTGCGCCATGCTGTGGCATCCACCATGTTGCGCCATGTAACCACTGGTTGCTATCGCTTAGGTTGTTGGCACCTCTCTTGGCAGACTCCAGTGACGGCTCCCAACAATAAAGTAAATATTGCTTCAAATAGTGGGGCTCCTGAGGGCTCTGGAGACATCCAGACACTATAAGCAGGGCACACAGATCTGGAGTTTGTTTCCTTGCCAGTGGGCCTTACTTTGGAATTTATGCTCCCCAGAGTGACAGAGTTGGACTCAATGGTGGTTTCCCTACACGTGGCTTCCTGCCCCTTCTATTTGAACCTATAGCTAGTAGTAGAGTTGATAAGTATATGTCAAAGAGACTTAAATCTTTGGGGTGTCCTTGTGCCAGCTGAGCCCTCAACCTCAACAGAGTTGCAGCATCTACTCTCCAGTTCATTGTACTCACCCAGGTCAATAAACAAGGAGATGATGATGGGCAATGACCATCTCAAGGAACAGAAAAAGTCTGCAACTGCAAGCAAGATAGTCCCATCCATCTGACCCATGGGATCCAAGACCTCTCTCAATTAGAGGTGGAGTGGGCATCACCATCCCAGAATTCTCAGGATTGGGGAATGAACAAAGGACTAGAGTAGACTTACTGATATTCTACTATAGACTTATTGTGATTCTAGCAATGGAAGAACTTATATCATTTATGTGGAGGAAGTGGCCACTGGATGTTCTGAGGGGTGGGAGAGGGATAAACAGGTGTAATATGGGGGCATTTTCAGGATTTGGGAATTGTTCTGAATGACACTGTAATGACAGATACAGGCCATTATATATCTTGCCATAACTTTCAAAATTTTATGGGAGACACTATAAATTACAATGTAAACTATAATTCATGCTTAGTGGCAATGCTCCAAGATGTGTTCATCAATTTAACAAATGTACCATATGAATGAAAGATGTTGTTAATGTGGGAAAATTTGGGAAGGGTAGGGAAGGCAGGATATGGGAATCCCCTATACTTTTTATGTAACATTTATGTAATCTAAGTATCTTTTTTAAAAAATAAAAATATATTTTAATAAAAGAAGACATTGGACGAGCACAAAGAATAATTTGAAAGTATACATAGAAAAATAGCAGATCTTATGGGAACGAAAGGTGCAATAAATAAAATTAAAAAAACACTGGAGTCATATATCAGCAGATATGAGAAGGCAGAAGAAATGATTGGTGAGTTTGAAGACATGGCTTCTGAATGTGAACATGCAAAAGAACGGATGAAGAACAGAATGGAAAGTATTGAACAAGGTCTCAGGAAACTAAATGACAGCAAGTGCTGTGCAAACACACATGTCGTGGGTATCCCAGAAGAAGAAGAGAAAGGAAAGGGGGCAGAAGGAATATTTGAAGAGATAATGGTAGAACATTTCTCAACCATATTGACATACATAGATATCCATGTCCAAGAAGCACAGCATACTCGCATCAGAATAAATATGAATAGATGAAATAAAAGGCACATACTAATCAGAATGCCAAATTCCATCATCAAGGACAGAATTCTGAAAGCAGCAATAGAAAAGAAATGCATAACATATAAGTGATACCCATTTAGATTAAGTGCCTATTTCTCATTCTGAAACCATGGGGTTAAGAATACAGTGTTATGACATATTTAAGATACTGTAAGAGAAAAACTGCCAGCCAAGAATATTATATCCAGCAAGATTGTCATTCAAAAATGAAGGCGAGTTTAGAATATTCACAAATAAACAGAAATTGAGAGAATTCATAACAAAAAAGACTGGCATTGCAGAAAATCCTAAAGGGTGTGTTACAGAGTGAACAGAAAAGACAGGAGAGACAGGCTTGGAAGAGAGTCTTGAAATGAAGTTTATATCAGTAAAAGTAACAAAAAATCTCAAATGAGGGGTGTAAATAAAATATGACAGATAAAACTCAAATGTCAAAATGGGTGAAATAAGAACTGCCTTTACAGTAATCACACCAAATGTCAATGGTTTAAACTCCCCAATTAAAAGACACAGACTGGCAGAGTGGATAAGAATTACGAACCATCTACATGCTGTCTGCAAGTGACCACCTTAGAACCAAGGATACCAATAGATTAAAACTGAAAGGCTGGAAAAATATATTCCACACATGCAGTAAACAAACAAACAAACAAAAAGCCAGAGTGGCTATACTTATATCAGATGAAATTTACTTTAAAAGACACCGATTCCTCAAAAAACTAACTATAGATTCACCATATAGCCCATCAATTCCACTGCAGGGTATATACCCCAAAGAACTGAAAGAAAGGACATGAACAGATATATGCACACCAATGTTCATAGCGGCATTATTCACTATTGCCAAAAGTTGGAATCAACCCAAATGCCCATCAATGATGAATGGATAAAAAAAATGTGGTATATACATACAATAGTATTTTACTCAGCTGTAAGAAGGAATACAATACTAACACATGGGATAACATGGATGAATATTGAGGACCTTATGTTGAGTGAAGCAAGCCAGGCATTGAAGGACAAATATTACATGACCTCTCTGATATGAATTAAGCAAATCAAGCCATTTCAGAGAGCTAGAGTTTGGAAGATAGGTTGATAAGAAATAGAAAGGGAGAAGAAGGTTGTGAGCCAACGCCCATATGGGCAAAATCTATGATAAGGTGGAAGTGAGAAGTTGTGCAGTGAAGCAATATGACAGGGGTGTAGGGATACTATTGGGTTGGGCGGTGCAAGCTTGATGGGGGATAGGGTGGGTAGTATGGGTTGGATGGTCCAAGAAACTGGGAGGAGGGTTGGGGGGTGAAATAGGTGGATACTGGGGATAGGTGGGTACGTGGGTGAAAGTACAATGTTGAGAAAACTCAAATGACAATATGACAAGGAAGCGTTACTGGTTTAGGGTGTTGAATGCACGAGGGGCATTTGGGACAGGGCACATCTGAGACAGTCTTCTAGAGAATGTGCGAGTGATCATTTTGTCATAGTATGCTGTATCAGTGGAGGGAGACCTACATAATGAGTGGGAAGGAGTTGGACTACCATGCTGCCGAGGACCGATATGTACTCAAACAGAGGGGTGTGTGTCTCTCAAGAGCACGGGCATTTCCTAATAAGGCAGGACAGAATAATGTGTCCAACCCTCAGCATTGTTGCAAGTATCTAAGAATCTTTTCCTTCAAGGAGTGAAGTCTGGTGGTCTCCGTGGGCCCCAAGGGGATGGGGAGAGAGGAATAGAAAAGATTGAAGAGAGGTTATTTGGGGGCAAAGGAAGAGTTCTGCATGATCATGCAATGATGGATATATGCCATGTTAAATTTCATCAAAAAATTATAAAGGTGTATGGTCTAATATGTAAACCATAATGTAAACCATTGACCATGTTTGGTAGCTATGTTTCAATATTTATACATCAGTTGTAACAAACGTACCATCCACATGTAAAAAGATTATTAATAAGGAAGGGGGAAATGGGGGAGGATGTTGTGTACATGGGAGTCCCCTATATTCTGTATGTAACCTTACTATGACCTAAAACTTCTTTGAAGATAATATAAAAAAAAGTAAGACACTGGGGAAGAAATGGAATAAAATGTTATTGTACATACAAGACAACTGATATTACAGTGATGAAAGGAAAAACATCAACAAATATTTTATTTTATTTTTTAATGTTTTTCAGTTTTTAATATCCCAATCTTTTTTACTTTATTTTAGTTTTAGGTCTCTAAATTATTACGTATTTTTTCTTATCTTTAAACCTATCATTATTATTTCATTTTCCTACTAGTTGAATTTGGCAATAATCTTGGCTTCATTTTTGAAGACGTTTTGGATCACAGAAGGGTTACAACTATGGCAGGGGAGGATCAATGATGTGGGGTGTCAGTGGTGGGGGATGCATGGGAGGAAGTTCACCTGGGCATACATATAAGGTATGTAAATATGTTCAAATGTTCATGGGCATTACCACAGTGGGTGGAGATTCACACAACTGAAATATTTTTTAATTCCCATCCTGGGGAGCCCTGCCACATTCTCTAATGGAACTGCAAGAATCCTCCAACGTAGGGTCAATGACTAGTGAAGAAGGATGGTTCATTGATGGGCCCTTGATGTTGAGGACTATGCTTGAGAGCCCTTTGCTCTTGAATTTGCAACTTAGCCTAGTGTTGGAGAGTTCCTAAGATTTGCCACCTGAGAGCCTCTTTGTTGCTCAAATGTGGCCTCTCTCTAAGCCAAACTCAGCATATAAATACATTATATCCCCCCCAGCATTGGACATGACTCCCAGAGATGAGCCTCCCTGGCACTGAGGAAGTACTACCAAGCACTAGCTGATGATACAACTGGAAAAAGACCTTGAATAAAAGGGGGAATAGGTAAAGACAAATGAGTGTATATGGCTAAGAGACTCAAAGTGAGTCAAGAAGTAATCAGAGAGGTAACGCTTATGCATGGCTCAGCAGGATCTCATAGAGAGCCAAGCTAGATACTACCCCCAAATAGTGGGGATCCTGCAGGCTCTGGAGACACCCAGGACCTGTGGTCATGGCAGATAGCTCCGGAGTTTGGTGCCTTGCCAGTGGCCTTACTTTGAGCTTGTGCTCCTGACTGTGAAAGAGTTGAACTCAGATGAGACTTTTCTACACCTGCCTCTTCTGTCCTTTTTATTTAACCCTATAGTTGGTGCTGGAGTTGGTAGGTGTATGTCCAAGAGACTTTAATCTCTGGGATGTCCATGTGCTAGCTGGGCCCTGATATTCAACAGAGTAACAACACCTACTCTCCAGTTCAATGGCTTAACACAGAACAACTAACAAGGAGATGATGATGGACAACAACCATTCCAAGGAACCGAGAGAGTCTACAACTGCAGGCAAGAGTGTCCCATTCATATGCCCCATGGGATCCAAGCCTCCTCTCAGTTAGAAGTGGAATTGGCAATACCATCCCATAAGCCTCAGGTTTGGGGAAAGAATTATGGACTAAAGTATACTTACTGGTATTCTACTATAGACTTATTGTGATTTTAGCAATGGAAGAAATCATATCATTCATGTGAAGGCAGTGGCCACTAGAGGTTCTGAGGGCAGGGAGAGGGAAATACAGATAAAATATGAGGGTATTCTGGGTACTTGGGAATTTTATTGAATGACATTACAATGATAGATATGGGCCATTATATATTTGGCCATGAACTACAAAAATATGCGGGAGAGAGTGTAAACTACAATGTAAACTATAATCCATACTTGGTGGAAATGCTCTAAAATGTTTTCATCAATTGTAATGAATGTACCACACTAATGAAAGATGTTGTTAATGTGGGAAAATGTGGGAGGTGTAAGAAGAGGGCATACAGGGAATCCCCTATATTTTTATGTAACATTTATGTATTCTAAATACCTTTTAAAAATAAAAAATATATTTTAAAAAAAGACACTGGCACTCTAGCCCTTACTGATTTCCAATTTCATTCCATAGTGATCAGAGAAAAGGGTCACTGATGGGCGATACGTGGGAGGAAGTAAACCTGGGCACAAATATAAGGTATATAAAAATGTTCAAATGTTCACAGGGTATTGTCACAGTGGGTGGGGACTCACACAATAACTGAGAGAATATTGAATTCTCATCCTGGAGAGCTCTGCCACATTGTCTAAGGGATCAGCAACAGTCCCCCAAGTGCAGGGGCAATGGCTGGCAAAGGAGGATGATCCACTGATAGGCCACTAATATTGACAACTATGCTTATGAGCCTTGCTCTTGAAAAAGCCTAGTGTTGTGGGGTGCCTAAGAGTTGCCTCCTGAGAGCCTCCTTGTTCCTTAAATGTGGCCTTTCTCTAAGCCAAACTCACCATATAAATGCATTACCTTCCCCCCAGTGTGGGTGATCACTCCCAGGGATGAGCCTCCCTGGCACTGAGGGATTACTACCAAGCACCAACTAGCAATGCGACTGGAAAAAGACCTTGACCAAAAGGGAGAAAAGGTAAAGGCAAATGAGTTTATATGGCTAAAAATCTTCAAAGTGAGTCGGGAGGCATCTCAGAGGTAACGCTTATGCACATCTTAGCAGGAAATCATAGACTGCCAAAGTGGATACTACCCCAAATAGTGGGGCTCCTGAGGGCTCTGTAAATACCCAGGTGCTATAGTCAGGGCAGATAGCTCCAGAGTTTGGTGCCTTGCCAGTGGGCCCTACTTTGGAGTTTGTGCTCCTGAGAGTGACAGAGTTGGACTCAATTATGTCTTCCCTACACATGGCTCATCTGTCCCTTCTATTTAAACCTATACTTGGTGCTGGAGTTTGTAGGTGTACGTCCAAGAGACTCGAGTCTTTGGGCTGTCCATGTGCCAGCTGGGCTCAGAATCTCAGTGGAGTTGCTGCACCTACTCTACAGCTCATTGGACTCGCCCAGGACACTTAACAAAGGATGATGATGGACAACGGCGATACTAAGGAACAGAAAGAGTCTGCAACTGCAAGCACGATATTCCCTCCATCTTCTCCATGGGATATAAGCCCCCTCTCAATTAGAGGTCGAGTGGACATCACCATCCCAGAATCCTCAGGAACGGGGAAAGAACTATGGACTAGAATGGACTTACTGGTATTCTACTATAGACATATTGTGATTCTAGGAATCGAAGAAATTACAACATTGATCTGGAGGCTCTGAGGTCAGGGAAAGAGAAAGCAGTTGTAATACGGGGGATTTTTCAGGATTGGGAATCACATAAGGTGCAGAACTGGGTGGGAGAGAGTGTAAACTACAATGTGAACTATGGTCTATGCTTAATGACAAAGCTCCAAGGATGCATTTATCAATTGCAATGAATGTGCTACACTAATGAAGGATGTTTATATGGGAGGGTGTGGGAGGTGTGGGGAGTGGGGCATATGGGAATCCCTATATTATTTTGTGTAACATTTATGTAATCTAAGTATGTTTTAAAAATAAAAATTATTTTAAAAAAGACACTGGTAAAGTGCAATCTGAGGAAGAAGTTAGTAAAAAAATTCCATTTACAGTAGCGACTAAAAGAATCAAATATTTAGAAATAAACTTAATGAACGATGTAAATCTCTGGTATTCAGAAAAATAGAATGCATTGTAAATAAATCAAAAAAGACTTAAATAATTGGAAGAACATTCCATGCTCACAGTTTGGAAGACTAAACATAATTAAGATGTCAATTCTACCTAAATTGATATACAGATTCAATGAAATCTTGATAAAAATTCCAACAGCATTTTTAAAAATAGATGGAAAACACAATTAACCAGAAACATCTTAAAAAAGAAAAATGAAATTGAAGGACTCTAACTTTCAGACTTTAAATCATATTACCTAGCTTCAGTGGTAAAAACAGCATGGTACTGGCATAAAGACAGACACAGTCTAATGGAACTGAATGTTATTCATGATATTATTCATGTTTATTTTGTAATTTCTCAATTTTTCTATACACATATTGTTTATATGTTCATGTATGAATGATATACTTCAATTAAAAATATAGGGAAGCATATGTGGCAAAACCAGTTGGGCACCCACCTACCACATGGGAGGTCATAGGTTCGGGTCCTAGTGCCTCCTAAAGAAGATAAGCAAATGCTGCACCCACCACAATGAGTTAGCTATCTCACCCACCACAATGAGCTAGACACCTCATCCACTGCAATGACCTAGATTCTGCACCCGCCGCAATAAGCTAGATGCCACACTGCCACAAAGAGCAGATATCACAAGCCAGCAGATACCACAGCCCGCAGGGAGCGGATGTGGCTCAGGCCATTGGGCACTCACCTCCCATGTGGGAGGTCCCAGTTTTGGTTCCCAGTGCCTCCTGGAGAATGTGAGCAAATAATGAGCAGACAGATGAGAGAACCAAATGGGGGAGAGGAGGGGGGATAAGCAAAAAAATGAAAAAATTAAAAGTAAAAAAATTAATATTTTAAAAAATAAAGCAGGGAAGGAGAACAAAGGAAAACGTTCTATTAATAACCACACTGGAAGATGGAAGAAGAAATAACTGCAAATAAGTAAATAATTTTTAAATTACTCAGGAAAAAGTAGTGTAAATATATGTTTTATTGGGGTTTTTAAAACTTTTTAGTGATGTTTTCATTCATATATTAACATCCATAAATAATAAGTGTATAGTTAAAGATGTGAAGTTACAAAACAAACATGCATAACATCATACAGGGCTCACATATATTACCTCACCAGCAACACCTTGCATTGATGTGAAACAATTGTTACAAACTATGAGAGAGCATCGTTAAAACACTACTACTAACTATAGACCATATCTTACATTTGGTGTCCATTGTAGGATTTTTAATATTTTTTTTTATTAGAGAAGTTGAGCGTTTAAAAAAGCAATCATGCAAATGTGCAGAATTCTCATACAACATCCCTAAACCAACACTTTGCTGTGCAACATTTCTTACAGATTATGAAATATCATCAGATTATTACCACTAATTATGGTCTATAGGGTACATTTGGTATATTTTTCCATACGTGCCTACTATTAACACAGTACATCTTTTACATTGATGGAAGAATATTACAAAATTGTTGTTAAGTATAGTCAATAGGTTACATTAATTGTATTTTCCCATGCATCTTCATATTCTTACCACCCTGTCATAGTGATGTACATTTGTTCTAGTTCATAGAAGAACATTATTGTATTTGTACTATTAACCACAATTCTCATCCACCTCTGGGTTCACTATGTTATTCAGTCCCTAGATTATTCTCTAGATTTCTCTCTTTTTTAATTTATTATTTTTTAAAGATATTTAGATTACATAAATGTTACATAAAAATATATAGGGGATTCCCATATGCCCCACTCCCCACAACACTCACATTTACCCATATTAACAACATCCTTCATTATTGTGATACATTCAGTGCAATTGATGAACACATTTTGGAGCATTGCCACTAAGCATTGATTATAGTTTACATTGTAGTTTACACTCTCTCCCACACAATTCTGTAGGTTATGGCAAGATATATAATGGCCTGTATCTGTCATTGCAATGTGAATCAGGACAATTCCCAAGTCCTGAAAATGCCCCCGTATTATGCCTGTTTTCCCTCTCCCTGACTTTAGAACCTCCAGTGGCCAATGCCTCCACATCAATGATATAAAATTCTTCCATTGCTAGAATCACAGTAAGTCTATAGTAGAATACCAGTAAGTCCACTCTAGTCCATAATTCATTCCCCAATCCTGATGATTCTGGGATGGTAATACCCACTCCACTTCTAATTGAGAGGGGGATTCAGTCTCATATGGCCGGTGGATGGTATTCTCTTGCTCGTAGTGGTAAACCCACTTGCTTCCTTGGTGTGGTGGTTGTCCATCATCAGCTAGTTGGTGCTTAAGAGTAATACCTCAGTGCTGGGGAGGCTCATCCCTGTGAGTCATGTCCCAAAGTGGGGGGAAGTTATTGGGGGTAGGGTTTGGTGGGAGTGGGGTTGTACGGTCCATGGAAATAGTGAACACTGGGGATAGGTGGATGCATGGTTGAAACTACAATGTTGGGAATGCTCTTTTGGCAATACGGCAAGATAAGGTTACTGTTTTAAAGCATAGGATGTGGGAGGCATTTGGGACAGAGCACACCAGGGGCAGGCTTATAGGGAGAGTGAGTGTTCATCTTGATATAGTGTGTTATATTAGTGGGTGCAGACCCACATAATGACTGGGAAGTTCTTGAACTCCTATCCTGGGGTGTCCTTTTTTGTTCTCAAATAGAGGATTGGGAGTCTCTCGAGAGCATGGGTGGTGCCCAATAGGAGAGGACAGATCAGTGTGTCAAGCCCTCAGTGTTGTTGCAATTAACTATGAATCTGGTCCTGCAAAGAGTGAAGCCTGGTGGTTGCCGTGGGTCCAGAGGGGAGGGGGAGAAAGGAATAGAATCAATGGAACAGGCGACTTTTTGAGGGTGATGGAAATGTTCTGCCTGATGGGTACAGACCATGTTAAGTTTCATCAAAATTCATAAAAGTGTATGGTCCAAAATGTAAACCATAATGTAAACCATTTACCATGGTTGGTAGATATGTTTCAATATTTGTGTGGTGTCAGTGATGAGGGATACATGGGAGGGGGTTCACCTGGGCATACATATAAGGCATATAAATGTGTTCAAATGTTCATGGTGCATTTTCATGTTCGGTGGAGTTTCACACAATAACCAAAAGAATACTGAATTTCCGTCCTGGGGAGCTCTGCCACATTCTCTAATGGAACAACAAGAATCCCCCAAGTATAGAGGCAATGGCTAGTGAAGGAGGATGTCCAATGATGGGCCCTTGGTATTGATCAATGTGCTTATTAACCTTTACTCTTGAAATTGAAACAACCTAGTATTATAGGGTGCCTAAGTGTTACACCTGCTGAGAGCCTCTTTGTTGCTCAATGGGGTCTCTCTCTAAGCTGAACTCGGCATAAAAATAGCTTTCTTTCATTACTCATTTATATCCCTATACTATGCCTTTCAGGCACAATCCCATTTATAAATCACCTGTGTTATTTATACTCAATATAATGTATTACCATAAGCTCTATTTCCAGATCTTTAGAGTCAAGCTAATTAAAATGTCTACATACATTAAGTGTCCATACCCCTTCTCCTTACTCATTTTGCCCCCTAGTGACCTATACTCTAGGTTTTAACTCCATACATTTACTACTTGTTTTTAGTTCATCTTAGAGAGACCATACAATATTTCTCCCCTTCTGTCTTGCTTATTTCACTCAGCCTAATGTCTTCAAGGTTCATCCATGTTTTCATATCAATCCCAATTTCACTTCTTCTTACAACAGCATAGTATTCCACCATATGTATATACCACATTTTGTATATCCATTCATTGGTTGATGTATACTTGGATTGTTTCAATCTTTTGGTAAATGTGACTAATACCACTATGAACATTGGTGTGCAATTGAGTGTTTGTGTCACAGTTTTCAGTTCTTATGGATATAATCTACAAGAAGAATTTGTATAGCTATATTTAGCTTCCTGAGGAAACGTCAAACTGCCTTCCACAGAGGCTGCACCATTCTGCATTCCCACCAACAGTGAAGGAGTATTCCTATTTCTCCACATCCTCTCCAGCACTTTTTGTTTTCTGTTTTTCTTTTAATGGTCATTCTATGAAGTGTTAGATGATATATTATTGTCATTTCGTTTTGCATTCCCCTAATAGTTAGTGATATTGAGCATTTTTTTCATGTGCTTTTTTTCACATTTGTATTTCCTCTTTGGAGAAATGTCTATTTAAGCCTTGGCCCATTTTTAAATTGGACTGCTTGCTCTTTTACTGTTGAGTTGTATGATCTCTTTATATAGAATGGAAATCAAGCCCTTATTGGAAATATGGTTTGCAAATATTTTCTCCCATTAAATAGTCTGCCTTTTCACCTTCTTGACAAAGTCCTTTGAATTAAAAGGTTGTTTAAGTTTGAGGAGGTCCCATATATCCATTTTTTTCTTTGTTTACTTGTGCTTTTTGTGTAAGGTTTATGAATGCATCACCTACTACCAGGTATTGAAGATGGTTCCCTACATTTTCTTCTAGGAGCTTTATGGTTGTAGATATTATAGTTAGGTCTTTGATCCCTTTTGAGTTAATTTTTGTATAAGGTGTGAGACAGGGGTCCTCTTTCTTTCTTTTGGCTTTGGTTATCCATTTCTCCCAGCACCATTTGTTAGTCTGTTCTGCCTCAGCTGGGTAGGCTTGACAGCCTTTTCGAAACTCACTTGACCATAGATCTGAGGGTCTGTTACTGATCCATCAATTTGTTTCCATTGGTGTATATGTCTATCTTTAAGCCAGTACCATGCTGTTTTTTACCACTGTAGCCAGGTAATATGATTTTATGTCCAGAAGAGAGAGTCATCCACTTTCATTCTTCCCTTTTAAGATATTTCTGGCTATTTAGTTCCACTTTCCCTTCCAAATAAATTTGGTAATTGTGTTTTCTATTTCTTTAAAAATTGCCCGGTGGGTTCCGTGTAATATTTTAGGTAATCTAAGCACCTCTTAAAATATATTTATATATGTATAAGTAACATTTTTGTAAGCAAATGCACATATATGCATATATATTTATATATCATTTTACAAATATTGGTATGTATTGTGAAAATTTTGATTTTTACCACAATAAAAAATAAATTAATTAAAAAAAAATTGCTGGTGTAATTTTTATCAGGATTGCATTGAATCTGTATACCAATTTGGGTAGAGTTGACATAGTAACAATATTTAGATTTCCAATAGATGAACACAGAATATTCTTCAATTTATTTTTATTTATTTTATTTTTAGGGGGTGCAAGGGTTGAACCCATGGGAAGCAGGTGCTCAACCACTGAAGTACACTCACTCCCACATTCTTGCATTTATTTAGGCCTTCTTTGATTCCATTTAGCAATGCATTGTAGTTTTCTGAATACAAATTGGTTAAGTTTATTCCCAAATATTTGATATTTTATTTGCTATTATAAATGGAATTTTTTCCTGACACTCTCTTCAGATAGCTCATTACAAGTGTATAGAAATACTACAGATTTTTCCATATTTCTCTTGTACCCTTCCAATCTGCTTAATTCATTTATTAGCTCTAGTAGCTCTGTTGCAGATTTTTAGAGCCTTTCTAGGCATTGGATCATATTATCTGTGAATAGCGAAAGTTTTACTTCTTCCTTTCTGATTTGGGCACTTTTTAATTCTTTTCCTTGCTCGGTTGTTCTAGCTAGAACCTCTACTAACACTATATTGAACAACAATTGTGACAGTCATCATACTTGTCTTGTTGCCAATCTTAACAGGAAAGTTTTCAGACTTTCACCATTGAGTACAATGTTAGCTGTTGGTTTTTCTTATATGCTCTTTATAATGTTGAATAAAATTTCTCTCAATTCCTATTTTTTGTAGTAGTATTTTTATCAAGAAAGTATAATGGATTTTATCAAATATCCTTTCTGCATCAATCAAGATGATCACGTGATTTTTCTTCTTTGATTTATTAATGAGATATGTTATGCTGAAATATGCTGATTCATTTTCTTTTGTAAAAAATATATTTTATTATTTTTTAAAGGCATTTAGATTTCATAAATGTTACATAAAAATATATGGTGCTGATTCATTTTCTTGTGTTGAACTACCTTTGCATGCCTGGTATAAAATCTACTTGGTCATGATGAATAATTATGTTAATATGTTGTTGGATTCAATTAGCAAGTATTTTGGGGAGAATTTTTGCATCTGTATTCATTAGGGAAATGGGCCTGCAATTTTATTTTTTTGTAATATCTTTACCTGGTTTTGGTATTAGAGTGATATTGGCTTCATAGAACGAGTTTGGTAGCCTGGTTTCCTGTTCACATTTTTTAAAGCTTTTGAGTTATATCTTCTTTGAATGCTTCGTAGAATTCCCCTGTTAAACCATATGGTCCTGTGCTTTTCATTTTGGGGAGTTGTTTGATGACTGTTTCAGTCTTTTTTCTCTTGATTGGTCTGCTGAGGTCTTCTATTTCTTCTAGGATCATTGTAGCCTTGTATTTTCCTAGGGATTTTTCTGTTTCATCTACATTGTTTAGTTTGTTGGCTATAGTTGTTCATAGCATCCTTCTATGAAATATTTTATTTCTGTACATGGGGTCAATAATAATGTCCCCATTTTCATTTCTGATTTTATTTATTTATATCTTCCTTCTTTTTCTCATTGTCAGTCTAGCTAAGGGTTTGTCAATTTTGTTGTGCTGTTTCATTCTTCTTGAGAAATTTATTGATTTCTCTCAAAATTTTTTCTTTGACACACTGTTTAAAAGTGTGTTGTATAATCACCATATATTTGTGAATTTCCCCTTTCTCTGCCTGTTTTTTGATTTACAAATATATTCCATTATGATCAGAGAAAATTGCTTTGCATAGTTTCAATCTTGTTAAATATATTGAGATATTATTTGTGACCCAGCATATGGTCTATCCAGGAGAAAATTCTATGACCACTTTAGAAGAATGTATATCCTGCTCTTTTAGGTTGTAATGTTCTGTATATGTCTATCAGGCTTAGTCCATTTATCATATTATTTATGCTTTCTGTATCTTTATTGATCCTTTGTTCAGATATTCCATCTAATGATGAGATTGGTGTACTGAAGTCTCCAACTGTTATTGTAGAGATAGCTAATACTTTCTTAAGTTTTGTGAGTGCATGCCTCATGTAATGTGGGGCATCCTGGTTAGGTGCATATACATTTACAATTGTTATTTCTTCCTGTTGAATTGCCCCTTTTATTAATATATATTGTCCTTCTTTGTCTCTAATAAAAGTTTTGATTTTAAAATCTATTTTATCCGATATAGGTATAGCTACTCGAGCTTTTTTTGGTTACTGCATGCATGAATACCTTTTTCCAGTCTTTCACTTTCTATCTATTGGTACCCTTGAGTCTAACGTGAGGCTTTTTTAACACTATATAGATTGCTTATATTTTCTTATCCATTCTGCCAGTCTGTTTCTTTAGACTGGGGAGTTTAATCCATTAACATTCAATGTTACTACTGTAAAGGCAGTTCTTAATTCACCCATTTTGACCTTTCAGTTTTATCTGTCATATCTTACTTTCACCACTCTTTGCATTTCTAGTTACTTTTACTGATATAATCTTCATTTCTAGACTCTCTTCCAAGCCTCTCTCTCCTATCTTTTTTTTTCAGGCTGCAGCACTCCCTTTAGTATTTCCTGCCATGATGGTTTCTTGGTTACAATCTCTCTCAGTTTCTGTTTATCTGTGAATATTCCAAACTGCCCTCATTTTTGAAAGACAATCTTCCCAGATAAGATTCTTGGCTAGCAGTTTTTCTCTTGCAGCATCTTAAATATATTAACACTGCCTTCTTGCCTCCATTGTTTCTGATGACAAATCCGCACTTAAACAAATTGGGCATCTCTTATATGTGATGTATTACTTATGCCTTGCTGCTCTCCAGAGTCTCCTTTTGTCTTTCACAACTGATATTCTGATTATTATGTGTTTCTAAGTATGTCTATTCAGATTTATTTGATGGGGGTAGGGTTTGATTCTTGGATACAGATATCTATGTTCTTCAATAAGTTTGGGAAAATTTCTGCCATTATTTCTTCAAATATTCCTTCTGCCCTTTTTCCCTTCTCCTCTCCTTCTGGGACACACATGATACATTTGCCTGCATGTCTCTTGCCATCAATTATTTCCCAAAGATCATGTTCAATATTTTCCATTCTGTTCTTTATCTGTTCTTATGTCTGCTCATTTTTGTAGGCCATGTCTTCAAACTCACTGATACTTTCCTCTGCTTCTTCAAATTTGCTGTTTTATACCTCTAGTGTATTTTTTATTTAATTTATTGTGCTTTTCATTCAAATGAGATATGCTAATTTCTATGTATGCTTTCAAATTCTTCTTTGTGCTCACTCACTGTCTTCTTAATATCCTTCATCTCTTTAGCTATCTCATTGAATTTATTAAGGATATTTATTTGAATATCTATGATTAGTCATCTCAACTCCTTTATGCCATCTGAAGGCTTAGTTTGTTCTTTTGCCTGGGCCATATATTCTTGTTTCTTAGTATGGATTGCAAATTTTTGTTAGTATCTTGGCATATGGCTTACTAGATTATTTATTCTGAGCACAGTTTCTCTCTTTAGTCTAGGACATTCTATTTGATTGGCTTCATGCTGCAGGCCCTCTTTGATACGTGGTTCAATTTCCAGTGGCTTGTGTTGAGCTAACTGAATGTTTCAGCTCTTTTTCTTCTGTTTTTTTTTTTTTTTTTTTTTTTTGGACTTTCTCCCTTGTTGGTTGCAAGTGGGACCTGGGGATGCAGTTGCAACCCTTAGCCATGGAAACTGAAGCTTCCCATGTTGCTCCTGGAACCAATGAAGCTTCTCCCACCTTTTTCCTCTGCCAGGGGAAGGGAAGGAGCCACAGCCAGGTGTAGTAACACAAGTCATGCAGAAGCCAAGATCATCTATAAATTCTCGGCAAGACCAGTAGAGCTTCACATCCCTTCTTACCTTGCCTGGGCTGTGATGGAGCTGCAGGTGTGGGCAGCAAACTAAGCCATACAAGTCAAAACTCACTGCATTGCCCAGGTAGATTAATGTAACACTGAACCTCACCTCCCCTGCCATGGGTAGGGATGAAAATTCAGGTTTACCCAGCAATCTAAGTCATGTGACCTGAAATTGACTGTGGTTGCCCTAAGAAGCTGAGGGAGTATTCTCCTTTTTGTCCATCCAGGGACAAAGATGGAACCACAAGCACTCAACAATCGAATCCATGTGAGCTGTAAATGCCTGCAATTGCCCTAAGAAACTGAGGTTGTACACTCCCCCCTGCCCTTTCAAGGGCAGGGATGGAACCACAGGCACACAACAATACACTTTGTGCAGGTGAAAGCTCCTGCAGTTGTCCAGAGAGGCTGAGAAAACACAGCCTCCTTCCTATCCTATGGGGGTGGTGGTGGAGATGGAGCCATGGGTGTCCCTCTACCCAGTCTGTGCAAGATGAAAGCATCTGCAGTTTCTCTGAGAAGTTGGGGAATCTCCACTCAATTCATCCTTTTGGGGGGTGAGAATGGAGCCTCAGGTGTCCAATATTCCAGTCTGTGTGGCTGAAAGTGCCTGCAGTTGCCCAGAGAAGCTAGTGTAGGTCCCCTTAGCTTCTTCCCTGCTGGAGTTGGGGCTTGAGTCTAGGCTATGTCTGCTTCCAATCTGTGTGGAATGAAGCTAGTCCCCACCATCACTGTAATTTTCAATCAGCCCTGTTCCCCCTCATGCTGGGGACAGAGTTAAAATGGAGGCTACTGGTCTCTTTCTGACTTGGACATGTTCAAAATTTAGCTGTTCCTAGGATTATACTTTAGCTAACTGAATTTAATATTCAGTAGAAAAAGTCAGTGCCTGACCCTCTTTTCTTCCCCCATTTTGGGGTAACAGAGCATCCAACTCCAGCCAGAAAATAGCTTCTAAGGCACATTGTGCCAACAATATGGGACGGCCACCAGCCTCCATGGCATGGAGTGCTCTACTCGTGAATCCTCACTTCAGATGGGCAGGCTCCTCCTTTCGTTCTTCCAAGGATGTTGCAGGATTCTCTTCTGTTCCCCTGGGCTCCCAAACAGATATTTTATATAGCTCTGGGTGATTACTAACTGCACTGTAAGACAATCTGACTCCTGGAACTGCTTAATCTGCTTCCGTTTTGCCCCTCTTCACACGCATTTGTTTTTGAAAGAAAGAATACCAGAAGAAACAGCTTAATTAGTTTAAAGTTGCTATATATTGGGAACAAGACTGAGGAATGGGCACTTTTGTGACCTAACAGACTTATCTAGAACATTATTTGATGGCTGGAAAATTTTGGTTTTCTTGGCTTTTCTGTCACATGCCAATGCATATGGTGGCTTCTTTTCCTTTTCTTCCAGGTTGTTGACTTCCAGATTTTGGCTTCTCCTTCTCTATCCAATTTCCTTTGGTTATAAGGACTTCAATCATATTGGATTGAGGCTCACCTCATTTCATTTGGTCACACCTTAAATAATAACACCTTCAAAGTTCCTATTTACAAATGGGCTCACACCCACAGGACTAGAGGTTGGGGTCTGAAAATTCCTTTTGTGAGGACATGATTTAATCCCTAAAAATCAGTAATCTACACCCTCTCAACAAAGAAAAGCTCAGGAGCAGATTACAGTACTGGTGACAGTTGCATATTTCAAAAATATGCAAAAATAAGATTTTCAAAAAATAAGAAAAATAAGATTTTCAAAAATCTTTCAAAATGTACTTAATGCTAATATATTTTAGTGTGTTTGCATGTATTTAACATGCTAAAAACACATACTTAAAAAGCAGATAGTGGACCAGATTTATCCCATGGACCATATTTTGTTGAACCCTGATTGAAATAACATGATATATGCAAGCTCTATATTACAACCAAAAAACTTGATAGAAGGATATCGCATATGTAGACTATTAACATATTTCCATTATAAGAAGGCTCATTAAAGTTCACAATCCAACTTATTCCCAAATGGTGAAGTAACATAGTGAAGATCATTAGCTAGAAAGGTGTATAGCCAGGATTCAAACCCACACAATCTGAACAATGTATAAATGTAATTCAGTTAAAAATAGTGTACACTATGGATGGATTGTACAAACCATGAGGCTATAATACAGTGAACCTTGTGGTGGATTATGGACTGTGGTTAACAATAAAAATATGAGGACATTCTCTCACGAACTATAACAAATGTACAATACAAACACATAGTGTTAATAATATGGTGGTTTGTGGGAAAAATATACCAAATGTGAGAAATGGACTATAGTTAGCAGTAATATTTTTTTCAATTTATTAAAGTATAACACTCATACATGAACATACATAAACAATAAAAAGTGTATACTAATAGTTGTGAACTTACAAAACAAACAGACATAACATCATACAGGGCTCTCATACCTCACCCTACTACCAATACCTTGCATTGTTGTGAAACATTTTTAGCTAATGATTAAAGAGCATCCTCAAAATATTACTACTAACCAAAGTATTTCCCCCCAACTCATCCTATTATCATTATTTTTTATATCATTTATACATGAACATACATAAACAATAAGTGTGTAGTAAAAATTGTGAACTTAAAAAGCAAGCATGCATAACATCATACAGGGGTTCCATACATCAACCTTCCACCAACACCTTGCATTCTCATGAGACATTTCTTACTAATAATGAAAGGATATTGTCAAAATCTTACTACTAATTATAGTCCTTCCCTTACATTTGGTGTATTTTCCCCACAACCCACCATATTATTATTTTTTAAATATATTTTTATGACCAAAGGTGTAAACTTACAAAACAATCACACACTTCTGCAGAATTCCCAAACAACACCCCTCTATCAACACACCACACCGTGGTGGAATATTTGTTACAGATTATGAGATAATATCACCTGATTATTACCAGGTCCACAGCGTACATTTGAAACACTTTTTCTATACTCCCCCATTATCAACACAGTACACCTTTGGCATAGATGCAAGAATATTACATTATTACTGTTAACCACACTTCATAGGTCACTGTAGTTGTATTTTTCCCATGCTTCTCCACAGACCCACCACCCTGCAATACTGATGTACATCTGCTCTAGCTCACAAAGGACACTCTTGCATCTGTACCTGTATTAGTCAGCCAAAGGGGTGCTAATGTGAAATACCAAAAATGGGTTGGTCTTTATAAAGGGTATTTATTTGGGGTAGAAGTCCACAGATACCAGGCCATAAAGCATTAAGTTTCTTCTCTCACCACAGTCCATTGCCACGTGTTAGAGCAAGACAGCTGCCGGTGTTTGCCAGGGCTCAGGCTTCTGGGGTTCCTCTCTTCCCGGGGCTGCATTTCTCTCCAGGCTTAGCTCCTGTTTCCTCCACAAAGTCAGCTGTAGACGATCAGGCAAACGGCTTGCTTCTCTTCTCCTGGGGCCTTCTTTCCAACATCAAAACTTCTTCTCAAAAGACTGCTTCAACTGTCCTTTGCCTTGCCTTTTATGTTCAATTCCCCACCCACCAAGGGGTGGGGCTCAACGCCCTAATCCTAACCTAATCATGCCCAGATTAACAGATTGGTTTACAAGCATGATTCAATTATATTTTTGGAATTCATAATTACATCATACTGCCACAGTACCGTTTACCACTATCCTCATCCAACTCTGTGTTTATTGTGCTATTAAGTCCTTAGATTATTCTTTAGCTTTCTGTCAATTGGCATTTACATCCCTAGACTACCATTTTCAGCCATATCCCCATTAGTAAACCAGCTGTTACTCACTATAATGTGCTACCATCAACTCTGCACATTTCCACACTATTACAGTGACGCTAATTAAAACTTCTACATACATTAAATAACAGTAGTCCATCTCAGTCCTCCTCTTACCTCCTTTAAGAATCCACCCCCTACCACCAGGTCTTGAAGATATTTTCCTACACTTTCTTTTAGAAGTTTTATGGTTCTTGCTTTTGTATTTAGGTTTTTTATTCATTTTGAGTTGATTTTTGTATAGGGTGTGAGATAGGGGTCCTCTTTACTTCTTTTGCTATGGATATCCAATTTTCTCGGCACGATTTGTTGAATGGACTCTTCTGCCCAAGCTGGGTTGGTTTGACATGCTAGTCAACAATCACTTGACCATAGATGTGAGGGTCTGTTTTATAACCATTAATTTGGTTCCATTGGTCTATGTGTCTGTCTTTATGCCAGTACCATGCTGTTTTTACCATTGTAGCGAGGTAACATTACTTAAAGTCCAGAAATGAGAGTCTTCCAACTTTGCTTTTCCTTTTTAAGATGTTTCTGGCTATTCAGGACTACTTACACTTCAAAATAAATGTGATAATCATGTTTACCTTTTCTTTAAAAAATGCTGGTGGAATTTTTATAGGGATTGCATTGAATTTGCATGTCAATTTGAGTAGAATTTACAACTTAATGATATTTAGTCTTTCAATCCGTGAGCATGGAATGTTCTTCCAATTTTTTAGGTCTTTTTTGATTCCTTTTAACATTAAGTTGTAGTTTTCTGAATACAAGTATCTTAAATCATTGGTTAAGTTTATGCCTGAATATTTGGGTTTTATCTGTCTTATTTTACTTTCACCACTCTTTCAATGCTTTTAGTTATTTTTATTGATATAACCTTCATTTCTAGATTCTCTTTCAGGCATTTCTCTCTTGTCTTTTCTTTTCAGACTTTAGCACACCCTTTAGTATTTCCTGCAAAGCAGGTCTCTTGGTTACACTTAATCTTATTGGGTATCTCTTATACATTATGCATTGTTTTTCTCTTGTTGCTCTCAGAATTCTCTCTTTGTCTTTGGCATTTGACATTCTGATTAGTATGTGTCTTAGAGTTGGTCTATTAGTATTTTTTCAGATGGGAGTATGTCTTGCTTCTTGGACATGGGTATCTATGTCCTTCAATATTGTTGGGAAATTTTCTATCATTATTTTTTCAAATATTCCTTCTGCTCTTTTTCCCTTCTCTTCCCCTCTGGGACACCCATGACACGTATGTTTGCACGTCTCTTGCTGTCCTTTAGTTCCCTGGGACCTTGTTCAAGTTTTTCCAATCTTTTCCTCATCTGTTCTTTTGTATGTTCACTTTTAGAAGCCATTTCTTCAAGTTCACCAATCCTTTTTTCTGCCTCTTCAAATCTGCTATTATATGATTCCAGTGTATTTTTTAGTTCATTTATTGCACATTTCGTTCCCATAAGATCTGTTATTTTTGTGTGTGTATACTTCCAAATTCTTCTTTGTGCTTAACTAATGTCTTCTTAATATCCTTAATTTCTTTAGCCACCTCATTGAATTTATTAAAGAGATTTGTTTGAATATCTATGATTAGTTTTCTCAACTCCTTTATGTCATCTGGAGACTTATCTTATTCCTTTAAGTGGGCCATATTTTCCTGTTTCTTGGTGTGGATTGTAATTTTTTGTTGGTGTCATGGCATTTGGCTTACTAGAGTATTTATTCTGGGTGCATTTTTTCACTTTAGTTTAGGGCTTCCTGCCCTTCCCCCCTTGCTGGTTGTGTAGTAGGAGCCAAGGTTGTAGTTGGTGTTATAAGCTGTGGAGGCTCAAGCTACCCTCATTGCCTCAAGGACCAATGAAGCTTCTCCCAACTTTCTCCTTTGCCAGGGGGAGGGACAGGGCCACAGCTGTATGGAAAAATCTAACTCATGCAAGCCTAGACTATAGTTGCCCAGAGACACTGATGAAGCTTCATGCCCTTTTCTCCCCTGCCTGGGGCAGGAATGGGGCAGGAATGGGGCTTCAGGTGTGGGCAGCAATCTATGCAGTGCAGATCCATGATGACCACAGTTGCCCTGGTTGACTTCCAATTATTCAGTCTCTGCCAGCTAAATGTATGTGCAGTTCCCTGGATAGGCTAGTGCAGGGCCCGTCATGTTCCTCCCTGTTAGAGGTGGGGCTGAAGCTTAGGCTAGGGCTGCAAACCAATCTGGGTGAAAGAAACTAGTCTATACCATCACTGTGATTTTCAGTCAGCCCAGCTTCACCTCATGCTGGGGACGGAGTCAAAATGGCAGCTACTGGCCTCCTTCTGACTTGGAAAGGTTCAAACTTTAGCTGTTCTTAGGGTTATACTTTAGCCTGCTGAATTTCCTAATCAGTAGCTGAAGTTGGTGCCCAGCCATCTCTTCCTCCCCCATTTTGGGAAATGGAGCTTTCTTTTTTTTTTTTTTTTTTTAAGAATGGTATGCATTTTATTTTATACACATTGAATTACTCTTAAGATATAATTTCTAGCTACTTTCAACTAAAGAACCAATGATAACCCTTCCTTTGGCTAACAGTGGAGTTCTGGTCTGTGTCTCTGAGTTACTGACTCTTTCTCAGTTATTTCTCTTCCAGCCGTGGAACAGCTCCCGAGGTGGCTTGTGCCTCCAGTGGAGGATGGGCACCGGCCTCTGTGATGTGAAGTGCTACATTTATGAATCTTCTCTGCAGATGGGCAATTCTCCTTCTTCCATTCTTTCAAGGTTGTTGCAGGATGCACTTCTGTTCTCCTGGAGGCCCCAAACAAGTGCTCTAGATAGCTGTGGATGATCACCAACTGCCCTTAGAAAGAGCTGATTCTGGGAGTTCTTTACTCTGCTGCCATCTTGCTGGTTGTCTCAGCAGGAATATTTTGATGATGTTTTTTCATCATTTGTAACAAATGTTCCAAAGCAAGTTGTTTTTGGTGGGGCAATATATGGGAATCCTGTATGGTATGAATGATTGTTTTGTAAATTCACAACTTCTCTGAGTACTGTTGTGGCAACGGATGTAGGCCATTTTAAATCAGCACACACCACTCAGAATTGAGTGGGAGAGAGTGTGGTCTACAGTGTGAACTGTGGTCTATGGTTGGTGGCAAGGTTCCAGGATGTGTAAGTTCATTGAGGGTGGTGGGCCACACTTGTGGGAGATGTTTGTGTGGGATGTGGTGGGAGGTGTGGGAGGTGGGCAACATGGGAATCCCAGTGGGTTCCGTGTAATATTTTGGGTAATCTAAGCACCTCTTAAAATATATGTATATAGATATATAAATAACATTTTTGTAAGCAAATACACATATATGCATATATATTTATATATCATTTTGCAAATGGTTGTATGCATTGTGAGAATTTTGATTTTTACCCACAATAAAAATAAATTAAAAAAAAAAAAAAAGCTCCAAATAATGGTAAGGAAGTCCTGGTCAGAAACCATATATCAAAATATGAAGATAAAAGCTATAAAAATTAAGTATAAGAAAATTTCTATTTAAACAATATGAAAGATACCACTCCTATTCAACATCATACTGGAAATTCTAGCTTATGCTAGAAGACAAGAAGAGGAAATAAAAGATACACAGATTGGAAAGGAAGAAATAAAACTGCCTTTGCTTACAGACGACATGATTGCCTATGTAGAAAATCCCAAAGAATCCACAAGAAAAAATCTTGGAGCTAATAACCAATGATACTAACATTTGTGAATACAAAACTAATATAGAAAAGTCAGTTTCTTTCTTTTATGCCAGCAATGAAAAATTGGTATATAAAATTTGAAACACAATACCATTTTCATTGGCACCAAAAATGAAACACTTTGGTATAAATCTAACAAAATACATATAAGATCTCTATGATAAAACTACAAAACTCTGATAAAATGAATTAAAGAAGATCTAAATAAATGGAAAGGTATTCTATATCCTTGGTTAAAAAGACTCCGTATTGTTAAGATATCAGTTCTTCCCAAAGCAATCTATAGATTCAACAAAATCCCAGTCAAAATTTCAGTAAGTATATTGTAGATATCAACAAATTGATTTCAAAGTTTATATGGAAAAGCAGATAACACAGATTAGACAATACAATGCAGAATAAAGTTGGCAAATTCACACTACCTGACATCAAGTCTTACTATAACACTACGGTAATAGGGAGAATAAAGGAATGAACAAATACATCAATGCAATAGAATAGAAATAGACTACAAGTATAGTCAACTGATCTTTCACAAAGGAGCAAAGACAAGTCAATGGAGAAAGTAAAATCTTTTCAACAAATGGTTCCAAAAAATTAAAATTTCACATAAAAAAATAAATTTATACAACAACCTTATACTTCTCACAAAAATCAACTTGAAATGGGTCATAGACCTAAATGTAAAATGCAAAACTCTACAATTTCTAGATGATAACATGAGAGAAAAATCTAGGTGGTCTAGAGTTTGGCAGTGACATTTTAAGATACAATACAAATAAACTTGTTATATGAAAACAAAAATTGATAAATTGGACTTTATAAAAATATAAAAAAACACTTCTGTAAAAACACTGGTAAGAAAATAAAAATAGAAACTACAGGCTTGTAGAAAATATTTGCAAAACACATATCTGATAAATCATTTATATTCAAAATATACCTTAATTTTCAATAATAAGAAAACAACCAACCCAATTTAAAAGTGAACAAAAGATTTGAATAGATAGCTCACCAAAGAAGATATACAGATGTCACATAAGCATGTGAAAATATGTTCAATATCACATGTCATTAGAGAATCACAAATTAGACAACAATTAGTTACCACTACACACATGTTAAATTCGCTAAAATCCATTGAATTGACACCACCAAATGCTTGTGAAAGTGTAGAGCAACAAGGCACTCATTCATCGCTGGTGGGAATGCAAAATGATACAACCACTTTGGAAAACACCTTGACAATTTCTTAGAAGCGCATACTTAGTCTTACCATACAATTAAGTATTCACACTCTGAAGAATTTAACCAAATATGTTAAAAACACGTGTCTACACAAAAACCTACACATGAATGTTCGTACAAGCTTTATTCCTTGTTGAACCAAAACCTAGAAGCAAATATGATTCTCTTCAATAGATAAATGGATAAACTAACTGTAGTACACCCATATAATATAATATTTTTCAGTGATAAATATCATTCAGTGATAAAAAGTAAATAAGCTGGGAAACCACAAAAAGACATGTAAGAACTTTAAATGCATATTGTTAAGTTAAAGAAACTAGTCTGAAACAGCTACAATACTATTTTATCAACCATATGACATTCTGGAAAAGGCAAAAAATAGAGACAGTAAAATGATCAGTGGTTGTGATGGATATGAGGGGAGTGCAGGAAGGATGAATATGTGGAGCATGTGATTTTTCGGGTTATTAAACTATTCTGTATGAAACCCTAATGGTGAATATATGACATTATGAGTTTGTCAATACACAGAGAACTGTAAAACACAGAGTGAACCCTAATGTAAACTATGTACTTCAGTTAATAATAATGTAGCAATATTGATTCAACAATCAGAAAAAATGTACCACATTAAAACAAGATGTTAATAGGGAAACTGTGCAACAAGGTTAGGGCTAGAGAGGTGGTTTAGGGACTAGTGGGGTGGGGGTAAAGAAGAGTTATAGGGGAACTCTATTATTTGCTTAAAAAAACAAATAAGAAAGAAAGGTAAATTAAATATATTTACACAGAAATATTTTTATAAATGCAGATTTGGAAGATATTTCTAATGAAATCAAGTAAATCACCAAAAATTATTGAAAAGCATTGATAAAATTTATTACTTTAATATATTTTGCATTCCAAATTATATCACACATAAGATAAAAATTACAAAGCACAAGATGGAGATAAGATGCATGAAGGTATGGCACCCCAAAACTTCCACTGAAAATAAGACAATTCAAATAAAATATAAAATTCTTCTATTAAAATGGAGGAGAGAGCTACTAAAACAGAAGGAACAGAGTAGATATGATTTCAGAATGGGTGAAAGAGTCATTTTTCTGGGTAACATTTGCTGAGTGGGACCTGGGAAAATGGATGATAAATGAGGAAGGAGATTAAAAAAGCTAAGCAGACTCTCCCTAAGTCAAAAATCAGCATATAAACTCACTACCTCCCCCCTTGCATGGGACATGGCTGGCAGAGATGAGCTTCCTTGGCACCGAGGAATTATTGCCAAGCACCAACCAGTGATGCATTTAGAAAAAGACCTAGACCAAAAGGGGGATATATTAAATACAAATGAGTTTTTATAGCTAAGAGATTTCTAAGTGAGTTGGGAGGTCATTCAAGAGGTTAGGCATATGCACCTCATAAGGAGGATCTCATTGACTCCCACAATAAACAGTGCCTCAAGGTGGGGTTCTCCTGAGGGCTCTAGAGACATCTAGACACTATGGGCAGGGAAGACAACCCCAGGAAATCAGCATCTCATTTATGGGCCTTACCTTGTAATAAATGTTAACCTATCTCCCCAATGTATCAGAGTTAGACCCATTTAAATTTTCCTACACGTGGTTCTACCCCTTTTATTTGAACCTATAATTAGCACTGTACCTGTTAAATATATGTCCTAAAGACTTTAAATCTTTCATCTGTTCATATGCTTGTTGAGTCCTGACTCTCAGTAGAGTTTCAGCCAACACTTACTTCTCTCCAGTTCTTGGGACACACACAGGACAACTAACAAAAGGATGATGATGGCCAATGCCCATTCCCCCAAAAAACAGAGTATCTACAACTGCAAGCAAGACAGTTTCATCCATCTGCCCCATGGGATCTAAGGCCCCTCTCAATTGGAAGCAGAGTGGGCATCACCATCCCAAAATCCTCAAGTTTGAGGAATGAACAGTAATAAGTGATATTGCAGCTATAGACTAAAAAAAGACTTATTGTTTTAGTAATGGAAGAAATTATAACACTGATATAAAGACAGTAGTCACAGATGCTCTGAGGGGAGTGAGATGGAAAAATAGGTATAATAACATGGGGCATTTTGGGGACATAGGAATTGTTCTGCATGATTTTGCAATGACAGATACAACCCTTTATGCAATTTGTTAAAGCCTATAAAATTGTATGGTGCAAAGTGTAAACTTTTGACCATGCTTAGTAGCAATGCTTCAATATGTGTTAATCAATTTTAACAAATGTATTACACTAATGATTTGTGTTAATATGGAAAAGTGTGGGAAGTGGTATATGGGAGTCCCAATATTTTTGATATAACATTTATGTAATCTAAAGTTCTGCTACATTGTCTAATGGGACAGCAAGAATCCCCTGAGTACTGGGGTTGTGCTTAGTGAAGAGGATGGATAATTGAGCCGGGCTCTTGATATGGATGATTGTACTTATGAAATTTTTCTTTTGAAATTGAAACTTAGCCTAGTATTATATATTGCCTAAGAGTTACCTCCTGAGGGACTCCTTGTTGCTAAAATGTGGCCTCTTTCTAAGGTAAACTCAGCATGTAAATGTACTACCTTCTCCCCATCATGAGACATGACTCCTGGGGATTAGCATCCCTGGAATCAAGGGATAATTACCAACTTCCAACTATCAATACACTTGGAAAAGACCTTGACTATAAGGGGGAAATGATAAATACAAAAGAGTTTTTATGGCTAAGAGAACTCAAAGTGAGTCGGGAGGCTATTCCAAGGTTACACTTATGCACTTCTCAGCACGATTGCATTGACTGCCACAGTAAATATTGCCTCAAATAACACGGCACCTGTGGGCTCTAGAGACATCCAGACACTACAGGCAGGGCAAAGAGCTCAGGAGTTTGGCACCCTGCCAGTGGGCCTTACCTTGAATTTTATGCTACCCAATGTGACAGAGTTGGACTCATTTGTGGTTTCCCTACACATGGTTCTTCTGCCCCTTATTTTTGAACCTATAGTTAGTACTATACTTCATAGGTATATATCCAAGAAACTTATATCGTTGGTAGGTCCATGTTCCAGTTGGGTCCTGAATCTCAGCAGAGTTACAACACCTACTTTCTAGTTAATTGGATATACCCAAGATGATTAACAAGGTGATGATGATGGGCAATGCCCATCCCAAGGAACAGAAAGAGTCTGAAACTGCAAGCAAGAGAATTCCATCCATCTGCCCCATGGGATCTAAGCTCCCTCTCAATTAGAGGCAGAGTGGGCATCACCATCCTAAAATCCTCAAGATTGGGGAATGAACAATGGACTAAATTAGACTTATTATTATTCTACTATAGACTTATTGTTATTTTAGCAATGGAAGGACTTTTATCATTGATGTGGAAGCAGTGACCACCAGGGGTTCTGAGGGGAGGGAAAGGGAAAAATAGGTGTAATACGGGGGCATTTTCAGGACATTGGAATTGTCCTGCATTATGTTGCATTAACAAATACAGGCCAGTATATGTTTTGTCAAAACTTACAAAATTGAGTGGAATAGAGTGTAAGCTATAATGTAAACTATAATCCATGATTAGTGGCAATGCTTCAATATGTGTTTATCAATTGTAACAAATGTACCACACTAATGAATGATGTTATTAATTATGGGAAAGTGTGGGAGGGTTGGGGAGTGGGGCATGTGGGAATCCACTATATTTTTTATATAACATCTATGTAATGTAAAGTTTCTTTTAAAAAAATCAGTTAATTAACTTTTTAAAAATCTTCCTTAAAAATAAATGAAAAAGACAACCAGCAAGATGGTGGCAGAGTAAAGAGCTCCAAGAATCAGCTCCTGCTACGGGGTAGTTGGTGATCACTCAGGGCTATCTAGAGCACTTATTTGGGGGCTCCAGGAGACCAGAAGTACATCCTGCAAGATCCTTGAAAGAATGGAAGGAGGAGACTGCCCATCTGCAGAGAAGATTCATAAGTAGAGCACTCCACGCCATGGAGCTGGTGCCCGTCCTCCACTAGAGGCACAAGCCACCTCAGGAGCTGTTCTGTAGCTGGAATTGGAAGCTCCACTTCCCAAAATCAGGGGAGGAAGAGATGGTTGGGCACCAACTTCAGCTACTGATTAATAAAGTTGGCTGGCTAAAGTATAATCCTTGAACCTGTCCAAGTCAGAAAAAGGCCGGTAGCCAACAACTTAACTCTGCACCTGACATGAGGGGAAGCGGGGTAAACCGAAAATCACAGTGTTGGTAGGGAACACCTTCTTTCCATCTAGATCAAATTGCCACTCTAACCTAAGCACCAGGCCCACCTCGGGCAGGGAATAAGCTGGAGAGAGCTATGCCAGCTGCTGGTGCCCATCCTACTCTAGTGGCACAAGCTGCCTCGGGAGTTATTCCATGGCTGGAGTTAGAAGCTCCATTTCCCATAAATGGTGGAGGAAGAAACAGTTGTCCACCGACCTCAGCTACTGATTAGTGGACTCAGCTGTCTAAAGTATAATCCTAGCAACTGCTAGGGTTTTAGCCTGCTCAAGTTGGAAAGAGTCCAGTAGCCACCATTTTGACTTCACTTCTGGATGAGGGGAAGCCTGACTGAAAAGTCAGTGAATTTAGGGACTGGCTTCTTTCCAAAAAGAACCTATGTTGGAGAGGATGTGGAGAGATAGGAACACTTCTTCACTGTTGGTAGGAATGCAGGATGGTACAACCACTATGGAGGACTGTTTGGCAGTTCCTAAAGAAGGTGAATATAGACTTGCCACGTGACCCTGCAATACCACTACTGGGTATATACCCAGAAGAACTGAGAGCAGTGACACGAACAGACAACTGCACACCGATGTTCATAGCCACATTATTCATCATTGCCAAAAGTTGGAAAAAACCCAGGTGTCCATCAACAGATGAATGGATAAACAAACTGTGGTCTATTCACACTATGGAATATTATGCAGCTGTAAGAAGAAATGAAGTCAATAAAGCATATGGCAACATGGATGAATCTGGAGGACATTATGTTGAGTGAAGCAAGCCAGACACAAAAGGACAAATACTGTATGAACGCATTACTATGAACCAAATATATTGTGTAATATATTGTTTGATTCACACACACAAAAAAAACAATAAAACAAACAAAAAACAAAGCAACAACAAAAAAGTTTACATGTATCCATTACATTTAATTGAGAAATGTATATATTTATTCATCTGTGTTTACTTTTTAGTTTTTAATTGCTTATGTTTTCAATTAGTAAATGTAGAAAATAAAGTTAAAAAAAAAAGAACCTATGGGATGCAGTATTGAGAGGAAAATTTATAGCCCTCAAAACTTACAATAAAAAGGAAGAAAGAGCAAAAATCAATGACCTAACTACACAGATGGAGGAACTAGAAAAAGAACAGCAAACCACTCCCAAAGCAAGTAGAAGGAATGAAATAACAAAGATCAGAGCAGAAATAAATGAAATTGAGAACAAAAAAAAAAATAGAATTAACAAAACCAAAAGTTGATTCTTCGAGAAGATTACCAAAATTGACAAACCCTTAGCAGACTGATGAAGAAAAAGAGAGAGAAGATGCAAATAAATGAAATAAAAAAATGAAAATGGGAACATTACTACTGACCCCATAAAAATAAGAGATATCATAAGACGATACTATGAACAACTTTATGCCAAAAAACTAGACAATATAGACGAGATGGAAAAATTCCTAGGAACATACAAAAAGCCTACACTGACCTGAGATGAAATAGAAGGCCTCAACAAACCAATCACAAGTAAAAAGATTGAAACAGTTATTAAATACCTCCACAAAATGAAGCGCAGGACCAGATGGTTTCACAGGTGAGTTCTACCAAGCATTCAAAGAAGATTTAATACCAATCTTGCTCAAGCTCTTCCAAAAAATTGAACAAGAAGGAATGCTACCAAACTCATTCTTTGAATCCAATATCACCCCAATACCAAAACTAGATAAAGATATTATGAAAAAAGTAAATTACAAACCCATTTCTCTAATGAATACAGATGCAAAAATCCTCAATAAAATACTTGCTAATTGAATCCAACAACACATTGAAAGAATTATTCATCATGATCACATGGGTTTTTTTATCAGGCATGCAAGGCTGGTTCAACACAAGAAAATCAATCAGCATAATACACCACATTAAAAAATCAAAGAAGAAAAAGCACATGATTTTATCAATTGATGCAGAAAAGACATTTGACAAAATACAGCATCATTTCTTGATAAAAATACTACGAAAAATAGGAATTAAAGGAAACTTTCCCAACATGATAAAGACCATATATGAAAAACCCACAGTAAACATTGTATTCAATAATGAAAGACTGAAAGATTTCCCATTGAGATCAGGGACAAGACAAGGATGCCCATGGTCACCACTGTTTTTCAATATAGTACTAGAAGTTCTAGCTAGAGCAATCAGACAAGAAAAAGAAATAAAAAGCATCCGAATTGGAACAGGACAAATTAAAACTTTCACTATTCACCGATGATATGATTGTATATCTAGAAAGTCCTGAAAAATGTACAGCAAAGCTGTTAGAGGTAATATGTGATTTCAGTACAGTGTCAGGATACAAGATCAATACACAAAAATCAGTGGTGTTTTTATATATTAGCAATTCACAATCTAAGGAGGAAGTTAGAGAAAAAATTCCATTTACAATAGCAACTAAAAGAATCAAATATATAGGAATAAACTTAACCAAGGATGCACAACACTTGTATTCAGAAAACTATAATGTATTGCTAAAAGAACTCAAAGAAGACCTAAATAATTGGAAGAACATTCCATGCTCACAGATTGGAAGACTAAATATCATTAAGATGTCAATTCTACTCAAATTGATATACAGATTCAATGCAATCCCAATAAAAATTCCACCAGCATTTTTTAAACAAATGGAAAACACAATTATCAAATTTATCTGTAAGGGTAAGTGGCCCCGAATAGCCAGAAACATCTTAAAAAGGAAAAGTGAAGTTGGAGGACTCTCACTTTCAGACTTTAAATCATATTACCTAGCTACAGTGGAAAAAACAGCATAGACCGATGGAACCAAATTGATGGTTCAGAAACAGACCCTCACATCTATGGCCAAGTGGTTTTTGACAAGCCTGTCAAACCCACCCAGCTGGGAAAGAACAGTTTTTTCAACAGATGGTGCTGGGAGAACTGGATAGCCATAGCCAAAAGAAGGAAAGAAGACACCTATCTCACACCTTATACAAAAATTAACTCAAAATGGATCAAAGACCTAAATATAAAAGCAAATACAATAAAGCTCCTAGAAGAAAACATAGGGAAACATCTTCAAAACCTGGTGGAAGGTGGTGGATTCGTAAACCTTGCACTGAAAGCACGAAAAACAGAAGAAACCATGGAAAAACGGGACCTCCTCAAACTTAAAAACTTCTGTGATTTAAAGGACTTCATCAAGAAGGTGAAAAGGCAGCCCATTCAGTGGGAGAGAAAATTTGGAAACCACATATCTGATAAGGGTTTCATTTCCATCCTATAAAAAGAGATCATACAGCTCAACAATAAAAGAGCAAGCAATCCATTTTTAAAATGGGCAAAAGATTTAAATAGGCATTTCTCCAAAGAGGAAATACAAATAGCCAAAAAGCACATGAAAAAAAATGTTCCATATCACTAGCTATTAGGGAAATGCAAATTAAAACAACAATGAGATATCATCTAACACCACATAGAATGGCCATTATTTAAAAAACAAAAACAGACAACAATAAGTGCTGGAGAGGATGTGGAGAAATAGGAACATTCCTTAACTATTGGTGGGAGTGTAAAATGGTGCAGCCTCTATGGAAGACAGTTTGGCAGTTCCTCAGGAAGCTAAATACAGAACTGCCAAATGATCCAGCAATTCCTCTACAAGGAATATATCCAGAAGCACTAAAAACTATGACACAAACAGGCATCTGCACACCGATGTTCATAGCAGCGTTATTCGCAATTTCCAAAAGATGGAAACAACCCAAGTGTCCATCAACAAATGAATGGATAAAGAAAATGTGGTATATACACATGATGGACTACTACGCTGCAGCAAGAAGAAATGACATTGGGACACACGTGATAACATGGATAAATCTTAAAGACATTATACTAAGAGAAGTAAGCCAGACACCAAAGGATAAATATTGTATGGTCTCATTAATATGAACTAAATGAGAAGAATAAACACATGGAGTTAAAAGTTAGAGTATAGGTTATTAAAGATAAGAGGAGGGTTGAGAAGAACTACTGATGCTTAATGTATGTAGAAGCTTTAATTAATTGGAATGTAAAAGTGTGGAAATGGATAGAGTTGATGGTAACACATTATAGTGAGTAGCAACTGGTTTATAAATGGGATTGTGGCTGAAAAGTGTAGTCTGAGGAAGTAAATGTCCACTGAAAGAAAGCTAAAGAATAATCTTGGGACTGAATAACAGAGTGAATCCAGAGGTGGATGAGAATTGTAGTTGAGGGTACAAATGCAAGAGTGTCCTTCTGTGAGCAAGAGTAGATGTACATCAGTATTGCAGGGTGGTGGGAATGTGGAGAAGCATGGAAAAACTACAATTGGTGTGACCTACATACTGTCGTTAACAGCAATACTATAATATTCATGCAT
Source organism: Tolypeutes matacus (assembly GCA_026826555.1). Taxonomy (NCBI): domain Eukaryota; kingdom Metazoa; phylum Chordata; class Mammalia; order Cingulata; family Chlamyphoridae; genus Tolypeutes; species Tolypeutes matacus. The sequence continues at coordinate 2,647,338 of JAKSZT010053809.1, forward strand.
CAATACCAAAGATGTACTGTGTTGATAATGGAAGTGTATGGAAAAAGTGTGTCAAATGTATGCTATGGACCATTCTTCGTGGTAATAGTCTGATGGTATTATCTCATAATCTGTAATAAATGTTACAGCACGGGGTGGTGTGTCGGTGAAGGGGTGTTGTATGGGAATTCTACATGTGTGTATGATTGTTTTGCCAGTTCACAACTTCTGTAATAAAAAATATTTTTAAAAAATAAGGTGTGTTGGGGGAAAAATACCCCAAATATAAGATAGAGACTATAGTTATAGTAATATTTTGATGATGCTTTTGCATAGTTTGTAACAAATGTTTCACAACAATACAATGTGTTTGTGAAGGGGTGGTGTATGAGACCCCGTATGATGTTATGTATGTTTATTTTGTAAGTTCATAATCTTTATTTTACACTTATTGTTTTTTCCATGTCATGTATGAAAGATATACTTCAATAAAAATATATTTTAAAAATACACTGGAATCATATAATACCAGACTTGAGGAGGCAGAAGAAAGGATTGTTGAGCTTGAAGAAATGGCTTCTGAAAGTGAACACATAAAAGAACAATGAAGAAAAGATTGAAAAATATTGAACAAGTTCTCATACTCATCTCTTGTTCTTGATAACAAGAGATGTGCAAACATGTGTGTGATGGGTGTCCCAGAGGAGAAAAGAAGGGAAAAGGAGCAGAAGGAATATTTGAAAAAATAATGGTAGAAAATTTCCCAACCCTATTGAAGAACATAGATATCCATGTCCAAGAAGCAAGATATACTCCCATCTGAAAAAATCTGAATAGACCAACTAAAAGACACATACTATTCAGAATGTCAAAGACAAAGAGAAAATTCTAAGAGCAGCAAAAGAAAAGCAATGCATAACATATAAGAGGTACCTATTAAGATTAAGTGCTGATTTCTCACCAGAAACCTGGAGGCAAGAAGACAGTGATATGATATATTTAAGATACTGAAAGAGAAAAACTTCCAGCCAAGAATCTTATATCTTGGAAGATTGTCTTTCAAAAATGAGGGCGAGTAAAGAATATGCACAGATAAACAGAAACTGAGAGAGTTTATAACCAAGAGACCTGCTTTGCAGGAAATACTAAAGGGTGTGCTACAGTCTGAAAAGAAAAGACAGGAGAAAGATGCCTGGAAGAGAATCTAGAAATGAAGATTATATCATAAAAGTAACTAAAAGCATCAAAACAGTGGTGAAAATAAAATATGACAGATAAAATCCAAATATTCAGACATAACCTTAATCAATGATTTAAAGTACTTGTATTCAGAAAACTACAATTCATTGTTAAAAGAAATTTTAAAAAGACCTAAATAATTGAAAGAACATTCTATGCTAACAGATGGGAAAACTAAATATCATTAATATGTCAATTCTACTCAAGTTGATATGCAAATTCAATGCAATCCCGATAAAAATTCCACCAGCATTTTTTAAAGAAAAGGTAAACATGATTATCCATTTATATGGAAGGATAAGTGGTCCTGAATAGCTAGAAACATCTTAAAAGGGAAAAGCGAAGTTGGAAGACTCTCATTTCTGGACTTTAAGTCATATTACCTACTACAGTGGTAAAAACAGCATGGTACTGGCATAAAGACCGACACATAGACCAATGGAACCAAATTGATGGCTAAAAAACAGACCCTCATATCTATGGTCAAGTGATTTTTGACTAGCCTGTCAAACCCACCCAGCTTGGGCAGAGGAGTCCATTCAACAAACGGTGCTGAGAAAATTGGATATCCATAGCAAAAGAAGGAAAGAGGAACACTATCTCACACCCTATACAAAAATTGACTCAAAGTGAATCAAAAACCTAAATACAAAAGCAAGAACCATAAAATTTCTAGAAGAAAATGTGGGAAAATGTCTGCAAAACCTGGTGTTAGATGGTGGATTCTTAAAGGAGATAAGAGGAGGACTGAGATGGACTACTGATATTTAATGTATGTAGAAGTTTTAATTAGCTATACTGTAAAAGAGTGGAAATGTACAGAGTTGATGGTAACACATTATAGTGAGTAACAGCTGGTTTATAAATGGGAATATGGCTGAAAAGGGTAGTCTAGGGATATAAATGCCAATTGACAGAAAACTAGAGAATAATCTAGGGACTGCATAGCACAGTAAACCCAGAAGTGAATCAGAATTATGGTTGATGGTACAGATGCAAGAGTGTCTTTTGTGAGCTAGAGCAGTTGTACTTCACTATTGCAAGGTGGTGGGAATGTGGAGAAGCATGAGAAAAATACAACTGGAAGGATCTGTGGGCTCTGGTAAACAGTGATAATGTAATATTCTTGCATCTATGCCAAAGATGTACTGTGCTGATAATGGGGGAGTATGGTAAATATGTGCCAAATGTATGCTGTGGATCTGGTAATAATTGGATGCTAGTATCTCATAATCTGTAACAAATATTCCACCATGGTGTGGTGTGATGTGTTGATAGAGGGGTGTTGTTTGGGAATTCTGCAGATATGCATGATTGTTTTGTAAGTTTATTCCTTTGGTCATAAAAATATATTGAAAAAATAATAATAGAGTGGGTTGGGGGAAAAATACACCAAATGTAAGAGAAGGACTATAATTAGTAGTAAGATTTTGAAAATATTCTTTCATAATTTGTAGCAAATGTCTCACAACAATGCAAGGTGTTGGTGGAGGGTTGATGTATGGGACCCCTGTATGATGTTATGAATGTTTGCTTTTTAAATTCACAACTTTTACTTTACTCTTATTGCTTATGTGAGTTCATGTATAAATGATATAAAAATAATAATACGGTGGGTTGGGGAAAATACTTTGGTTAGTAGTAATATTTTGAGGATGCTCTTTAATCGTTAGTTAAAAATGTTTCACAACAATGCAAGGTATTGGTGGTAGAATGAAGTATGGGAGCCCTGTATGATGTTATGTATGTTTGTTTTGTAAGTTCACAACAATTGCTATACAGTTACTGTTTATATATGTTCATGTATGAGTGATATACTTCCATAAATTAAAAAAATAATATAAAGAAAAAAAAAGCTAAGCAGATAGTCTACTGTTCACTGGGCCCCAAATCCAAAATTTATGATTTCAGTAGTTCTGTTGTATTCCTGAGAATAAGAATGTCTAACACATTTCCCAGGACCATACTTTGAGCACTGCTGTGCCTCCTCCCAATGCTGTTTCTTGCTGATTGTCTTAAGGGAAAACTTTTGACCTGCAGAGTGACATAGACATCTCTACAATAATAGGGCTTTAAAACACCTCTCTCATCAATAGATAGAACATCAAGACAGAATATCAACAAAGAAACAAACATGAACAGGATGTTAAATTAAATAGACCTAACAGACATACAGAATATTGCACATAAAAACAGCAGGATACATGTACTTCTCAAGAGCACATGGATCATTCTCCAGTATACATCACTTGTGGCATCACAAAAGAAATCTCAATAAATTTAAACTATTGAAATTATAAAAACCATCATCTCTGACCACAATGTCATGATTCTGGAAAACAATAACAGGCAGAAAACTGGAAAATCCACAAATAGATGAAAGTTAAATAACATACCCTTATACTATCAATGTGTCAATGGAGAAATCACAAGGAAAATCAGTAAATCTCTTGTGACAAATGAAAATGTGACTACAACATATCAAATCATATGGGATATAATAAAGGTTGTGGTTAGAGGGAAATGTACAGCCCTAAATTTCTCATGAAAAAGAAAAAAGAGCTGAAGTCAAAGATCTAACTGCACACGTGGTGGAACTAGAAAAATAATAGTAAATTAAAGCCAAAGCAAGCAGAAAGAAATTTAAAAGATTGGAGCAGAAATAAATGAGAGAATAAAAAATGCCAATAGAGAGCATTAACAAAGTCAAAAGTTCATTCTGTGTAAAGATCTATAAAACTGATGAATCTTTAGTGAGACTTATGAAAGAAAAAAAAGAAAGAGGATACAAATAAATAAAAACAAAAATAAGGGGGAGGGGTGTCGTTCCCAATGATCCCACAGGACAAAAGTATCATAAGATGATACTATGAACAACTCGATGACAACAAATTACACAACCTAGATGAAATAGACAAATTTCTAGTAACACGAATAACTTACAGTGATTCTAAAACAAACAGAAGATCTCAATAGACAAATTACAAGTAAACAGATTGAGCCAGTCATCAAAAATGTTTCAAAAAAGAACAATTTACCTGATGTTGGGATGGAGGTAGAGAATGAGTTTTTGCTTAATTGGAAAGAATTTCTATTTGGTTTGATGGCAAAGTGATGGTAATAGATGGTGGTGATGGTAGCACAAATTTGTGAATGTAATTAAAGGCATTGAATTATATATTTGAATGTAGTTAAAAGTCAAAATTTTATGGTGTATATGTGCTCCTAGAACAAAAATTTAAACAAAAATAATAGGACCGTACAACACAAACCGTGAACCATATTGTAAACCATAGGCTATAGTTTCTATTAAAATAACAAAGATGTTATTTCATGAATTGTAACAAATGTACCACACTAATGTAAGGTGTTTATAATAGGGTGATATATGTGAACTCTGTATTTAATGCATGTTTTTTCTGTAATCTTTCAATTTCTCTATTAAAATAAAATATCCAGAAAAAAACTACAATGATATACCACTTCACACCCACTAGGATAGTTTCTATTAAATAAAGGGAAAATAACAAGTGTTCACGAGGATACATTGTTGGTGGGGATGTAAAATGGTGCAGCCTATGTGCAAAACAATTTGACGATTCCTCAGTGTATTAGTCAGCCAAAGGGAGGCTGATGCAAAATATCAGAAATCAGTTTGTTTTTATAAAGGTTATTTATTTGGGGTAAAAGCATAGTCACAAGGCCATAAAGAGTAAATTGCTTCCCTCACCAAAGTCTGTTGCCACATGTTGGAGCAAGATGGCTGCTGGGTTTAGCCTTCCTCTTCAGGATCCATGGTCCCAGCTTCTATTGGTCTCAGGTGTAGGCTGGCATAAGGCTGTCTTTCTCCCTGGGGTTCATTTCTTCCTGAGCTCACTTGTTCTGTTCTCTCCACAAGGTCAGCCTTAGACTCTCAGGCTCTCTCTTTTCCTGGGGCCTCTGCCATGTCTATGGAGCTGTCTCTATTCCTCTGTGTTCTTCTCCTGTTTATTTACTTTCTGCAGCTCCAGCATCAAAACTTCAACTCTCTCCTCTGCCATGTTGTTTTCTCTGTGAGTCCCCATCCACCAAGGAGACGGGAACTCAATGTCCCACTGACATGGCCCAATCAAAACTTAATCATAAGTGTGGCCCACCACCCTCAATGAACTTACACATCCTGGAGCCTTGCCACCAACCATAGACCACAGTTCACACTGTAGACCACACTCTCTCCCACTCAGTTCTGAGTGGTGTGTGCTGATTTAAAATGGCCTACATCCGTTGCCACAACAGTACTCAGGACAACCGCCAACTCCCAACTGCTCATCCCCTCCCTACCCCAAAAGTGGTGGGAGGTGTGGGAGGTGGGCAACATGGGAATCCCAGTGGGTTCCATGTAATTTTTTGGGTAATCTAAGCACCTCTTAAAATATATGTATGTATATATATACATATATATATATATGTATATATATATAACATTTTTGTAAGCAAATACACATATATGCATATATATTTATATATCATTTTGCAAATGTTTGTATGTATTGTGAGAATTTTGATTTTTACCCACAATAAAAATAAATTTTAAAAAATTTAATCATAATTTAATCAAGTAAAAGTGAAACCTCTAACTTAATACAATCAGAGGGGAACACACCCAGAGGAAGAGACCAGTTTACAAACATAATCCAATATCTATTTTTGGAATTCATAAACAATACCAAACTACTGCACTCAGAAAGTTAAATGTAGAATTACCATATGATCCAGCAATTCCACTCCTATATATATATTCAAAAGAATAATAAGCAGGGACTAAGATATTTTTATTCCAATGTTCACTGCAGCATTAGTCACAATAGCCAAAAAGTAAAAGCAATCCAAGTGTCTATCAACAGATGAATGGATAAACAAAATGTGATATAGCCATACAACGGCATATGATTCCACTGTAAAAACATGGGAAGTACTAGTACATGCTACAATATGGGTGAAACTTGAAAAAATCATGTTGAGGGAATAGATGTAAAAGGATAAATATTGTATGGATTCTCTTATATGAAATATGTAGAATTCGTAGAGTCAGAAAGCAAAATAGTCGGGAAGCGGCTGTGGCTCAATCAGTAGGGCTCCCGTTTACCATATGGGAGGCCCCGGGTTCGGTTCCCCGGGCCTCCTGGTGAAGGCAAGCCCGCCCGCACGGCGTGGTTAGCTGACCCAGCGAGCACAAGCAGCAAGGGGGCGATAAATGAATAAATAAATAAAATCTTTAAAAAAAAAAAAAAAAAAAAAAAGAAAGCAAAATAGTGTTTACCAGTGGTGGAGGAAGGGGGAAAGTTCAGTTATTGCTAAATGAGTATGAGTTTTGGTTTGGGATGATGAAAATAGTCTGGAAAAAAATAATGGTGAAAGTTACACAGTATTGTCAAAGAAGTGTCCATGTAAACTGGTTTCGATGGTTTTTATGTTGTGTATATTTTATCACAAGTAAAATTAATTAATTTCAAAAAATCATGCCTACATTATGTTAAAAAAAAAACAAAACTGATTAATTCAGGCAACTTAATCAACAAGTTAAATAATGCAGTTTAACAGGCAATTTATTTCTCAGAGGATGCTTTCTACCTGCTGACATCAACGTGTTTTAGAATGAGTAATCAAGTATTTAAAACCTTCCCAACAGTTATTAAACACTATTTTGCAATTGATATATGTATTATAATTACCTTGGGGGAAGGATTGTGAACAAGAAATTAAAAGTATGATGTGACTGCCTTGAGCATGTGGGAGCTGGAGTTGGATGTGAATGTGCTTAGAGATCTCTCCTGCCTCAGGAATGTAGCCTTATCTTAGTCTGTGTAAGGAGAACGTCCTTGGGGACCTTTATCTCAAGCACATAACTCTGTCTTTGCTGTTTCCTTATCTTAGCTATACATTAATTATATGTCCCTGCTTAGCATTCCATAAATAGCAATACCCTTTAAAGCAGGACATTTTGCAAACTTCATGTCTCTCCTCGAGGGAGCTGGCCACTTCCCCATGCACAGGCACTGTTTTCTCAGAAAGCTTTAGTCACTCATGAGTTGCAAAATTGGGAGGAGATGTGAAGTTTCAGAACCCCTTAAAAGGGGCAGCCCCTAGATTGCCCATCGAAGTCTTACCGAGAAGGGGATGCTCTGCCTGGGACCGTGATTCCAATCGGGGACTCTGGCCAGCTGTTGAATGGGACTTCCCAGCCTCGTGTAAGATCAGATGTTGAGTTTTCCCCTGGTTTGGTGAGTGATTTTAAATATACTCTTTCTCTCTCTCTCCCTCTCTCCCTCTGCACTAATTGGTTTATTGCATTATACCGTGAGCAATAAATAACTGTGATCATTAACTGTTTATTAGTATTGGAACACCTATATATCAATTATCAAATAAATTGCTAGTTTTGATTTGTGTAAAGAGTCTCTGCCCTTTCCTTAGCAAAATGGCCATAAATAAATAAAATGGTTCTGTTGTGAATCCTAATGAAAAGTGTCAGAACTCTGGCTGAAAGACCCTGAATTTTGATTAAATCAGCATGCTTGCTAATTCTGCCCAGTGCCTCATCTTTCATTTTAAACACAAAGCTTTGATAATGATAATTTCAAGAAAAAAAGTCACAAGAAGTACAAATGCTATGTCAAATATGTCAGTACACAGTGCCGGCCCACACTAGGCTCTTCAAATCCTCCAATAGTATATAACAGACCACTTTCCTCATCGTTTCACAATTGGGACAAGATTCATTTTAACATACTTACTGACACTATAATGTCTTCAGTGCTATTCGTGAGATATAGGAGACTTCTCAGCAACAAAGAAATCACACTTTTAAACCTATTATTAAAATTAAGCACCTCATTTTAGACTCAGATTAAAGGATAAAATAATGTTCCATTGCAAAATATTCTCCCAAACATGCAAAAATCTAAAAAGAATTTTACTTCCCAGTTCCCAAATCTATTTGTCAATGATTTCATTAAAACAGATTGAGTTACGTGCTTTAACAAAGACCCTTTCCAATTTGGAAGGAGGCTTCTAAATATCTCTGCTTTGCTGAATAAATCCATTCCATGCGCAGGTTTTACTTTGCATTTCTCTAAGTTTGGATATAAGTGAGGCCATACAATTATGCACTTTGAATTAAATAAATTCTGAGTCCCTTTATACATCTGACATTGTGATTATATAACTCTATCTCCATTTTTCTCTTACTGATAAGGAAAGTGATACTCAAAGACAGTAAATTAGTGCTGTGAACTATGATCTAAATTCAGGAATACTTCAATTTGGAGAGTTCTATGAGCTTAGATACCGTTGTTTTTTTTCTGCCACCATATTAGTTATCTAAATTTTCTTTGTTCCTCACCTATCTAGTACAGTGGCTGAATCACATGTAGGTGAAAAAATTCACTATTATTATAAACAAATTAGGGTCATAAAATGTTGCATAAATTGATCATGTGTATTACCTCTCATCATCATAATAGCAATTACTTGGGAAAATGACATAAAATCACAGATTCTACTTGAACTAGAACTTGTAAGTCATTTATAATCCAATATTCTCATATTAAAGTTGAGGAAATTGAGACCTAGAGCGGGAAAGAGACTTGCTAAAGGTATCAAAGTTAACTAGTGTCAGATCTAAGACTGACACTTCCAATGCAGTGCTCTTTCCACTTTACCATCCTTGCACCTCATACAATTAAGAAGGGAAAAAAAAAGAAAAAATAGGTAACTAAGATTCATTGTTGTATTTTAAAATGTATTAATATAGGGTACAGTTGTCATCATGGAGGTTTAAAATAAACAGTTTTTTAAATTAGGAAAACAAGTAAATGATAAATACATGCAAAAGAAGGAATTCATGGTTTTTATTGGATTAGATTGATGTAACAATCAATTAATGGGTTTTGAAATCAGTAGTGTGGGTCACAGCAGATTTTTAATAAAATATGATAGAATAGAAACCATCAGAAAGCCTTGCATTTAGTAAAGCTGTTTCTTGAAATTTTTGTTTCAGTTACCTATACATTTACATATGTGTGCACTAAGTTGCAATATAAATTGTATCACTGTGCATCAAACTAAAAAAAATTTGAAAACCATTGCACTACATAACTTCAAGGGGAACCAGAGTTTCCTATGCAGTAAAAAAAAATTCCGTAGACTAGAACTTTCTACGGAATTTTATAGAAAAAAGTTCTATACAGCAAAAGAGGAATAATGAGAGCCAAGAAAGAAACTTTCATGCTGCAACTGTCCCCAGAATGAGAGTTTTTTTATCTAGCCTCTATTGAAAGAGGATTACTTCAGGTAACCTGCACTTCTTTGACACAGCTGCAAGTATTCAAATAATGCTCGTCCTCCCCCTACTTCCCAAACTTAGATTATGGGCACTTTCAAGGACCCAGAATAATGTCACCCTTACACTAATAGGCAGCTTAGCTCCACTTGGCAAGTTTCAAGGAAAAGGCTGACAAAGGCAAGATGCCTCTCCAGCTGCTGGAAAGAAGCAGCACCTTAAAAAGAGAGAGAAACACTGTCCTGAGCAATGGGACATAGGTTTCTGCTGATGGCAGAGAACATTAGAGGTGAGCCACTCAATCAGAGGGTAGCTGACTTTCCCTGGAGAACAAAAAAATTGAGGAAAAAAGACAGAAATGCCATCTGTCCATTTCAACTCTGCTACAGTGACTTATGGAAATATTTTAACCTTTCCCATTGAGTACATGTGTTATTTCCACCTCGGTTACCACATTTTAACTGTAAAATTTCCGCGCAATGGTGGAGATGTCAAATGACCCTCCTTATTCTGTTTCCTAGTGCTCTTTGCCACCCTCTAAGTCCTTCTACATTTCATGGGCCTTATTCTTTCCATTCAAACTTCATTAATGAGCCATAAGAAACAGACTATGTTCCAGAGTTATGAGATACCCATCTCCACATGAGATTTTGAGCTATGGAATATCTCTGCTATTGGGTTAATTGTCTTCTCATTATGGAAAATGCCGATGTTCATGGACTTCAAGGGACATTCACCTTTTTTCTCAATGCAAGATTGCTCATTCTCTCTCCTATTCCCTCAATATCTCAGAGGTTATGTTTTATGACCTAATTCCAGCTAATAGGAAAATATTTGGGCATACTCCAAAGACTCTATTCCAAATTGCTCCTTTTAAAAGTTTTCTATCATTCTTTGACAATTTTCTCTATATTGTTTCCTTTTACATCAAATAATGCTGAATATATACCATTCTACCAAAGTCAAAATTGTAAAATACATGTCTCTTATCAAAATCATAAAATTCAGGGAGTAGGTGTAGCACAGGGGTTGAATGCCTGCTTCCCAAGTACGAGGTCCAGGGTTCAATCCCTGGTACCTCCTCAAAAAATCATAAAATTCATATTCCTTAGGTCTAGTATTCCCTTGCTCTATTTCTTCCCTCACCATCCCTAGAAGAGATCTTCTCTCTTCCCTCCTAAATTCTTCCAGGTATCTGATATTTTTGGCCTATTGGAACTCAGTCTGATGAAGATCTACTCTGATTGCTTAAATAGTCTGGGCTTAACGGAAATTCATCTCCATCTTCAGAGAGCTTCTTATTAGTTTTAAAAAGAGGACTAAATATATATTTCATGGTGGTTAAAGTTGTGATGATTTTGGACAGTGATAAAACAAAATAGTGGTGGTAGATGGGTGGTAAAATCACTCCAAAATATCCTCAAGCTATCTCAAATAATTATACAGACTAAATAAAAAAATTGTGTGCATATATGTATACACACCTTTAAGACAAACCCTTCAGTCCATCTTCTAAAGATATGGCTGCCCCTGAAGTCCCTTCTATATAAAAATTCTGTAACTACCATGGGTTTAGACAGAATCTTCCTAGGTTCTCAGGAATATGAGTTTGCTGTGGTAGAGAAGGAAACAAAAATAGGTGGGATGGAGGCTGGGCCTCTCAGATACTCCATGCAATCCTTGATACAGTGCCAAAGGGATTAGAAAAAGCATATGTTAATTGAAGTAAATATTGTAACCAGATTATCCAAATTGGTGGACAGTAAGAGATTATATAGATATTTGTGTATATATTCTCCAGTTCTTTTTCTACAAATATTTCTGTACATTTCTGGAAGGTGACTGCAAGGGAAAAGTCCTTGGAGGGTGGACAAGGAAGCAGCTTGATGCATAGGTGATCAATCCACTTTCTCATATCTTCAATTTTTTATTCTACTTGGTAAGGGATTTCATTTTTAAATATGTAACTGAACTAAGTCCTATAAGAACCCTTTTGCAAAGGTAGATACATGTTAATTTACATACATATATTGGGATTGAATAATTAAATTAAAAAGTTCATTCCTAAACAGAGAACTGGGAGATAATTTTTGAAGATCTGAAGAGTGACGTATAAAAGAATGAAGTCTGAAAGCTGAAGAATAGATTGAGCTGGAGAAATTATTATATTTCTCATTTATTTAATGAATATTTGAAGAGGCATTGTATTAATAGGCATGGAATCTTTTACCTCCAAGTTAAGATTTGGTATCAGTTGCAGTTACTTTCAGAAAGGGATAAAGTTACAGTAAGTTGTTATAAGAAATACGACCACAAGAAAATGATATATTTTCTCCACATGCATCTAAAGATGTGACATTGACTTCATATTAGTCATCTTCACTGACCATGTACTTACTACAATAGCACAGCAATTACTCAAAAATACATTTGTAAAGTTTTCTTGTTATTTTCAGACATTTTAGACTTTCTTTCTTTTTTTAGACTTTCCTTATATATACTCAATTATAACAAAATTTCATCCTTTGAAGATGGATTTCATTATTGGTAAAAAAAAATCTAGAGACAAAAGACCATAATCCAGTCAAAGAAGAAGGTGATCAATCTGAATAACATAAATTTTGGTTAATAACATTTCAAAGATGATATCCTATGAGCCACAGCATTATCTTGCTTAATAAACCAATCACAAGTCTAAAAATTCTTCTAAAATTGTTTAAAAATAATATAATACTTTACCTTATTAAACAAACTTTGATGAAATTTTTCCATTGATGTCAAACTAAAAAGTTTCTTTATTTACACTTATTGTTCAGCCATGAAAAATTCCTTGAGTAATAGAAGACTTGACCATTCTTGACACTGATGCATTATTTTCATATCGTTCTGAAAAGTTATATAATTGATTTTACACCAAAATCCATTGGCATTGTCTAGTTTCACTTGAAATTAGTAGAACATAAAATGTTGAGCATATGCTGTTTCTATACATTCCCTTTAATATTGCCTTTTTCTCCACAGAAACTTTCATAATGTTCCAAGCATTTTATATACACATATTTTTTGTTAGAGAAGTTGTAGGTATACAGAAAAATCATGCAGAAAATAAAGTTTCCATATACCTTCTCTATTACTAACACTTTGTACTAATGTGGTATTTTTGTTACAATTGATGACAGATTATTATAATTGTACTATTAACTATAGTCCATAGTTTACATTAGAGTTCACTGTGTTGTACAGTCCTATTTTATTGTATTTTATTTTTGTCCTAGTAACATATATCTATACTAATATTTCTCCCTTTAACAGCATTTAAATATATGATTCAGTGTTATTAATTTCACAGTGCTGTTCTACCATCACCACCATGCATTCCTAAAATTTTCCATCACCCCAACCAGAAATTCTGTACCAATTAAGAATTATGATCTCACTGATATGAAATACTTAAAATAAGCAAATTCATAAAATGAGAAACTAGAACATAGGTTACCAGGGGTCAGGGTGGGGTAGGGAACAGGGAGATACTGTTTCAGGCTTTTATCATGGTGAGATTCAACTGCTTCTTTAACTGATTTCTAACTCCTTGGCCATCATTCTCACAACTTTCTTCAGGAATAAGCCAAAACTTGGTATCTCATCAGGATTGTCTTCTCCATCTTCTTTGAACCTTGTGGTATTTAAATCCCCTTATTCAGAAACTTTTAAATATACAAAAAATTTCATCCATTAATTCTATTTTGATAATTTATACAAAGGAATTAATTTCAAATGTGGACCATGTCTTATGCTCAACGATATTCAATAGAGTATCTCAAAGAAATCTCTTCTTTTGTACATTTTAGAAACTCACTTAAAACCAGTTTCTGAAATTCCTGGACCAGGAATTAAAATACTGTTTCTCAGACCTACTTTTCTGTAAATAGCAGTTTCATTGTCTTTCACCACAAATCAGCTTTTGGCAGATGACACTAAATGCAGTTGCCAACAGCTTCCAATACATGTACCTGATTCTCTCTTTGGTTATAATTCCAAAAATTCTAGAGAAGGGAATGATTAGCCAAGTTTGATGTAAAATGCTAACTAACACCTTAATCATTCAACTATAGTCTAGGGGTAAGGCCATGTAAGAACATGACAACATCTATGGTAATCATGTGGCCAAAGTTGGAGTAGGAGCAATTCCCAGAAGGGGTGAGGGAGCCTGGAAAGGACAATAACAGATAATTTCTAAAATTGTAAACATTGTAAACAACTCTGATGCTCAATAATTCCTGAATTTTTAAATAAATTAAGGTATGTATAATCAATGGAAATGTTGAAACCATTAAAAGTAATGTGCAAAAAGAATTTTTAATAATGTAGAAAAATTCCATTTCTATAACTTCGAATAACAGTTGAAGGCTGCAAAATGCATACAGAGTTTTATCTTAATGTAAACAATTCATAGGAAAAATCTGAAATGCATGTTAAAAAATTAATGGATGTTTGCTATTGGTATTCTTTCTTGTTTCTTTATGTATATTTCTACTTACCAATTTTCTAAAAATTCCTAGAATTTATTACTTTTACAAAGACAAAACAAAACCAATAAAATGTTATTAATTAAAACTTCTTAGATTAGACAATATCTATCCCCATAAGCTTATCTATAAAATAGCAAATTTTTATTTAGGGATTTAACTTCATACACAATTTGATCACAACTGTTGCTCAAAATAATGATCACTCAGTTTTATTAAAACTTGTCATGGAGAAATATGCATTTCTAGTTATCACAGCTGAGCGCACAGCATGAAGTGAAAGACTTAAACCAGTCATTACATGATGAAATCTGTCACAATAAGAAAGTGCAACAAGTAAACACATTCCTCCTTTCTCCATAAACCCAAAATTAAATTCTATAACAGTGAGTAATTTACTCTTTGTGTCTTATTATTTATTCACTTTTAATTCTTCTGCAAAGAATGGTGTGCTTTGATATATATTTCTAGGTTGCTTATATTTAACAGGTTTAATAAAGGTATATACTTATGTTAAAAGCATACTCATAAAATACCAGCTATGACAACAGGTTCAAAGGAATAATAAACGGATGAGTGGCATTTTATTTTACAAGATAGTTTATAATAAGATCTTTTAAATTACCATCTTCCCTAATACATTTGAAATACATTCTATTTAGGGAAAAAAATCACCATTTTATAACATAAATTTTATAAAATGAGGTCCACCAGTGTATATAGGAAGTGAGATATTAGTAATTATAAGGCTATTTCCCTGTAAATTAGAAGTTACAATAATTCTAGTATGGCATGAGTTAAATCTAATCTATGGAAGCAAGAGGATGAAAGAGGTTGATGAGAAATACATGTTCAGTGCCAACTATGCTGCTACGAACTAATATTTAATCTTCACAAGACTACTATGAAGTGTATATTATTTTACTGATCTTACAGAAGAGAAAACAAAAACTTAAGTAATTTTCCCAAGTTGAAGAAGCTAGCAAATGGGAGATCTGGGATTCAGATTAGGAGATTTCTAATTCAAGGCCCATAGAATTTCCACTATGTCAGATGTGCAGATACAGAAAACAAAGATCAGGTGTTATCAATTATTAAAAAGTAATAACAGTAATAGTACAACACTATATTTATAACTTTGATATAGATTTTCTAAAGGCTTATGAATCTATAATCTGACACGTGTTCCACTTGCTCAGGTATGGTAAACACATAATCTTCATTTCTCCTAAAAGAAAATTTGTAATAGAAATTGACTTTCAACTTTCCTCTCATTAACCCTGGCTGCTGCAAAGCTGTCCCCTACTCAACAATGGCACTATTATTTATCATGTTGTCCAATGCAGAAGCATGTGTGTAATCCTTGATTATCCCAATTCTCTCATCACATCAATTCCTGAACAGTTATACTGTTTCCACCACCAAACTATTTCTTTTTTTTTTTAAAGATTTATTTTTATTTATTTATGCCCCCCTTGCTGCTTGTATTCTCTGTGTCCATTTGCTGTTTTTCTGTGTCTGCTTGTCTCCCTTTGTTGCGTCATCTTGCTGTGTCAGCTCACCGCGCCATGCAGGCCAGCTTGCCTTCACCAGGAGGCCCCGGGAATCGAACCCAGGGCCTCCCATATGGTAAACGGGAGCCCAACCAACTGAGCCACAGCCACTTCCCCAAACTATTTCTTGAATCAATCCACTTATCTCCTTTTCCACTGCCACAATAGTCTAAGGCACTAATCAGCATCACTTTTTGAGGGTATTGAAATAATCTCCTTAGAGGTCTCCCACTTCCACTCTTAAACCTTGAGTCTATTCCTGTTACAGCATCCAGAAAAAAACCTTAAAAATATTAATCAATTTGAAACATTTTATTTGAGGAAATCTTGGAAAAATGGTTTACCATGACCATACCTGTGATGACATAGCAATATTAAAATATTGATTCTATTCATATAAATATATAAGCAGAATGCAAGTCTGAAAAAATCTAAGCAATACTTTATTAGAACATTTACCATCTCCTCTAAAATTTATATGAAATAATAAAACTGTATAAGTAAGTAAGAAAATTTTGAAAAAGATTACATAAAGGTGGAATGAGGGGGTTTTGCCCTGATAGATATGAAGACATTATTACAAAGACTACATAATAAAAAATAGTGGTATATTTTTCAGCAACTGACAGACCATCAGAACAGAGGTGGTAAAACAAATCAATGAGAAAAATTAATTATTCAGTAAATGGCTTAGTAAAAATGGTTTACTCTGTGTAGAAAAATCAAAGTTGATTTTTATTTCACAAGATATTTTTAAAAATCTCCAAAATTGTTGACAGATATACATGAAAAAACTGAAAAACTATAAGACTAATAGAGAAAAATTGTATGGAAGTCTCTTGAGATTCTGGCATTGGTGAAAGACTTATTTAAAAGATCAAAATGTGTAAACTATGATGCAGAAAACGTGAGAAATGTGACTACCTACAAAATAAGGGTATAAGTTCAAAGAAAGCAAATACATAATAAAGTTAACAGTTGGGTGACAGACTAGAAAGCATACACAATATCTAAAACCAAAAAGGGATTTATATTTGGAATACACAAGGAATTCCTGCAAAACAATGAGCAAATAAAGGAAACAAAAATAGATAAGGTATATTAATGGATACTTTTTAGAAGGAAAAAAAGTGGCTAATAACTCATGAAAAAATGCTGAACCTTTTTAATAACCAGAAAATTCACATAAAATAAATATGATGCCACTTTACATTTATCAAATTGGCAAATTCAGGAAGTCAGAAAATACTAAGATCTTGGGATATAGGAACTCTCTTGTACTGCCATGCTCCTCTACACTGATGAACATATTTTGGAGAGCAATTAGGAAGTATTTATTTAGTGACATTAACCATGTGTGCAAAGTTTGAGTCAGGAATCCCCTTTTTAGATATAGATCCCAAAGAAATTCAAGTAAAGGTCTACAGGATAACATGTAAGAGAGGTTCATCACAATTCCTTCTTGGAAGGAATGTAGGTGCTTATCACTAGGAAAATTAATGGGTAAAATTTAACATAGGAATACGATGAAATTCTATACAGCAGTTA
Source organism: Tolypeutes matacus (assembly GCA_026826555.1). NCBI lineage: Eukaryota > Metazoa > Chordata > Mammalia > Cingulata > Chlamyphoridae > Tolypeutes > Tolypeutes matacus. The sequence continues at coordinate 2,664,503 of JAKSZT010053809.1, forward strand.
AATGTGAAAAAGATGTATATATTCAAATCATGCTACTATTTGCATGAAATCAAACATACATATAATACAACACCATATAATTTTAAAGATACACATGTACCCAACTAATTGTATGGAAGGTAGACTGGAATCCTTTAAATACACTAGAGTAGGTGTCAGGGATAGAGGAAGAAGAAGGGGCATGAATATGTGGAAGAAAGGAAATAATTTAAAAATGTATTTTCAGCATGATTTTTCTGTAAACCTACAACCTCTCTAATAAAGAAAAAAGGTTTAAAATTTTTAAAAACCCACACAATATAAAAGTAAAGAGGGATCTAGCACAGACTCACACTGACAGTGCCCAGAAACTGAGCAGTATAACCTACTCAATTTCTATGCACCAGAAATCTAAAGGGAAAAAAAGCAGACCATATTACTCCCTTGCAGTATATTAGTTAGTGAATATTTTTTGTATGAATAAAAATTCCCAAAGCAAAACTTAAAATTGTCATGAAGAAGATGGATACTGTGTTATCAATTATCTCTGGAGGATGGATATATAGGTGATATTTACATGCTATATTAATTTATTCTCCACATATATTCATATTAGTGTGGTTATTTGTTTTAAATATATATTTATAATAAGTGAAAATAAAGTTATTTCCACATTGCAAAACAACAAACATAAATAAATAAACAATATATGCCCCTCACATGGGATGAATTAGCATTGATATAACTATAAGCTAAGCCTTAAGTTAGATGGGGCCTAAGGAAAATGACAAGGAAAAACTGTCACTTTTCAGTTCTGCCACCTATCCTTAAAGCTGTATGTTAACAAGATTGGAATTAAACTTGATTTGTGAATCAGGGCTTACTTGGTGAATAGACCCAGTTGCCCACATGAAGACTATACTTTCGAAGCCGACTTTCACCTTGTATTTAGGTTGGGTTCTATCTCTGCTATATTAGCAACTGATCACCTTATGGCTATATTGGACTAATGGATCACAAACATGTTGAACCAATATTTAATTTTGTCCAGTGGCACTTACATTTTTTCCATAAAATAAGAAAGTGCCATTTTTTGCATATAAATTGGGAAAAAATGGAACAAAAACCAGTCGAGAAATTTAGTTCACTTAATATAACTATTTTCAAGTAAAGGAACTAAATAGCACATAAGATACCAATAAAAATTTTTGGAGAAATCAATTTATTTACAAATACCCAAGTTTTAATTTTCCACCCATTCTTTTGTGATGGAGAAGATCATAATCAATTCTTAAGTAGATAAATATGTTTCAGCTAGTACCTTCAAATGTTCTATTCACTCACATGAAATTCTAACTGAAATATTTTACTTTAATTTATAAATGGAAAACAAATAGAGAGCAAAGCTTCTCAATAATTCAGAGGCAATATTAAAGAATTTGTAAATGTGAGTGTATTGGTTAGCCAAAGGGGTGTTGATGCAAAGTACCAGAAATTTGTTGGCTTTTATGAAGGGTACATATTTGGGGTAAAAACTTAAAGCTACAAGGCCCTAATGAGTCCAACTCAAGGCTTCTTTCTCACCAAAGTCATTTGCCACATTTTGAAGCAAGATGGCAGGCAAGCTTTGCCTGGTCTTTCCTTCCTACTTCTCCTTACAGCTCCATGGGCCCAACTTCTGCCAATCTCAACTGTAGGCCAGTATAGGGCTCATCTCTCAGGACTTCCTATATCAGTTTAGCATAGGGCTAGTTTCTTTCCAGGCCTTATCAGCTGCTCAGCTGATCTGTTATCTTCAGTTTCAAACTATCAGGTCAATGGCTCATCTCTCCCCAAGGTCCCAGGATCAAACATGACAGAGCTCTCTCCTCTTCCCTGTCTCTTCTTGAGTGAATGCCAATTTATATCGGCCCTCCAAATGGGTGAGGACTCAAGCCTGAGTCACACCCTACTGACATGGTCAAATCAAAGCCCTAATCTTAATAAGTAATTTAATCAAGACATGCCAGCTGAAATATAATATAGTCAAAAGGCATCACATTCAGAGGAACAAACCAGTGTACAAACATAATCTTTTTCTTTTTGGGGATCCATAAATAATATCAAACTGCCACACTCAACCCCCTGAGTCCCCCCAAAATATTACAATATTCCAAAAAAACTTATTTCAGTAGCAATGCTAAGTGCAAAATCACATCACAATCAGTTTATAAAAATACAGTTTGTCTTGGTGCAAATACCCTTTGGCTATAGCCCTGTGAAACTTACAAAACAATTTATCTGCTTCCAATATACGAAGAGAAAGACATAAGATAAACATTTGCATTATCATAAGGAGAATTTGGGAGGGAAACATGAGTCACTGGTCCCCAACAGTTCTGAAAACCTGCAGGAAATACTCCATTAGATTTCAAAGTCTGAGAGTCTTCCTTAAGATGGTGTTTTCTTTTCCTCCTTAGAGCTTCATAGGGACCCACCCTTTCCACAGGCTTACCAAAAGCCATTTTCTTGGTTCCTCCCTCAATCAAGCATCTGGGTGGTGACCAAGCTCCAGAACATTGAGGTGATGGCCACACTTTACCCAATCACTGCGGTAAAGTCTCAACCCCCTTAGTACAGTGAAGTGGTGACAACATTCTCCCTAATCTCTGGCATACAGGCCCAGTCTCCTCAGAACAATGAAGTGGTGACCTGGCCTTCCCTAATCTATGGGGAACAAGCCCACGCCTCTCAGAGCAAAAGGGTGTCGAATTCACTCTCCCTAACCCATGGGAAACAGGTCCACTCCTCTCAGAGCACTGGGGTGTTTACCTAACTCTCCCCAAACCAAAGGGAATAAGCTCACATCTCTCATAGCACTGGGGTGGCAACCTCACTCTCCCCAACCCTTGGGGAATGTGCTCCAACTTCTCTGTAACCTGGGGTGGCAAAACTTTCCTTGAAGAGAGGGCTGGATCCTCTTCGAATGCTGAGTCAAACTCACCCTCTCCATACACATGGGTGGGGTTCCTCTCTTATGCCAAGGAGATGTCTTAATTCCACACCTCAGCTTCTATGGTTTTCCTCTTAAAGCCATTTTCCTTCCATTTCTCCCCTCTCTGTCTCTTTTAGTCCAGGCTGACAGTGGTTTTGATCATACAGATCTCTCAAAATGTTTCTTGGTTTAGTATGCAGGAAGCAAGGGTCCAAGCCATCAGACACTAAGACTTTCTACAAGTCTTTCCTAGATAACTGCATTTTCAATCCTGGCTTACAAGTTCTAAGTTTAGTTAATTCCTCAAATTAGGCATTATCATCTGGGGGCTTGATTTCCAGAGGTATGGAATTTCTGGAATCAGTTTCTAGTTTCTTTGTGCCCAACAATTCAGTTATCAGTTTATCTCTTTCCTCTAACAGTTTGCTATAAGCTGTGAAGAGAAGCCAGGCTGCATTTTCCACATTTAGTTTGGCAATCTCCTTGGCTAAATGTCCAAGCTCATAATTTTCAAATTCTGCCTTCCATATAACAACAGGAGTCAATCTTGCTAAGTTCTCTGCAACTTTAAAACATGGGTCATTTTTCTTCCAATTTCTAATAACAGTTTCATCACTTCCTTCTAAGTCCTTATCAAAAGTCTCTTTAGCTCCATATTCCTACCAACAGTCTCTTCAAAGCAGTCTAGGCCTTATCTATCAAGCATCTCACAATTCCTCCAAAAAATACCCTTTACCCATTTAAAAAAACATGCCAGCATTTTTGTTATGTAAGTTACCCCACACGTGGTAAATTCTGTATTAGTCTGCCAAAGGGGTGCTGATACAAAGTACCAGAAATCTTTCAGTTTTCATAAAGGGTATTTATTTGGCATAAAAGTTTACAGTTACAAGGCCATAAGTAGTCCAACTCAAAGCTGCTTTCTCACCAAAGTCAGTTGCCACATGTTGAGGCAAGATGGTGGGCAAGCTCTGCCTGGTCTCTCTCTCTTTATTCCTCATAAGGCTCCAAAGGACCAGCTTCTTCTGATCTCAGCTGTAGGCTGGCATAGGGCTCATCTGTCTCTCAGGGCTTCCTATATCAGTCTGGCATAGGGTTCGTTTCTTTCCAGGTCTTATCAGTTGCTCAGCTGATCTGTTCTCTTAAGCTGCAAACTATCAGACCAATGGCTCATCTCTCCCCAGGGCCCCAGCATCAAACATGACAGAGCTATCTCCTCTCCCATGTGTCTTCTTGAGGGAGTGCCCATTTATATTAGCTAACCAAGGTGCCAGGGAATCAATCCTGGGTAATGCCCTACTGATGTGGTTGAATCAAAGACCTAATCTTAACAGGTAATTTAATCAAGATATGTCAGTTGAATCTATTGCATTCAAAGGGTATCACACCCAGAGGAACATACCAGTTTAAAAACATAATTTTTTTTTCTCTTTGGGGATTCATAAGTAATATCAAACTGCCCCAATGAGGATATGGACTGGGTGTTATTTAACAGTGTTAAGTATCTCTTTAAAAGGAAGTGGTTTGTGGATAAATAATATACTCAAAATTCCTAGAAGGCAAGGACAGTTTTTCCTTTAAAAGCTACTTTATTCCCAACCTACCTCATCAAAAAGCATATGTTTCTTAAGAACTATTCTATAATTTAATTATTTTATTAGGGCCTGACTGCCCTCTTTCTCCATTAAATTATCCTGATTGTTTATGACAAAACAAAACTGTATAATGCTTTTCTGTAACCTGATGATGAAGAGAAACAAAAGGAAAACATGCCTTTTCAAGAGGCAGAATTTCACCATGTTCCATGATAGCATTTAATGAAACGTTAAATCAAAGAGGACCCTATTGAATAACTTAAACCTTAGACTTCCATCATGGTTAAAGTTATGAAGAGATTTAACATGATGGCACTTCTGCCGATTTCCAGAAATGACTAAAAATGCTCAGGAGGGCTCCACATCCAGGAAAAGAGGGCAATATTTAGCTCTTAGCATTTCTTCATCAAAAACCCTGAAGAAATTCAAGTGCTATACCAAATATTCAGTATGTACATTTAACACCTCTCTTCAAGTTATGATTCCAGGTTTCCATGCTTTAAGATTATCAGAAAATCTGGTTCCTTCAGTTCAGGAAATAAGAAACTGAGTAAATATTTTGAGATAAAATAAGAAATAAGAAATTTAATTTCACTTAAATTATTTTGAATGAGCAATAAGACAAATGAAATATTTAGCATAATTAGATCCATTGATTTGAAGAAAAAAACCATAACTATTCAAAATCAAAAGAAATATTAAACACCCCCCCCAAAAAAAAGCATAGTACAAAATAAAATTACCATACAGTTTTTGGGGGGTTGGCAAAGGGACTAAAGAGTTTATTAAGAAACAAGAAAATAGTACACAGTCTGAGACATGGATTGTGGGTGTGCTACAGGGAGAGTTACCATACATTTTTAATTGTTGGTAAATGAGTAGATGAATAATTATATTGCACTAATAAGCCAGTTTATCTACTAGTAGAAAATTAAGTTTGTTGGTGAGTTAGCAAATTGGCTTATATGAAATCAAACAACTAATCTGAATGATTCACTGACTCAACCAAGTAATTGCATATTCTAAAGCAAATTATTTCTCAGTGAGCTCAATGAAATACTTTACTCCTTTGTTACTATGATGATACAGTCTTCCAGTGAACCTACATCACTGAATTAATGGTCATCAAACTGGAGTATACATAAGCCAGGAGACAGATGAATATTTTCCAATAGATACATGGGCATTGATAATTTTAAAAGATTCAATTTCTAGACCCTCAATATCCATATGAACACTTCCCTAAAATGAACTGAGAATATACCTTTAGTTATCCTCCACACAATTTACAAAATAAAGGTCTTTCTTTCATCCAATCCTAATCTTACTCTACTGACTGAAAGTAAATATCTCTTGAGTGATAATTTCAAATGTTGCTTTTAAAGCCTTCTTTAAGCAAAGCACTATAAACCCATAAAAGGTCTTAAACATATTTGTGTTAGGAATGAAACATGGAATAGAAGCAAGGTATGTTGGTCTGTGTGGGGGCAAAATTCTGACATGAAAGAGCGGGGCAGTGGTAATGGTGACAATGTTTATTTAATGACTTCCCTTCTTCAATCTCCAAAGAATTGTCAAAAAATGCACTGCTTCTAAAAGAGAGTACTAGGAAAGCAAAGCAAAACAGTAAAAGTGGTAATGTTCTTTTACATCCATGTAATTGGAAATCTATGTCTTAACTGCCTAAAGATGTGTAAAGGGATCAAGGGAAACACCAATCTGCTATAAATCATGTTCTTACATTTCTACCATTATCAGTAAAAAGAAAGAGCCTGGTTTCAGCTCTTTCCTCTTTTCCTGGGACCCATGATCTGTTATTTTCTCCCATTTCTCTTCCATCCCTTCCTTAATAAATTACTAACCAAACTTAAAAAAAAAAAAAAAAGAGCCTGGTGATTAGTCATATAGACCCACACCTTGGATTATGTCTCAATTGCATATTTTGCATGATTTTAGGGAAGAGGTAAAAATGTTCTACATTTACTCTTTTCAGAACAATGTTACATCTTCAGTAAAAGAAACATATCTGAAAAAAAGGTCGTATTTTATATTTTAAACAGGAGACTCAGGAGAACATTTACATCCTGCTGAAAGATTACTGAATACTACAAATCTATATTCATTTTTAAACTTGAGCACAAGTGTCCTGCTTGCTGTTTTTCCTCAACGACTTCTCTGTTCATGTATTCATTCTTATCATGTAATTACTGGACTTAAATTAGAAGAAATATATTTTGAATTCTCTGTAAATTAAAAACAATCTATATTAAATGTTTTTAAGCCCCACACTTACTAGTGTCTCAATACTCTCTCTTCTTAGTGCTGTTAATTTCATGTTAAATTAAACCATGTTCATTTAGAGCAATAAATATTACACATCCACAGACCCAAGCGCTGACTGAAAGAACAATCCTTGTCATCTCATTAAGAGATGCATTTTCAATAAAATTTTGCTTTATATGTTTAATAATTATTAACAAAAATTTGCCATATAATTAGGTTGTTTGGACAATTATAAAATAATTATAATTGCAATGATAACTCATTCTTAAAAAATTAAACACTCAGAGTCATATAATGGTTATAAGAGTTTTTAAAAGACATTATTTACATACTCATTTTTGCAGAGAATAATTATGAGGTAAACATAAAAGATTTTCATACATACAAATATATGGTAAATTAAGATACAATTCTTTGGAGTAGTGGAATGGAAATATGAGTTCAAGGAGAAATTCCCCACTCATAAGAAAATTTAAAGAAAAGTATGTGCATTTTGAAAATATATAATAATAGCAGGCAACAAAATTCTATTATATTTAAATGTAATTAAATTCATTTGAAAGAGTGATATAAAAGTTTCCTATTAAAATATCAATAGTTCAAATAAGTCTTGAAATCTTTTCTATTGCAAATTAATGATTATAAAATTTTAGCTCTCAAAAGTGTATTTTTAGTATGCTGGTCTACATTCCCTACAGTGTACTGTCTCATATTTGGGGTAAATGATTCCAGTGTAATTCTTCATGGTTTGAAGATTTGTGCTCCAGACTAGTAGCAAACATATTGCAAGTGGCATGCCATTAAAGAGATTCCTCCCACTTTTACTTACGTAGTTGCAGTGATAACATCTTTGAGTTTTCTAAACAAATTAAGAAATGAAGTCTATCAAGATTTATTCTGTGACATTGAAAGGATTGCATTGCTACAGTAAATAACTTCAAAAGCACAAAGACATGTGCATATCTCTTTTGATAAAAGACTGAGATGTGGAATGGCGTATATCATTGGTAGGCTGGGGAAAAAAAGACCCCTCAAAGATGTATTCACTTCCTAACCTCATACTCTGTGAATAAGATCTTATATGTCAAATGACTGAATATTATCTTATATGACAAAAGATATAATTAAGGTAAGGATTATATCCTGGAATATCTAGTTAAGCCCTAAATATAATCACATGTATCTTTATAATCTAGAAGCAGAGGAAATTTAGAGAGACAGACACACAAACAGGGAAAAAGGCAATGTGAAGATGGAGGCAGAGATTGGAGTGAAGTGGCCACAAGCCAAAGAATGCCAAGATATTCCAGGTAGCTTCCAGAAACAGGAAAAGGCAAGGAATCGATGTTTTCCCAGGGCCTCTGGAGGGAGCATGGCCCTACCAACACCTTGATTTCCAGACTTTTGCTCAGAATTGTGAGATTGTGTCCAAAAGATTCTAGAGATTCCAAAATTGTGAGAGAATAAATTTTGGTGTTTTAAGCCATTAAGTTTGTGGTAATTTATTAAGGAAGCTCTAGGAAGCTAGTACAACTAGATATGAAATGATGAAGAGTCCTGGCCTCATAAAGTTAAGTCTGGTGATGGATAAAGATAATGGCAGTAGATCTCATTAGGTTAAAATACTTGTTTATATAATAAAAACCTCTCAAAAGACAATAGCCATTGGATATGTTCTTGTGTCACATTTTGTAGATGAATATAAAGAGCAATTAAAAAGCCATTGTTAGGGAGTGATAATAGCAAGATGAAAGTGAAAGTCTCCAGGGTTCTATCCCCCAATAACAACATTGAAAAACCAACAAAAAACTGGTTGAACTAAATTTCCCAGAGCTCTGGAAAATAGTTAAAGGGTTGAAGTAACTGGGAAAAGATTAAATCAAGAAAAGGGCAACTTTAAGGCACATGGCACCTTTACAGCCTCTTCCCCCATTCCCTCCCTGGCCCAAATATCTGGAGGGAGGAGAGTAACCTTTGTGCACATATTGCAGTGCATGTATGTTTTCTCCAATTCTTTGGTTGGAAGTCTGAGGGACTAATACAAAACAATACTCCCATTCTCACCAGTCTGTGAGCTTGCTTTGGATGTAAAGATGGCTGGAAAGGCTGCTTAAACACTCTAAGAGTGTCAAGCACTGTCAATCATAGATGACTGGAGCAAAGGATTATTAGTTGAGACATACAATAACATTCAGTGCTGGAAGAAAGGCTGCAAATTTTCATGATGAATCTTGGTCCATTTCAACTCTCTGTGGATATGGGGGAATCAAAAAGCCCAGAAATGTCCATTCCTAGGACAAGACACATGCTCAGAAAAGAACTGAGAGTGCCCTATGCATTCACTTCAGGCTGTTCTTTAGTCTCACTGTGAGGCTGGCTAAGTACTGAATGAAAACACGGGAACAGAGTCAATCTGCAAAGACTGAGAAAGGTGTTCTTTTCCTTTTAGCTTCTTTTTTGTTAGCTTCTGCATTCAAGGAATCTCTGTGATAACACTAGCAGAATACAATCTTAAGGAATGGAGACTTCCGTAACAATATACTAACATAGATAATCTTTGCAAAAAGTCTAAACAAATAGACTATTATAGACTTTGACAATAAGCAGGGTAAAAAAGCAAATCCTGGGAAAGGAGAAGAATCTGATTTCCAGATTTAACATGTTAAAATATTCAAATGTGGAGATTTCAGCAACAAAAAGCACAAGCCATTTAAAGAATCAGGAGAACACTGGCCAATTCAAAAGGAACAAAATAAAGTGACAGAACAGTCAATGAATCAGTGAGTAAAAACAGAAAAAGAACATACCGTACAAAGACATTTTTTTACATGGCAATCAAAATTTATTGAAGTACTGATGGTAAGTTATATAAAATTGTACCACTTTAATTAAGGCTTTTAGTTTACATTTGGCCACCTCAAGGTATTTGTAACATTAGGTTGGTCAATTTAAATACTGTAGCTCCCTGTTGGATAGACACACAGTCTTTAATGCATATAAAGCAACAAGGCATTGTTAAAACAGCAATAATTACTGTAACTAAGCCTTGTGACAAATTACATGTGATTAAAATTACTTCCCACATCCATATCCACAGTACTCATCTACCATTTAACATCTCAACCAAAATATTACACATGTGAAAAAATCACTAACAGGCAAAAATATGAAACCTGTATATTTGGTATTGCAAATACACTTATGCATGAGCAAGCAAGGGATCCACATGAGAATCTACAGTTGCAGAAGCCTGAAAATGATTTACAAAATTTGTTAAATCATTTTTAAAAAGTTTGAAAATGTATACACATCTTGCAGTAGACTCCCACTGCACACACTATAAACATTGTTCCCTATGTTAAAAAAAAAAGAGAGAGAAACATTTACTAGATGTCTGGACATTTCTTTCCCCAAAAATATTAAAGGCAATGTCTTTAAGACATTTTACTGAAAAGACTGTGATATTTTAAAGACAAATGACTGTCTCCACAGCTTTTGTTACACCCCAAAACTGGGCCTTTGGGAATACCAGAGATATAGAGAAAAAAAACTTTAACTAAAGAGTTAGGCAGAACTTATACTTATTGCATCTGCAGAGGCAGGAGTTAGGGTCAGTCTAAAGTGACTCAGACATATTTTTACTCTTGCTTAAATATCTAAGTTTCGACTCAGCATTTGCTTTGATTATGCATTAGATTTTATGCATATGGATGACCATACATAGCTAGTTATATAATTGTATGATTAGTATGTTCAGGAAATCATGCTTGCAAGTACATTGCATGATCAAAAAAGGGGTGGATAATTCCATCCTTGGGTGGGAATTTTACTATATTAATTAAGCAAGTTTAAGTGAGGACAGACAGGGGCTTCTTCTACAAAGGTCTGGCCAACTGGTTGAAGCTAGTTTTCATACTTCATCACTTCAATAGGATGTTCTCAATCACAAGAAATGGATTCTGGCACCAAAGGAGGGTTGCATCTCATTACCTTCTAATTTACATATAATTCTTTTCTTTCTATCCTAGCAACAGGGAACAAACAAGTTACTTTCAGGTATTCGGTCATTTCAACTTACATTCACCATTTTTTTTCAAAAATTAAAAGAATATGCAGCTGCATTAATCAAAAAGGGTTTATTTTATAAAATACAATGATAATGACCTTGAATTTCTAAAAAGTAAATTACAATAAGCTACAATGATCAAAGAAGCAAAGCTATTTGGAGGAGTCTATATAGGAGTACTTTGAGCTTTCTTTTATTAAGTTAAAATAGTGGTGCTTTTAGTGCATAAATTATTGTACAATCCAATACAAAGTTTATGGGGCATTTTAAAGTATATAGTACACCATTTTCATAATGTTCAGCATTGGTGGATGAGGAATATCTTTTAAACAGTAATAATGGATGTAGCCTCTGCTTTTACCAGTGGTATACTTAGGATATCTCTTGTGATACTGGAAAATGATGAGCATGTGCAAACTGATGTAGCGGTTTTCATCTGCCTCGAAAGACCACCACAAGAAAGTTCATTTAAAATATTGGTAGGTTTAACAAAGTTGGAATGTGGGCACTGTTGAATTGGGCAACAGTTCTTCAAAACTGGCTCAGAGCTACAATGCATTTAGTACATTAAAGCAGGTGACTTGATGTCCTTTTGTGGGCTTTACCAGGCACTGGAGTTTTTCTGTTAATTTTCTGTACTGAGTCATAAAAGATCTCATTAACATTTATTTTTCTTGTTTTGCAGAAAACTCTAAGAATGCACAGTTGTCCCATTTCTTGTTGATTTTGTCCTTACTCCTTTCCTATGACTCTTTCATCCTCCAAGTCACACTTATTACCAACCAGATTCATTGGAACATCATCAGTGTCTTTTACTTAAGGAATCTGTTCTCCCAGATCTTGTAAATCATTAAATGTGCATTGTCCTGTGATGGAATAAAACTAAAGCATTTTCGTTTTTTTTCAATACAAATCCCTCATTGATGTAAATTGTTCCATGCCTGCAGTATCCAAGATTTCATGCATATACTGTTGTACATGTACTTCATCTTGCTTTCTATAAGAATCTTCTATTGTAGGATCATATTTTTCAGCAAAATTCCTTGAACAAACTGCATTGTCAGAGCAGACTTTCAAATGCCTACTGTACTAGCTTTTATTCATGCATGGTGCCAAGTTGTTGTCAAAATCTACTGTCTCTCACAGTGTCACTGGGCCCTCACAGCCAGTGTCTCCCCATACCTCACACTCCCTCTGGGTAGCTGCTCCAAGTGCCATGGCTGTACTGCCACTGCCACCACTGCTCCAGCTGGTTACATGCCTGACTTTGGGCAAAGTTTGCTTCAGACAAAGACTTTTTTTTAGGATTTTTAAGAAAATTTATTTAAGTGTATCACTCATATGAGCATACATAAACAATAAGTGTATAGCAATAGTTGGGACATAGACTTTTAAAGTTTTCTGAAATATTCTCAAAGAGGTAAAGGGAAACATCAATAAAGAATGAAAGAAAACTAGGAAAATGATATATAAACAAGTTGAGAATTTCAATAAAGATATAGAAATTATACAAATGAACCAAAGAGAAATATTGGAGCTGTAATACAGTAAATGAAATAAAAATTAATTATACAGGTTCAACAACAAATTGAAGCTAGCAGAAAAAACAATGAACAAACTCGGGACCATTGAAATTATCCACCCTAAGTAACAAAAAGAAAAAAGAAAGAAGAAAACAGCCTAGGAGATCTATGAGACACCATCAAGCATACTAATATATGCACTATAGGAGGCTCAAAAGGGAAACAGAGGCAGAAAGAATATATGAAGAAATACGGCTGAACAGTAACCAAATTTAATTAAAGACATCAATGTACACATGCAAGAATCTCAACAAATTCCAAAAAAAATAAACTCAAGAAAATCCACACTGAAACATATTAAAATCAAAATTTTAAATGTAAGAAACAAAGAAAGAATCCAGAAAACAACAAGAGAGAAAAAATATGCAATGTACAAGGGACTCTGAATAAGATTAAATGTCAATTTCTCATCATAAACAATACAATGTACCAGCTGTGCCTGGAATCTCCGTGGAGCTGCAACTCCTACCCTACAGCTCAATGGACTCATCCAAGTCACCTGGTGAGGAGACAACGATGGGCAATGGCCATCCCAGGGAATGGAGAGGGCCTGCATCTGCAGGCAGGATCATCCCACCCACCATATCCATGGGATATAAGCCCTCTCTCACTTGGAGGTGGAGTGGACATCACCATCCCAGTCCCCTCAGGATTGGGGGAAGAACTATGGACTAGAGTGGACTTAATGGTATTCTGTTGTACACATATGGTGATTCTAGCAATGGAAGAAATTATAACAGTGAGGTGGAGCCGGTGGCCACTGGACACTTTCGGGGCAGGGAGTGGATGTGCAGTTGAAATACAGGGGCTTTTTAGGGACTTGGAGGTTGTCCTGAGTGCCATTGTGGCAACGGATGTAGGCCATTTTAAATCAGCACACACCATTCAGAACTGTGTGGGAGAGAGTGTGGTCTACGATGTGAGCCGTGGTCTATGGTTGATGGCAAAGCCACAGGATGTGTAGGTCCATTGAGGGTGATGGGCCACACTTGTGGGAGATGTTTGTGTGGGATGTGGTGGGAGGTGTGGGAGGTGGGCAACATGAGAATCCCTGTAGTTTCCGTGTAATATTTAGGTAATCTAAGCACCTTTAAAAAAAAAATATATATATATATATAATATTTTTATAAGCAAATGCACATATATGCATATATATTTATATATCATTTTACAAATATTGGTATGTATTGTGAAAAATTTGATTTTTACCCACAATAAAAAAAAAGAATACCTGGGAAGAGAAAAAATAAATAAATAAATAAACAATAGAGGAGAGAAGGCAGTGGGATGATATATTAAAATAGCTGAAAGAAAAAATGTTGCCAATCAAGAAATCTATATCTGGCAAAACTGTCAATCAAAAATGAGGAAAAAAAGTTAAGACATTCCAATATAAACAAAAGCTGAGGGAGTTCATAACCACAAGATCTGCCCTACAAACAATGTTAAAGGAAGATCATCAGAATGAAAAGAAAAGATGTGAGATGGTAACTCAAAGCTGTAAGAAGAAATAAAAAAAATCTGATAAAAATAACTACCAGGATAAACATAAATGCCAGTACTATAATATTTCTGTATTATAACTCCACTTTTCACTTCTTATATGATGTAAAATAAGAACATATAAAAAGTAATTATAAATCTAAATATTTGGCATAGAATGTATAAAGGTATAATTTGAGACAAGAAGAACATAACTATGGAGGGATGGAGTAATATAGGAACATAGATTATGTATGCTATTAAGGTTCAGTTGGTACCAAATAAATGAGAATTAGGATGTTAAACTAATCCCCAAGGTAACCACAATGAAAATATCTAAAATTTATGCACAAAAAGAAATGGGAAGTTATTATAAATGGTTCAATATAGAAGATCAACTAAACACAAATGTAGGCAGTAATGGAAGAAACAAGAAACACCAATGATATACAACTTTTAAAAATACCAAATAGCAACATAGCAGAAGAAAGGCCTGCATTATGAATAATTACTATAAATGTAAATAGATTAAACTCCCCAATGAAGAGATAGATATTGGCAGAATGGATTTTTAAAAGCATGGACTAAATATATGCTGTTTACAAGAAACTCACCTTGTGGTTGAAAGTGAAAGGATGGAAAAATATTCCATGTAAATTGTAAACAAAAGGGAGTCAGGGTGGTTTTATTAATATCATAAAAAATTGATTTGAAGTCAAACACTGTTACAAGGGAAAAGAAGGACATATACTGATAAAAGGGTCAATTCAATGAGAAGATATGGCAATTACACACATATATGAAGTTAACACAAGAGGCCCAACATATATGAAGATAACATATAGAGGGAATTGAAGGTAGAAATAAAAGATTCTATATAAATAGTATGAGATGGCAACATACCACTTTCAAAAATGAATCAAATTTATGCACCTAACCAGGGAGCCTCAAAGCACATGAGGCTAGAAAAACTAAGTGGAAAAATAAATGCCTCTACAATTATAGTGAGGGACTTTGATATACCATTATCAGTATTAGACAGAACATCTCAACAGAGAATCAATAAAGAAAAAAAGACTTTGAATAATACATTAGGGGTTCTGGATCCAATAGACATATACAGAAGACTACCCCCAAATACAGTGGGATGTACATTCTTCTAGAGTGCACATGGATCATACTCCAAGAAAGACCATATGCTAGGCTACAGAAAAATTCTCAATGAATTCAGAAAGACAGATTACATGGAGTAATTTCACTGACCAGAATGGAATGAAGTTGGAAATCAGTAACAGCCAGAGAACCAGATTAGGTACAAATATATGGAAGTTAAACCACACACACTTAGACAAACAGTGGGTCAAGGAGGAAATCTCAAAAGAAATCAGTAACTACCTTGAAATGAATAAAAATGACAAAACAGCATATCAAAACAAATGGGATGCAGCAAAATCTGTACTGAGAGTGAAATTCATAGACATAAATGCATATCTCAAAAAAAAGAAAGAGCTAAAATCAAAGACCTCACTGCACACCTGGAGGAATTAGAAAATGAACAACAAACTAACCCCAAAGGAAATAGAAAGAAATAACAAAGATTAGAGCAGAACTAAATGAAATAGAAAATAAAAAAACACTAGAAACAAGAAACAAATCCAAAAGCTGGTTCTTTCAGAAGATCAATAAAATTGACAAACCCTTAGGTAGACTAAGAAAAAAAAAAGAGAGAAGATGCAAATACACAAAATAATAAATGAGGAGGGGGATATCACCACTGACACCACAGAAATAGAGTATCATAAGAGGATACTTTCAAAAATTATATGCAAACAAGAAGGATAATTTAGAGGAAATGGACAAATTCCTAGACACTCACAAGCAGCCTACATTGACGAAAGAAGAAATTGATGAAATCAAAAGGCCAATTACAAGTAAAGACATTGAATCAGTCATCAAAAATCTCACAAGTAAGAAGAGCCCAGGACCAGATGGTTTCACAGGTGAATTCTACCAAACATTCAAGAAAGAACTAACACCAATCCTGCTTAAAATCTTCCAAAAAATACAATTGGAAGGAACATTGCCTAACTCATTCTATGATGCCAAGGTTACCCTAATACCAAAGCCAAACAAAGAAGCCACAAGAAAGGAAAATTATAGACCAATTTTTCTAATGAACCTAGATGCTAAAATCCTCAACAAAATACTTGCTAATTGTAATCAACAACACATCAAAAGAATTATACACCATGACCAAGTGGATTTCATCCTTGGTATGCAGGGATGGTTCAACATGTGTAAATCAATCCATGTAATACACCACATAAACAGATCAAAAGAAAAAAATCACATGATCATCTCTATAGATGCCGAAAAAGCATTCGACAAAATACAGTACCCTTTCCTGATACAAACACTGCAAAAGAAAAGAATAGAAGGAAAGTTTCTGAACATGATAAAGGGTATATATGAAAAACCCACAGCTAACATCATATACAATGGTGAAATCCTAAAAGCTTTCCCTCTAAGATCAGGAACAAGACAACGATGCCCACTAGCACTGCTTCTATTTAACATGGCCTTAGAAGTACTTGCTTGAGCACTGAGACAGGAAAAAGATAAAAAGGCATCAAAATTGGAAAGAAAGAATTAAAAATTTGACCATTTGCATACGAAATAACCCTATATATAGAAAGCCTTAGAAATCTACAGCAAAGTTTCTAGAACTTATAAACGTATTCAGTAAAGTTGCAGGCTATAGGATCAAAGCTCAAAAATCAGTAGCACTTCTGTACACCAGTAACGAGCAATCTGAGAAGGAAATCAAGAAAAAACACCATTTACAATAATAACTAAAAGAATCAAATACCTAGGATTAATTTAACTAAAGATTTAAATGACTTATACACAGAATACTACACAACACTGTTAAAATAAATCAAAGAAGACTTAAATAAATGGAAGAATATTCCCTGTTCATAGATAGGAAGACAAAACACCATTAAGATGTCTAACCTACCCAAACCTATCTACAGATTTAATGCAGTCCCCCCAAAATATCAACACTACATTTTTTTAACTGAATTGGTAAAACAAACTACAAAACTTATTTAGAAGGATAAGAGGTCCCTAATAGCCAAAGATATATTGAAAAAGAAAAATGAAATTGGAAGAATGACACTATCTGACTCTAAAACACACTACAAAGCTACAGTGGTCAAAACTGCATGGTGTTGGCACAAGGATAGATATACCGACCAATGGAACCAAATTCATAGTTCTGATATGGATCCTTGCATATACTGTCATGTGATATTTGACAAGGCCACCAACCCCACTCAACTGGGAGAGAGCGGCTTCTTCAACAAATGGTGCTTGGAGAACTGGATATCCATATCTAAAAGAATGAGACAAGAACACCATGTCACACTGTATACAAAAATCAACTGAAGATGGATCAAAGATCTAAATATAAGAGCCAAGACCATAAAGACCTTGGAAGATAATGTAGGGATGCACCTACAGGAACTTGTAATAGGAAATGGTTTCATGAGCTTCACACCCAAATCATGAGCAGAAAAAGAAAAAATAGATAAATGGGATGTTCTCAAAATTACAAACTTGCACCTCAAAAGACATAATCAAGAAAGTAAAAAGACAGTCTACCCAATGGTAGAAAATATTTAGCAAACAGATACCAGATGGGAGCCTAATATCCAGCATATATGAAGAAATCCCACACCTTGAAAATAAAAAGACAAACAACCCATTTGAAAAATGGGCAAACGACTTGAAAAGTCACATCTCCAAGGAAGAAATACAAATGGCTAAAAAGCACATGAAAAGATGCACTAGTTTTGAGGGAAGTGCAAATCAAAACTACAATGAAATACCATCTTACACCCATTAGAATGGCGGCCATTAAAAAAACAGAGGACTATAAGTGTTGGAGAGGATATGGAGGAAGGGGAATCCTCATCCACTGCTGGTGGGAATGTAGAATGGTCCAGCCATTGTGGAGGACAGTTTGGCAGTTCCTCAAAAAACTAAATATAGAACTGCCATATGATCTAGCATTTCCACTCTTGGGTATATACCTAGAAGAATTGAAAACAAAGACACGAACAGATATATGCACACCAATGTTCATAATGTCATTATTCACTACTGCCAAAATTTGGAATCAACCCAAATGCCCATCAACAAATGAATGGATAAACAAAATGTGGTACATATACACAATAGAATATTACTCAGCTGTAAGAAGGAATACAGTGCTAACACATGGGATAACACAGATGAATCTGAGGGCCTTATGTTGAGTGAAGCAAGCCAGGCACTGAAGGATGAATATTACATGACCTCACTGATATGAATTGAACAAAGTGAGCAGACTCAGAGAGCTATTGTCTGGAAGATAGGCTTACAGGAAATAGAAAGGGATAAGATTGTGTGCCAATGCCCATATGGACATAATCTATGATAAGGTGAGAGCGTATAGTTGCATATTGAAGGGATATGACAGGAGGGCAGTGATATTATTGAGTTGGGCAGTGCAGGATTGACAAGGGGGTAGACAGGGGAGGGTGGGTTGGAAGATCCAGGGAATATGGGGTTTGGAGAGGGACCAAGTGAACACTGGGAATTGACGGGTATGTGGTTGAAGGTACAATGTTGGGAACACTCTTATGGCAATATGACAAGGAAGGGTTACTGGTTTAGAGTGTTGGATGGAGGAGCATTTGGGCAGGGCACACCTGGAGCAGGCTTCTAGGGAGTGTGTGAGTGAACAGTTTATCATAATGTGTGGTATCAGTCGGTGGAGACCCACACAATGAACGGAAAGGAGTTGAACTTCCATCATGGGGAGGACTGATATGTTCATAAACAGAGGGGTAGGAGTCTCCCGAGTGCATAGACAGTTCCTAATAGGGCAAGACAAACCAGTGTGTCAAGACCTCACTGTTAAAAAAAAAAAAAAAGACCTCAATGTTGTTGCAAGTAAGTATGAATCTTGTCATCTAAGCAGTGAAGCCGGGGGGTCGCCATGGGCCCTGAGGGGAGGAGGAGTGAAGAAGAGAATAGATGGAATAGGGGGTATGTAGTAGGCAATGGAAGTGTCCTACATGATCTATCAATGATAGACACAAGCCATGTTAAAAATCATCAAAATTTATAAAAGTGAATGGTCTAAAATGTAAACCATAATGTAAACCATTGACCATGGTTAGTAGTTATATTTCACTATCTGTATGTCAGTTGTAAAAAAGGTACCATCCACATATAAAAATATATTAATATGGAAAGGAGGAAAAGGGGTATAT
The DNA here is from genome assembly GCA_026826555.1 of Tolypeutes matacus. NCBI lineage: Eukaryota > Metazoa > Chordata > Mammalia > Cingulata > Chlamyphoridae > Tolypeutes > Tolypeutes matacus. Next base: position 2,683,789 of record JAKSZT010053809.1, read on the forward strand.
GTTGGGTATATGGGATGTTGGGTTTATGGGAGTCCCCTGTATTCTGTATGTGCCTTTACTATGACCTCAAACTTCTCTGAAAACAAAATGAAAAAGTAAGAGAGGGAAATAAATGGAAGAAAATACCACTGTACATACAGGACACCAGATATTACAGTGATGAAAAGCAAAATGTCAAAAAAAATTTTTAATATTTTTCATTATTTTTTTAATATCCCAATCTTTTAATTTTATTTTTAGTTTTTTAAAAAATTTTTATGTATTTTATTTCATATATTTAAACATACCATTATTATTTCATTTTCCTGTTAATTGTATTTGGCTATTACATTGGCTTCATTTTTGAAGAAGCTTTGGGTCATGGAAGGGTTACAACTGGCCAGGGGAGGATCATTGGTGTGGGGTGTCAGTGATGGGGGATACATGGGAGGAAGTTCACCTGGGCATACATATAAGGTATATAAATATATTCAAATGTTCATGGTGCATTGTCACAGTGGGTGGAGACTCACGCAATAACCGAGAAAATATTGAATCCCATCTTCGAGAGCTCTGCCACATTCTCTAATAGAGCAGCAACAGAGTCCAAGTGCAGGGACAATGACTGGTGAAGGAGGATGATCCATTAATGGGGCCTTGATATTGATGACTATGCTTATGAGCTTTTGCTCTAGAAATTGAAACTTAGACTATTGTTGTGGGGTGCCTAAGATTTGCCTCCTGAGACCCACCTTGTTTCTCAAATGTGACCTCTCTCTAAGCCAAACTGAACACACAAATGCATTACCTTCCCCCCAGAGTGGGACATGACTCCAGGGGATGAGCCTCCTGGCACCAAGGGATTACTACCAAGCACCAAATAGCAATGCAACTGGAAAAAGATCTCAAATAAAAGGGGGAAAAAGTAAAGACAAATGAGTTTGTATGGCTAAGAGACTTCAAAGTGAATCAGGAGGTCATACCAGAGGTAACACTTATTCATATCTCAGCAGGATCTCATAGACTGCCAAAGTGGATATTATCCCAAATAGTGGGGCTCCTGAGGGCTCCGGAGACACTCAGGTCCTATGGTCAAAGCAGATAGCTCCAGAGTTTGTTGACTTGCCAGTGGCCCTACTTTGGAGTTTGTGCCCTTGAGAGTGATAGAGTTGGACTCAATTATGGCTTCCCTACACATGGCTCATCTGTCCCTTCTATTTTAACCTATTTTTGGGGCTGGAGTTTGTAGGTGTACATCCAACAGACTGGAATCTTTGGGCTGTCCATGTATCAGCCTGTCCTGGAGCCTCAGTGGAGTTGCAACACCTACTGTCCAGTTCATTGGACTTACCAGGACAACTAACAAGGAGGTGAAGATTGACAACCACCATACAAAAGAACCAAGAGAGCCTACAACTGCAAGCAAGAGATTCCCATCCATCAGCTGTACCAGATTGAAGACCCCTCTCAATTAGATTTGGAGTGGACATCACCATCCCAGGGTCCTCAAGATTGGGGAATGAACTATGATCTAGAGTAGACTTACTGGTATTCTACTATAAGACATATTGTGATTCTAGCAATGGAAGAAATTACAACATTGATGTGGAACCAGTGGACACTGGAGGCTCTGGGGGCAGAGAGGGGAAAACCATTGTAATACCTGTTTTTTTTCAGGACTTGGGAATCATCCTGAATGACATAACAAGGACATATATAGGCCATTTTATATCACCCCATAACATGCAGAACTGTGCGGGAGACAATGTAAACTACAATGTGAACTATGCTCAGTGGCAATGCCCTAGGATGCGTTTATCAATTGCAGGGAATGTGCCACACCAATGAAGGCTGTTGTTTATGTGGGAGAGTGTGGGAAGTGTGAGGAGTGGGGCATATGGGAATCTCGATATTTTTTGTAACATTTATGTAATCTAAGTATCTTTTAAAAAATAAAATAAAATAAAACAATCAAAAAAAAATAATGAATGGAAGATTTAGAAAGAATAGCAATAAGGAAATAGACTTGAACAATACAATCAATACAATCAACAAGTAGACCTAACAGACATATATAGAACACTTAAAGCAAATCATACCAACAATTTTCTCCTCCCATAATAGAATGATGCTAGATATTAATAATAGAAAGAAAACTGGAATATTTGCATTTCCAGTGAAATTAAGCATTACACTATTAAATTAAAATTACACTATTAAATTTTTTAAAAAAAGAAATTACAAGGGAAATTAGAGAATACCTTGACATGAATAACAATGAAAATAAAAAAAAAACAAAAGTTATGAGATACATAAACGGCAGTGTTTAGTGGGAAATTTATTGCTATAAACACATTAAATAGGAAGAAAGTTCTCAAATCAGTAACTTAACCCTACACATGGAAGAACTAGGAAAAAAGGGCAAACCAAACACAAAATGATCAAAAAGAAGGAAATATAAATATCAGAGTGAAGAATAATGAAATAGAGAATAGGAAAACAAAATACAGAATCAAATAAGCCAAAATTGATTTTTTGAAAAGATCAATAAAATTGACAAACCTTATTTAGGCTGAATAAAAAAAAAGAGAGTATGCAAATAAAAAAAAATAAGAAATGAAAATAGGGATATTACTAACAATTGCTCTGAAATTTACAAAATATATAATTATAAGAGGATACTATGAACAACTGTATGTCACAATATTAGATAACTTAGATGAAATGGAAAGAATCTTAAAAACACCCAAACTAAACTTACTCAAGAAGAAATTTTAAAAATCTGAACAGACTTATAACAAGTAATGAGATTGAATGGGTATTCCAAAATCTCCCAACAAAGAAATTTGGTTTATCTGGTGAATTTTACCAAACATCAAAAAAAAAATAAATAGAGGAATAGGATGTGGCTCAAGGAGTTGGACACCTGCCTACCACATGGGAGGTCCTGGATTCGGTTCCTGGTGCCTCCTAAAGAAGACAAACCAGACTGTGAGCTGATGTGATGGGATGGCATGGCAGGCTGATGCAACAAGGTGACACAACAAGATGACACAATGAGGAGACACAATGAGGAAACACAATGACAGATACAACAAGCAGGGAGCAGAGGTGGTTCAAGTGATTGGCTGTCTCCCTCCTACATGGGAGATCCCAGGTTCAGTTCCAGGTGCCTCCTAATAAAAAAAGAAGATGAGCAGACACAGAGAGCAAACAGCAAATGCAAAATGGGGGAGGGGCAGAAATAAATAGAAAAAAAAATCTTAAAAAAACAAAGAATTAGTACCAATGATTCTCAAACTCTACCAAGAAACCTAAGAGGAGGGAACACTTCTGAACACATTCTTTGAGGTCACCATTATCCTAATGCCAAAGCCACATAAAGGCATAACAAGAAAAGAAAATTACAGACAACTATCCCTTATTAATGCAGATACAATGTGACTATGAACCTTATTCTTGAAAAATTGAAACTTAGTGGTTACCATAGGTGCCAATGTGAGGACATAGGAAGAATGGGTGGAACATATGGCATTTTCATGACATTGGAATTGTTCTGCATGATTTTGCAGATGGATACAGGCTATTATATATTATGCCTAAACCTATAAAAGTGTACGGTGCAAAGTGAAAACCATAATCTAAACTATTGACCGTAGTTAGTACCAATGTTACAATTTTTGTTCATCAATTGTAATAAATGTACAATATTCATGTAAGATGTTATTAAAAGGGGAAAATGTCATAGGGGGAGGGGATGGAGTATATGGGAATCTCCTACATTTTCGATGTGAAGTTTCTGTAACCTAAAACTTCTTTGAAAAGTGAAAAAAATAAGACACTGGGGGAACACAAAGAAGAAGTTGTCAGTATATATAAAAGTTAAATTGTACAGTGATGGAAGGCACAATGCAAAAAAAAAAATGGCTTTGTTTTGGAGGAGGTTTTGTATTACATAAAATTACAACTATGGCAGGGAAGGTCCACTGGTGCAGGGTGTCAGTGGTGGGGGGATGTGTGGGGAAGGATGCACCTGGGTTATGCCTCTATGGGATATAAATGTGTTCATGTGGTCATGAGGTGTTATCTCAGTGGGTGGAAACTCACAATAACCAACAAAATATTAAATTCCAATCCTGACCAGTCCTGCTACATTCTCTAATAGAGTGGCAAGAATCTCTGGAGATATAGGTAGTACCTAGTGAAAGAGGACAGATCAATACTCCAGCCCATTGATGTTAATGCTTGTATTTACAAACCTTATTCTTGTAAAATTGAAACTTAGCCGAGTAATATATATTGCCTGAGAATTATCTCCTGAAAAACTCCTTGTTACTCAAATGTGTACTTTCTCTAAACCAAGTTTATCATATAAGCTCATAGCTTCCCCCCCAGCTTGGGACATAATAATCCCTCCCTGGCACCAAGGGATTATTACAAAGTGCCAACTAGTGATGCATTTGGAAAAAGACCTTGACCAAAAGGGGGAAATATAAAATACAAGTTAGTTTTTATGACTCAGAAATTTCAAAGTGAGTCGGGAGGTCATTCCAAAGGTTACGCTTATGCATGTCTCAGGAGGATTTCACTGACTGCCACAGAAAACAATGCCTCAAGAAGGGGTGTTCCTGAGGGCTCTAGAGACATCTGGACACTATTGGCAAGGCAGACAACAACAGGAAATCAGTGGCCCTTAACTTGATATATTGGTTAACTTATCTCCCCAATGTATCATTTATAATTTCCTGCATGTTTCTTCTGCCCAGTTTATTTGAACCTATAATTGGCACTATACCCATTAAATATATGCCCCGGAGACTTAAACATTTGGTCTTTCCGTATTCCTATTGAGTCCTGAATCTCAGCAGAGTACTCACCCAGGACAACTAACAAAATGATAATGATAGACAATGCCTATCCCAAAAAACAGAGAGTAACTATAACTGCAATCAATTCAGTTCAATCCATCTGTCCCATGGGATCTAAGTCTCATTTCAAGCAAAAGCAGAGTGGGCATTGCCATCTCAAAATCCACAAGACTGAAGAATGAACATACATAAGTGGGGAATGCAATTATGGTCCAAAGTAGACTTACTATTATTCTAGTAATGGAAGGACTTGTAATATTGATATCAAAACAGTGGTCACCAGAGGTTCTGAGAGCATGTATAAGGAAGAATATGTGTAATATGGGCATTTGGGGAACATTGGAATTGTTCTGCATGATATTGCAATGATGGATACAAGCCATTATACATTTTGTCAAAACATATGAAATTGTGCAGTGCAAAGTGAAAACCATAATGTAAACTATAGATTATGATTAGTAGTAATGGTTCAATTTTGTTTTTCAACTGTAACAAATCTACCACACTAATGGGGGAAAGTGTGAGAGGGGAAGAAGTCAGGTATACAGGAATCCCCTATATTTTGAATATAAATTTTATGTAATCTAAAACTTCTTTAAAAATAAAGAAAATTTTATTTTTAAAAAACCTTATTTCAATTAGATAGATAGATACATAGATATATGCAAAATGTCTCAACAAAATACAAATAAACTGAACTTACCAGCACATTAAAATGCTATACAACATGACCAAATGGGATTTATCTTAGGAATGCAAGCCTGGTTCAACAGAAAAAATTATTCAAATGTGATAAACCATGTTAATAGAAAAAGGTGTAAAACACATGATCATCTCAATTGATACAGAAAAGCATTTGAAAAAATTAAGCAACCTTTCTTGATGAGAACAAACTGAAATATATGAATAAAGATCACATATATAACCCACAGCTAGCAATGTATTTAGTGTTGAAAGATGGGTAAATCTTTCCCTTTATTATAAAAGCACACAAAGTTGCTGCTTTCACCACTGATATTCAATATTGTATGAAAAATTCTATCCAGAGAAATCAGGAATTGAAAAGAAATTAAAAGTAGTCAAATTAGAAAGGAAGATGTAAAGCTACATTTGCAGAGGACAAGATCATATATATAGAAAATGCAAAAGAACCCACAAGAAAAATACACTAGAATCAATAAACAAGCTCAGCAAAGTGGTATGGTACAAGACCAACGTATAAAAATCAATTGTGTTCCTATATAATAACAATGAACAATCCAAAGAGGAAATTAAGAAAAAAAAGTCCATTTACAAGAAGAACTTAATGAGTATAATATCTAGGAATAAATTTAACCAAGAATATTGGTTTTGTTTGCTAAAGACTTCCAAGGCAATATACTAGAAATGGGTTGGCATTTTAAAATGGGTATTCATTAACTTAGAAGCTTACAGTTCTGAGGCTGTGAAAGTGTCCAAATCAAGGCAGTATCAGGCAATGCTTTCTCCCCAAGTGGCAGCTGTCAGCGATGAAGCATCTGCCAGCCTCTACCGTCACCTCTGGGCTCCGTTGCTTTCAGCTTCTGACTTCTTCTCTCCCCAGGTCCATTGATTTCCGCTACTTGCTCTCGTGGGTTTCTCTCTCAGATTCTGTGGGTTCTTCTCTGTCTCTTCAGACTTTTTCCCCTGTATATTTATTCCATTTTAATGACTCCAGTAAGAGAATTAAGACCCACCCTGGGCGTGCCGTACAGGAGTAATTCAGTATCCCCAGGAGTGGAGAAAATAATTTTAACATAATTTTCTGGTGTCCACAAAAGATTCAAACAACCACAAATATAAAAGACTTTTATACTGAAAACAAAAAACACATCTGAAAGAAATTAAAGAAGACCCAAATAAATGGCAAAGTATCCTATTTTCATGGACTGAAAAGGTATGATTTTTAAGAAGCAATTTCACCCAATGCTATCCACTGACAAAATGAAATTCCTATAAAAATTCCAGCAGCATTTTTGCTGAAATGGAAAAAAAAACAATTCTCAAATTCATATGGAAATACAAAATAATCTTTTAAAAAAGAACAAAGATGGAGAGCTCACACTTCCCAATTTCAAATTGCACTACAAAGCTGAAGTAAAAATGCAGTGTGCTACTGGTATAAACATAGATAAATAAACAAATGGACCAGAATTGAAAGTCCACAAATAGATTCACACATCTGTGGCCAATTGATTTTTGACAAGTATTCTAAGTACATACTCTAGGGAAAGAATAGTCTTCAACAAATGTTGCTTTGAAACTGGATATCCACATGCAAAAGAATGAATTTTTACCCCTACCTCACATCATATATAAAAATCAACTCAAAATGGACCAGCAACCTAAATATAAGAGATAAAACTATAAAAGCTGTAGAAGATAACATAGGGCCAAATCTTCGTGACCTGGGATTTGGCAATGGATTCTTAAATATGACACCAAAATCATGAGCAACAAAAGAAACAATAAATAAATTCAACTTCATCAAAATTAACAAAATCTTGCATCAAAGGAAATTATCAAGAAAGTGAAAAGAAAACAAAAGAATGGAAGAAAGTTGTTGTTAATTATATATAGGATAAGGGCTTAATATCCAGAATATATAAAGAACTTTTATAGCACAACAACAAAAAGTCAAATAACCAAATTAAAAAACGGGAAAAAGTCTTAAAGAGATATTTCTTCAAAGAAGATATACAAATGACAAATAAACATTTGAAAAGATACTCAACATCATTAGCCATTCGGGAAATGCAAAACCCTGGTGAGATATCACTTCACTGCCTTAAGGATAACTATTATTAAAAAGAAAGTTATGGCTCACAACCCTATACTACCTTTCTGTCTTCTGTAAACCTATCTTCCAGACTCTAGCTCTGTGAGTCTGCTCAATTTGCTTAATTCATATCAGTGAGGTCATATAATATTTGTCCTTCAGTGCCTGGCTTACTTCACTCAACATAAGGTCTTAAAGATTCATCCATGTATCCTTCTTACAGCATACAGTCATTATATATTTTGTCATAACTTACAAAAGTGCATGGGACAGTGTAATCTACAGTTAGTGGCAATGCTTCAATATGTTTTCATCAATTTTAACAAATGTACCACACTAATGAAAGATGTTGTTAATGTGGGAAAGTGTATATGGGGGGGGGGGCAAATGTGAATCCCTTATGTTTTTTATGTAACATTTAAGTAATCTAAAGTTTCTTTAAAATAAATTTTTTTAAAAATTAAGTTTACAAAAAGTAAAATTATTAGTGAAATACGAAAGCATAGGAAAAATGAACTCTGAGCTTCATTCCAGACATTATCACATGCCTTGGACAAGATTATCACATTGCTGTAAGTCTAATATTCTTGGTCCATTTAATGAGAATAGTGAAACCAATGTCATAGAATAATTGAAAGAATTAAATAAAATAATGAATATAAAAGAAAAAGAAATACAAAAAATAATCACAGGGAATTTTCAAGTGTTGGGAAGGATGCAGAGAAATTTGAACTGTAATGCATTGTTGGTGGGAATGTAAAATGGTGCAGCCACTATGGAAGGCAATATGGCTAACCTTCAAAAGATTAAATATAGAATTCCATTTCTGGGCGTATCCTCAAAGAAAGGGAAAACAAGGTATCAAGCAGATAGCTGTAAACCAATGTTTATAGAAACATTGTTCACAATAGCCAAAAGGTGGAAACAACTCAAGTGTCCATCAACAAGTAAATGGATAAAAAAAAGGGGGGTACATACATTCACTGGAATACTATTCAGTTATAAGATAGAATGAAGTTCTGAGATATGCTACAACATGGAAGAACCTTGAAAATATTTTACAATAATGAAATAAGCAAGGCACATAAGGATAGATATTGGATGCTATAACTTAGATAACTAGAAATAGCAAGTTTGCAGAGATAAGTAGTTGATTAGTGGTTATCAATGGATAGGAGAAATTTTTTTGGAAAAAAATTTAAAGCCATTGTTTATTTAATATCCCTTCTTGTCTGAGCTGAGAAATGTTGTGTATCAGTAATGTTTTAAGTCAGGTTCGTTACCTCCTGAAATTTTAATGTTGTTTGGAAGTTACCATAAGTTTTCCTTGAAGTAATTAACGTACAATATATGGCCTGCAATTTATTTATATTTCCTATGTAATCAGTAACTGGCAATAATACAAATTATGTGCTTCATAAACACACAGAATTATATTTCCACACAGTTGTATTTTGGTTCAAAGAAGGTACAGTTTTATGAATATGTAATCAAGGATGCAAAATTGGAAATACAAAAGAATTGAGAACAGTTAATTTGGTGGTGGCAACAAATTTGCACATTGCCAAGGGCTCTGCCACCCACCATTTGGTGTATGCGCTGCCCTGATAAATGTTGCTCTTGGCAAAATATCACACAAAAATGAGCCTTGAGAGACATCTCCTCTTTCTGTCATCGCTTATTACTCCTCTGAGGAATTAGTGGCTGTAAAATAAAGATCTGCACCAGTGCAGATAACAGACTCCCATTTTATGCCTCACCTCTTAAAAATCATATGAGGGACAATGCTTCCAGAGGCTTTCTATTTCCTTTACAAATTGGTACACAGTTATACACAGTTATGACATATAGCTTGTGGATATCTCAAATGTATGAGATTGTTCAGAATGGACAGACAATATGTTTCTAGAAATTATGACATTAGGCATGGCCCAAAATGAGTACAGTTTAGTTCCTGCAATGCAATAATAAACAAGTCTGTGACTGAAAAATTAGGTTAACAGGAAAAGGGTGTTTTCAATGTTGTTCACCAAATATGTACTTAATACTGATTATGTGGCAGGTACCTCTCAAGGTAATTCAGATACAATAGTGAAAACAAGAGAAAAATTTTCAAATTTGGAGAATCTTACATTCTAGTGAATGGCAAGAGAAATTTAACAAATAAAACAAGGAAGGAAGTTGGAGAGTATGAAAAAAGACAGTGAAGTGCCATTTTAAATAAAATGGTTGTGTAAGCCTCATGGGGAAGGAAAAGTTTGAGAAAAATTTCAAGAATATGAGGGAGCAAGCCCCATGTATGTTGGCAGAAAAAGCACACTGATCAGAGAGAAGAGAAAATGAAAAGGTCCTGAGGTTGGGTGACACCTGATATGTTTGAAGAACAGAGAGGGGGCCAGTATGGCTAAAGACAAATTAATAATATGGGGGATAGCAGGAGAAAAGTTCAGAGAATTAATGGCATCTGGGATGGAGGAAATGAAAAACCATATAGGTTATGTGCTTAGAAGGATAGTTGAAAGGACTTTGGATTTTACTCTGAGTGACATGGAAATGCATTTTAAGAATCAGAGCAAAAAGGTAATTTAACTTGTATTTTAAAATTATCACTTGGGCAACTGTGAAGACTGAATGGAAGCAATGATACAAGTAAGGATATCTCTTAGAAAGCTGCTAGAATAATCCAAGTGAGGAATGATGGTGACCTCAATCAGAAGGCCTTCAGCAACAAAATTCTTTGTGACTCCAAGGCAAGCATAGGTGTGCTAATTTACAGTGGGTGAGTAGCATGCATGTTAATGGAGATTACATTGGGGTTAGGTAACCATGTATCCTAAATTATCCACACAGTTCCTATTAACATCTGTTGTCTGGGTGAAATTAACGAGAATGCCTTATTTTCCTCTCAAAATTGTCCTGGACTGGATGATAAATTATATGATAATACTAGTTACAGCTGAGAAAATGTGGACATAAATTTGGATGATTCTAGTATTTGGCTTTAGATGTGATTGCATGGTGAGTGAAAGGTGATTTGCCTTTAATTTTTCCATTATCAAGCACATACTACTTGTAATAAGTTTTCACTTTTCTTCTAAATAGCATATATACATTTCCTAAATTATAAAATAATAATAATAATAAAACAACCATAGTCCTCTTTTCAAGGTAAGTCACTGCTAAATATTATATACATATTGAGATAGTTAAGATTTGTGTCAATTTGGCTAGGTTATACTGTCCAGTTGTTTGGTCTAACAAGTACTGGCCTGATTGTTACTGTGAGGATATTTCATGGATTTAAATCATCAGTAAGTTGATTGCGTCTATGGAAGATTACATTTACAATCAATTTAGGAGATTGCTTCAACAAGGAAAGAAGTCTCGTCCAATCAGTTTAAGGCCTTAAAAGGAGAAGGGATGATTTCAGCAGAAGGGAGAATTTCCACCTCTACTTCAGCCAGCCAGCTGCTCCTGGGGAATTCTTTGAAAATCTTCATAAAACTTGCCAGCTTGCAGCCTGCCCTATAGAATTTGGACTTGCCTATTCCCAAAGTCACATGAGCCAATTCTTATAATAAATCCCATAACATTTGCATCATATATATATGTGTTTGTATTTATATTACATCATATAAATTGTGTTTGTCTGCATATATGTTTCTTTCAAAATACCATATTACAGTATGAGAGATCCATATCATTCTTATTTTTAGTAGCTGCTAATTTTTTTGAATACCTACTTTGTACCTTTACCTATGTAAAGCCTCACAACCACATTATTCAGCAGTTTTATTATCATCTCTATTTTACAGCTGAGGGAACTGAGGCACAGAGTGATTTACTAAACTTGTCTGAGATCACACATCTTGTTAGTAGTGCATATGTAACAAGTCCATATGTTACATTCATTAGAGAAACTCTTCTGTAATTGGGTTGGCTTTTACAATGGGGATTTATCAAGTTGCAAGCTTACAGTTCTGAGGTCATGAAAGTGTCCAAATCAAGGCATTACCTGATAATGTTTTCTCTCTGAAGACCAGCACATGGAGGTATCTGCTGGTCTTTCTCTTCTCTTCCAGATTTTGTTGCTTCAGCTTCTGGCTTCCTCTCTCCTAAGTTCCACTGATTCAGCTCTTTGGTTTCTTGGATTTCTCTTTCTGCTCCTCTGGGTTCCTCTCTTTACTCCTGTGGCTCTTTCTGTATTCATAACATTTATAAAAGACTCTAGTAAGAGGATTAAGACCTATCCAGGGTCACACCCTACTAAAGTAACCAAACCAAAATGAAGGTCCCCCCTACAATAGGTTTATACCCACAGAAATGGATTAGTTCTAAGGACATGATATTTTCTAGGGTCAATAAAAGCCTCAAACTACCAAAGCAATCTAGAAGCAACTGAACTTCAGGAAAATGCAAATTAAATAAATACCTCAGTACCACTTTCATCCTGGATATAGGAAAAAATAACATAGAGGAAAATAAAGACTGATATCTGGTTTTAACAAGGTCTGAGGAAATGGGCAGTCTCAGCCATGGCTCCTGAGAGTGTGAATTTGATATTAGTATTTTTCATTTATTTTATAATTTTATTTAATATTAAGATGTTATTTTTATATTTTTTATTGAACTTTATCATTCATACATGAACATACATAAACACAAAGTGTATAGTAAAAGTTGTGAACTTACAAAATAAACATACATAACAGCACACAGGGGTCTCATACATCACCCCTCCACCAACACCTTGCATTATTGTGAAACAGTTGTTACAAACTCTGCAAGAGCATCATCAAAATATTACTACTAACTATAGTCCTTATGTTACATTTGGTGTATTTCTTCCAACCCACTTTATTATTTTTTAAAATATATTTTTATTACACAGGTTGTGAACTTACAAAACAATTATGCACATGTATAGAATTCCCATACAACACCCCTTCACCAACACAACACACCACGGTGGAATATTTGTTACAGATTATGAGATAATATCATCAGACTATTACCACCAACCATGGTCTATAGCATACATTTGGCACACTTTTTCCATATCACCCCATTATCAACACAGTTATTGTTAATCTACATTGACTCTCTGTAGGTTTTTGAAAGTGGTAACAGATACATGGGCAACCAGTGTATAGAGCATGTTAGGTGAATCTTCATCCTAATTACATCTTTTTGACAACCATATATGAATACAGTATGGGACATTCCTTATTGCTTTTGTGAGCATGTTTACATTTTTGTGGGATAATTAAGAGTAGATTTGATTAGTGGTACAGTATGCATATATTAAGTTTTGAGAGATATTGCTAAATAATTAATTCCTCCGGGCAGTTGTGGAGAATCTACTGATACAGCAGTGTGTTTAGTTAATGGAAAGATGAGAAATAGATACTTTTTGACAAAGATACCAAGCCCAAGCAACTGGGACAGAACAGTATCTCCAACAAATGCTGGTGGGAGAACTGGATATTCATATCAAAAAAATGAAAGAGGACCCCCATCGTAAACCTTATACAAAAATTAACTAAAAGTAGATCAAATACCTAAAAATAAAAGCCAATACCATAAAACTCCTTGAAGAAAATATAAGAAGGCATATTTAAGATCTTTTGGTAGGAGGTGGTTTCTTAGACTTTAAACCCAAAGCACAATCAATGAAAAAAAAAGTAGATAAATGAGACCTTCAAAAATTAAATGCTTTTGTGCTTCAAAGGACTTTGTCATGAAGGTGAGAAGACAGCTTACTTGATGGGGAAAATATTTGGAAATCATGTATCCGATAAGGGCTTAATAGCCATGATATATAGAGAGATCCTACAACTTACTGATAAAAAGGCAAACGACCTAGTTAACAAATGGGCAAAAGGCTTGAATAGTCATTTTTCCAAAAAGAAAATACAAATAACAAAGAAAAACACATGAAAAAATGTTCAACATCACTAGTTGTTAGGGAAATTCAAATCAAAACTACATTTATCATTTCATACCTATTAGAATAGCCACTATTTAAAAAACAGAAAGCTATAAGTGTTGGAGAGGATGTGGAGAAATAGCAACATTTATTTGCTGTTGCTGGGAATGTAGAATGGTGCAGCCACTGTAGAAAACTATTTGGCAGTTCCTCAGGAAATTAAATATAGACCTACATACAATCCAGTAATCTCACTCCTAGGTATATAGTCGGAAGAACTGAAAGTTAGGATGCAGACATTTGGACTCCAATGTTCAGAGCAACATTATTAACAATTGCCAAAAGATAGAAATTACCCAGGTGTCCATCAATAGATGACTGGATAAAAAAAATGTGGTACATGCATATGAAGGATATTATTTTACTGTAAGAAGAAATGATGTCATGGTGCATAAGACAACATGGATAACCCTTGAGGACATTATGTTGACTGAAACAAGCCAGGCACAAAAGGATGAATATTATATGATCTCAGTAATATGAACTAAATATAATGAGCAAAGTCATGGAGTTAATAAGTAAAAGATTGGTCACCAGAAGATAGAATAAGGATAGAGAATGGGGAGCAGAGATTTAATTTGTGTAGAATTTGTAATAAGGAAAAAAAAACAACAAAAAAAAGAATTTGTAATAAGGCTCATTGTAACTTCTTGGAATTGGAGAGAGGTGATGTTAGCACATTAGAGTGAATGTAACTAGCAGCCCCAATATAAGGGTATAATTGTGGTTGAAAGGGAAAGTTTAGGGGTGTGTATGTCATTAAAAGAAATTCTAAAGGATGAATCATAGGAATGCATAGCATAGTGAACCTTGTTGCAAACAATGTGTGGTTAACAATGCAAATATCAGAATGTTCTTCCATGAATCAGAACAAATGTATGTTAATATTACAAGATGTTAATAAAAAGGTAGTAATTGAGCTAAAATGAACCTAAGGCAAATTATGAACTGTAGTGAATAGTAATATATGAATGTTTTTCATCAATAGCAAAAAAAAAGAATTTTCCTAAGTTTCAGAACCAGACACATAGTACTGTGTATTGTTTGACTGCATTTATATAAATTGAAAATATAAATAAATTTATAGAGATGGAATTAGATTAGCAGATATGTATGGCATATAAAGGATAGAGGGATTGAGAGGTGACTGCTATGGGATGTTTTTTTTTGGAGGAATGAAAATGCTCTAATATTGATTGTGGTGATAAATGCACAAATTTGTGATTATACCAAAAGCCACTGAATTGTATGGTAGGTGCATATACCTCAAGTAGACATTATTACTCTGGTAATGGAAGAACTTGTAACATTGATAAAAAGGCAATGGTCACCAGAGGTTCTAAGGGGAGTGAGAGGGAAGAATAAGTGTAACATGGGGCATTTTGGGGACATTGGAATTGTTCTGCGTGACATGGTAATAATGGATACAGGCCATTATATATTTTGTCAAAATGTATAAAATTGTGTGGTGCAAAGTTTAAATAAACCACAATATAAATTATAAACCATGGTTAGTAGCAATATCTCAATAGTTGTTCCTGAATTGTAACAAATGTACCTCACTTAAAAAAAGATGTTGTTGATGAAGAAATGTGTGGAGGAGGAAGGGTGGGGTATATGGGAATCCCCTATATTTTCAATGTAACATTTATGTAATCTAAAGCTTCTTTAAAACTAAAATTAAAAAGCCAACCTATTTCTGTTATTTTGTTTCAGCAGACTTCAGCAAACTAAAACATATGTTGGTATTAGGATAGTGGGATGCAAAGATTTCAAATACTAAAAATGCTAAAAAGGTTTCTTAATTAGCTAATGTGTAGATTCAGTGAGAACTGGGAGGTGCTTGATAGAAAAGGCCTAGATTGCTCTGAAGAGACCATTGATAGAAATATGGGCTCTAAGGTTATTTCTGATGGGGACTTAGACAGAAGTGATGAATGTGCCATTGCAAACTGTAACAAAGGCAACCCTTGATTAAAAGTGGCAGAGAATTTGGCAAAATTGAGTCCTGGTGTCAGATTAAAGGCAGAATTTCAAAGTGATGAGCATGGATATTTAGCTAAGATTTCCAAACTAAATTTGGAAAGTGCAGCCTGGTTTCTCCTAGCAGCATTTTGTAAAATGTGAGAGGAAAGGGATAAGCTAGAACTGAACTCCTGGACACAAAGAAACCAAAAATTGATGGTTTGGATAATTCTGAGCTTCTGAAAATATGAGTCCCCAGAGAATATTGCCCCATGTGAGAATTTAATTGAGCTTGGAACTAGCCAGCCATTTCAATACAAGTTAGGACTGGAAATGCAGTTATCCAGGAAAGATTTGTGGAAAGTTCTATTTTCTGATGTCTGGGATCACTGTGTCCTGCATGCTAAATCACCAAGATTTTATACAATCTGTATGAACAGAATCACTGCCAGCTTGGACTAAAAGGAACAGAAAATGAAGAGAGAAGGGGAAAATCACTTCAAAGGCAGAACCATGGAAGCTGAGGTCTGGATGGAAGATATCTTCTTGGTCCATGAGAGTGGACCCATCCATGTGTGTGGAAAGAATGAATATGCCTTAGCATCTGAAGACAACAGGCCTTTTGCACATTGTTCAGGAATGGGGCTGTTGCCCCAGGTCTCAGAGAGTGTGGGGTACATTCTTTGGGTATTGGGGATAGTTTGGTTACCACCCCACTGTTTTGAGGGGTTTGAGCCTATGCTCTGGAAATGGAGAGAGTCTAGCCATCACCCCAGTGTTCTCAGATGATGGGGCCTAGAGTTCTGCTAACACTTCAATGCTTTATGGAGAGTGTTTCTGAGAACATTACAGCTAGGCAAGCCCTTGGAAAAGGTAGGTCTGCTGTTTGTCAGGTGCCAAGGAGAAGAAACCATGCTTCTATAAATGACTGTCAGTCCTTGAAATCTAATGGCATATGCTCTGCAAGTCTTTCTTTTGGGCTGTTTGAGATCTGTGACCCTTGTTTTCCTTCCAATTCTCCTTATGGTAATGGGAACTTGTGTCCTATGTCTGTCCCTCCTTTGAATGTTGGAAACAGATCGTTTATTTTACGTTTCACAGGTTCACAGCCAGAAGTTAATTTTGCCACAGGGCAGATCATTCCTATAATGGATTTTTATGAGACTTTGTACTCAATCTTGTTACTGAAGTGATTTGAATCTATTGAAATATTGTGATGGAAAGAATGTATTTGCTTATGGAAAGAACATGTTTTTGGGGGGTCCAGAGGGTGGAGTGTGGTAGTTTGAGGCTTTTATGGACCCTAGAAAATCTCATGTCCTTAGAGTTAATCCATTCTTGCAGGTTTAAATCTATTGTAGATATGACTATCCCTTTGATCAGATTACTTCAGTAGGGTGTGACTCTGGGTGGATTTTAATCCTTTTACTGGAAGGCCTTTATAAACAGGATGGATACAGAGAAAGCCACAGGAGCTCAGAGAGGAACCCAGAGGAGCAAAGAAAGAAAGACACAATAGCAAGGAGCTGACATCAACCGAACCCAGGAGAGAGGAAGACAGAAGTTGAACCAATGAAACCTGGAAGAGAGGGGAAAGACCAGCAGATGCCACTCTATGTGCCAGTCTTCAGGGAGAAAGCATCCCCTGATGAAGCTTTAATTTGGACACTTTCATGGCCTCAAAACTATACATTTGCAATGTAATATATCTCCACTGTAAAAGCTAACCCATTTTTGGTATATTGTTTTCAGCAGCTTTTAGCAATCTAAAACAACTGCCTAGAATGTTCCTATATTTACTGTATACCATCATTTACTTGATGATATTCAGTGCCTACCGATTTGGGTTAGATTTCTAGGAATATAAAAACAAGTGCAATTCTTTCCCTGACTTTAAGAGGTCATATGCCATTTGCAATGTGTTACAGTTTGAGATTATTTATGAGTCCCTAAAAGAAAGATTATGTTTGTAAACTGGTCTGTTCTTCTGAGTGTGATACCCCTTGATTGTATTATATTCACCTGAGATGTCTTTGTTTAAATTACCAGTTAAAATAAGGGTTTTGATTCGATCACATCAGTAAGGCATGACTCAGATTTGAGTCTCCTCCCCCTTGATAGGCTGATATAAATGGACATTCACTCAAGAAGACACATGGAAGAGGAGAGAACTTGGTTATTTCAGTCCTACCATATGACAGAAAGGAGAAGACTCAAACAGCTACAGCACCAGAAAGAGACACGAGCCCTATGCCAGCCTAGAGCTGAGATCAGAAGAAGCTGGGCCCATGGAGATTTAAGAGGAAGAAGGAAGGAGAGACCAGGCAGAGGTGGCCAGCCATCTTGCTTCAACATGTGGCAATAGACTTTGGTGAGAAAGCAGCTTTGAGTTGGACTCTTTAGGGCATTGTAACTGTAAGTTTTTATGCCAAATAAATACTTGTTATAAAAGCCAATAGATTTCTGGTACTTTGCATCAGCACTACTTTGGCACTTACATAGAGAGAAAAGTAAACAAAAAACTCATGTCTGATAACGGCTATCTTGGAGATAGATATAGGGTGTCTTAGGAGCATTATAGATGAGTATTTAAATTACCATTGGAATGTGTTGTTTTTGCTAACACATTGGCTGTTTTCAAGAAAGGTAGAAGTTAGCAAGGTGAAAAGGGTAGATGGAAAGAAATATTCAGGCAGAAGGACTATTTTGTAAAAAGCTATGGAAGCATAAGCAACATGATGGACTGAAAAATGGTAAGTAATTGGTATAAAAACAGACAGATTGATGCATGGCACTGAACCTAGAACTCAGGAATAGACACTCACATCTGCAGTCAAGAGATTTTTGACAAGGCTCTTAAGCCCACCCAGCTGTGTCAGAAGATTCTATTCAACAAATGCTGCTAAGAGAACTGGATAGCCATATCCAAAAGAAAGAAAGAGGACCCCTCTCTCACAGATAATACAATATTTAAGCTTATCATTATAATTTCATTTTCCTATTAATTGTATTTGGCTATTATAATGGCTTATTTTTTGAAGAAGCTTTGGGTCATGGAAGGGTTACAACTGGGGCAGGGGAGGATCATTGGTGTGGGGTGTCAGTGATGGAGGATACATGGAAGGAAGTTCACCTGGGCATACATATAAGATATATTAAAATGTTCAAATGTTCATGAGGCATTGTCACAGTGGGTGGAGACTCACACAATAACTGAGAGAA
Organism: Tolypeutes matacus; assembly: GCA_026826555.1. Classification (NCBI taxonomy): domain Eukaryota; kingdom Metazoa; phylum Chordata; class Mammalia; order Cingulata; family Chlamyphoridae; genus Tolypeutes; species Tolypeutes matacus. The sequence goes on from JAKSZT010053809.1 coordinate 2,702,609, forward strand.
TATTGAATTCCCATCCTGGAGAGCTCTGCCACATTCTCTAAGGGAGCAGCAACAGTCCCCCAAGTGCAGGGGCAATGACTGGTTAATGAGGATGATCCACTGATGGGCCCCTGATATTGACAACTATGCTTATGAACCTTTGCTCTTGAAATTGAAACTTAGCCTAGTGTTGTGGGGTGCCTAGGAGTTGCCTACTTGTTGCTCAAATGTGGCCTCTTTCTAAGCCAAACTCAGCATATAAATGCATTACCTTCCCCCCAGCATGGTGCATGACTCCCAGGGATGAGCCTCCCCAGCACCGAGGGATTACTACCATGCACCAACTAGTAATGCAACCAGAAAAAGACCTCAAATAAAAGGGAGAAAAGGTAAAGACAAATGAGTTTATATGGCTAAGAGACTTCAAAGTGAATTGGGTGGTCATCTGAGAGGTTTATGCGCAACTCAGCAGGATCTCATAGACTGCCAAAGTGAATACTACCCCAAATAGTGGTGCTCCTGAGGGTTCTGGAGGCACCCAGGTGCTATGGTCAGGGCAGATAGTTCTGGAGTTTGGTGCCTTGCCAATGGGCCCTACTTTTGAGTTTGTGCCCCTGAGAGTGACAGAGTTGGACTCAATTATGTCTTCCATACATATGGTTCATCTGTCCCTTATATTTAAACCTATACTTGGTGCTGGAGTTTGTAGGTGTACATCCAAGGGACTTGAGTCTTTGGGCTGTCCATGTGCCAGCTGACAGATATAGGCCATTTTATCTCATCATATAACATGCAGAACTCTGTGCAAGAGAATGTGGTCTACAATGTCAACTATGGCCCCATGCTTAATGGCAAAGCCCCAGAATGTGTTTATCAATTGCAATGAATGTGCCACACTAATGAAGGATGTTTATGCAGGAGGGTGTGGGAGGTGTGGGGAGTGGGGTATATGGGAATCCCTATATTGTTTGTGTAACATTTATGTAATCTAAGTATCTTTTAAAAACTCAAAATGGATCAAGAACCTAAATACAAAAGCAACAACCATAAAACTCCTAGAAGAAAATGTAGGAACACATCATCAGGATCTTGTGGTAGGCATTAGTTTCTTAAACTTTACACCCAAAACACAAGCAGCAAAGTAAAAAATAGATAAATGGAACCTCCCCAAAATTAAATATTTTTGCACCTCAAAGGACTTTGTAAAAAGGGTGAAAAGGCAGCCGAATCAAGGGGAGAAAATACTTGTCAATCACATATCTAATAAGAGTTTAATATCCATGATATATAAAGAGATCTTACAAGTAAAGAATAAAAAGTGAAATGACCCAAATAGAAAATGGACCAAAGACTTGAATAGACATCTTTCCAAAGAGGAAATATAATGACAAGAAAACACATGAAAAGATGTTCAACAACACTAGCTATTATGGAAATGCAAGTAAAAATCACAAAAAGATATCATTTCACACCTATTAGAGAAAAAGGCCACTATTGAAAAGTCAGAAAACTGTAGATGTTGGAAAAGATGTGGAGAGGTAGAATGTTTTTTCACTGTTGGTGGGAATGCAGAATGGTACAGGCACTGTGGAGAACTGTTTGGCTGTTCCTAAGGAACTTGAATATACTGTGACCCGGCAATATCATTGCTATGTATGTACACAGAAGAACCGAGAGTAATGGCATGAATAGACATCTGCACACCGATGTTCATAGCAGTGTTATTCACTATTGCCAAAAGTTGGAAACAACCCAGTTGTCCATGAAGTGATGAATGGATAAAAAATTGTGGTGTATACACTTGGTGGAAATTTATGCAGCTGTAAGAAGAAATGAAGTCATGAAGCATATGAAAACATAGATGAACCTGGAGGACATTATGTTAAGTGAAACTAGCCAGACACAAAAGAAGAAATACTGTATGATCATGCTATTATGAACAAAATGTGTTAAGTAAAATCATGATATTAATAATTAGAATATAGATCACCAGAAAATAGAATGAAGGTGGCGAATGGAAAGCTTATGGTTAATTTGTGCAGAATTGGTTAAAACGTTGTTTGTAAATCTTTGAAAATGAATGGAAACAGCAGAACTATTATATGCTTATCACAGTGGTTGACAAGGAAAGTCTAAGGACATTTATATTACTAGAAGGAAAGTTAAAAAATGTAACATGGGACTGTATCACATAGTGAAACTTCATGTAAGATACAATTAAGGGTAATAATTGCATGTATAAGTCCGTTTTTACAAAATATAAGTGCAAATAAACTAGAGAGAAGGAAACAGAATAGCAGCTATGTATGGCAGGGGAAGCATAGAGAGATTGAGAGGTCATGAGTTTTGTTTGCTTGTTTGGTTGGTTGGTTCATTTATGTTTTTTAGTATTATTATCACTATTGGAATAATGAAAATGCTCTAAAAGTGATTGTAGTGATTAATGCATAGCTATGTGATTATGCTGAATACCATTGATTATACACTTTGGATAGATGCATTTATAATTTATTAAAATGTATCAATAAAATTGATTTGTTAAAAAATGGTAAATACTTCAGCATATCTGAAGTTAGTGGTGATTTGGAGGAATGAAAGTGGGAATCTTGAGGAGGGATGGGTGTTGAGGTGCCAAATAAGAAAGGGCTCTATGTGGAGCAAGTGTAGCTAAGTGGCTGAGTGACTGCTTTGGATGTATGAGGTCCTGGGTTCAATCCCCAGTACCTCTTCCAAATGTGTACGTTTTCGATTGTACTTTAAATGCTGCAGGAAAATAGGGACAGATTTTGATCAATGGAGGAAATCGATTACATTTGTGACATTAAATAATAATTTAGCATTCTCCATAAAGGATGGTTGTGAGGATTTGTCACAGTTGTAAAAGAGAAACTAGTAAAAGTATTTTTCTGTAATCCAGGAAAAGTTTTTGGACTAAGAGAGAGAGAATGGAGAAAAGTAACAAAATGTTTAGGAGGGAGCATCTATAAAATTTGTTGAAAAACTGTTGATTTAGGGGGTATTTAGTGAGAGAGTAGGTTAATATTACTGCCATGTTTTGGGTGGATGACAGACATGTTCATAGAGAAAGAAAAGATAGGAGGAGTAGTGTTATTGTTGCAGAATGTGGGTAGAACAGAGCACTAATAAGTTCAATTTATACATGTTGCATTGGAGGTCCTTTCAGGAGAGTCAGATGGAAATATATATTATGCTATTTACTATAATACCTGGGGCTTAGGCGATACACCAGTGCCAGGGATATAGATTGAGGAATCATCAACACTTAAATGGTTATTGTAACCATAACCTCAAATGAAGTCTGGAATTATGAGTTCAGTGGCTCAAACTGAAGCTGTCTCCTTATTCAAATTTCTGCCCAAATCTAGGGCTTCCTTGGCCACTCTATTTCAAAACACAACCCTTAGCCATACTTTTTCCCTTTCATGCATTATTTTATTTCTCCTTGACACTTCTGAATAAACATACTTATTTTATGTTTAATATTTACTTATATATTTTGTTTATACTTGTATTTTCTTTAGAATGTAAAGTTTCATAAAGGCAGATAGTTTGGCTTGTTTTGTTCTCTACTATATCCTCAGGCACAGAACTGGGCATGGCCCATAGTATGTGCTCATTAAATACCAGTAGAATGAATGCAAAAATGAGGAAGTTGCAAACATAAAGACATGATTGACCATTGTAGCAGTTTGGCAGTTTGATATAGTTATGAATTCCAAAAATAAATATTGGCTTATGCTTGTAAACTGGTCTATTAATCTGGGCATGATTAAGTTATGATTAGGGCATTGATTGGGCCATGTCAATAGGTCATTGAGCCCCACCCCTTGGTGGGTGGAGTCTCGAAGATAAAAGACATGGCAAAGGACAGTGTTGGAACCGTTTTGAGTTGGAGGTGGGATGCAGAGTCTTGAGCTGGAGCCCCAGGAAGTAGTGTACAGAGGAGCTTGGTCATGAGGAAAGAGAGAAGGCCCTGGGAAGAGAAGCAAGCCATTTGCCTGATAGTCTACAGCTGGCCTTGTGGCACAAAGCAAGCCTGAGCCCAGAAAAAGGCAAGCCCCGGGAAGAGAGGAACCCAAGAAGCCTGAACCCTGGCAAACGTCGGCAGCTGTCATGCTCTAACACATGGCAACAGACTTTGGTGAAGGAAGAAACTTATGCTTTATGGCCTGGTAACTGTAAGCTTTATAAAGACCAACAGATTTCTGGTATTTTGCATCAGCACCCCTTTGGCTGACTGATACAACCATGTTAAATGCCACAGAGCTATCAAGTAGAATAAGCACTCTGAAATGTCTAGAAAGGTTACTAGTGATCTTAGCAAGAACAGTTTCATTAGAGAGGTAATGGCAGAAGTCATATTATAATCAGGTGATGAGAGAATGGGAGATGTGGAAGAGGGAGCAAGGTAGTTTTAAAGATACTTGTTATTAAGAGAAGATTTCTTCCTGTTTTGTGACCTAACTTTCTGCTCTTATTCTTTATAATTTTATGTCTCTATAATGTTCTGATCTCCTTCTGCTTCTAGGCCACCTTTCTGTAGGTTCAACACTGATCTGCCTTTTTTGGCAGTCAGCTTCACTACTACATCATGGTTTTGTGTTTCACAATTAAAAGTGAAAAACACAAGATCTCCATTGGTCATACACTTTTCTGCATATGAAGTACAACACAAAAACCAAAGTAAAAAAATAAGAATAACAACTGCAAAGTCTCATAAGAGAAAATCTAAATTCTAATAACTTTTTTTAGATTATCTGCCTTACCTCGAAGTGAGTTTAATTCTTCTAGATGTTTATTCATTTTTATCTTTAATTTATATATTTTTATAAGAAGTACAAAAATATATGACCTATTTTGAGGACTGTAATTATATTTATGTGCTCTACCATGACTCCTGAAGGCAAATGTTAATGATTATTTCTGGGGATATTTTAAACTTTTATGTGCATTTCTAAGTCAGGTTGTTAAAAGGGTAGCTATGTCTAAAGGCAGAGGTTAAAATGATGACTGTCTTTCCAGGTTTTGTGTTCCTTTATCCCCTGACAATTCCAGGTAGAATATAAGTTTTGAGTAAGGCACATGCATTATTACTTTATGAAACTTAATAATGTTGGAGTTTCAGGTTGACTGCTAGAAGTAGTTTACTTGGGTGGTGACACATATTTTTGTAGTGCAGGATATACCATGATAGCTTACATTTTGTTGTGGTACCTTGTTGTATTTAAAGTCATTATTATCCTGGAAAATTATGGCAACCCAAATTAGATAATTTACATTGATCCAAAGGCATTTGACTGGCCTGTCTTCTTAACTTACAAGACAGTACATGTCACTATTGTATTTATTTTTATTTTATTTTACTTTGTTTTATTGAAATATATCATTCATATATGAACATATATAAACAATAAACATATAATTAAGGTTGTGAACTTACAAAGCAAACATGCATATCATCATACAGTGCATATATAACCCCACCACCAACACCTTGCATTATTGTGAAATATTTGTTACAAACTATGAAAGAGCATCATCAAAATATGACTACTAACTGTAGCACATCTCTTCCATTTGGTCTAATTTTCCCCCAACCCACCAGATTATTAACACCCTGTATTAGTATTATATATTTGTTATAGTTCATGAGAGAACATTCTCATATTTGTTCTGTTAATCATAGTGCTTCTTCCACCACAGGATTCCATGTGCTATACAATCCCATGCTTTGTGCAATCCATTCAAAGTGTACACTCAGTGGCCAATTGATTTTTTTAATATACTTTTCTATTTTTATAAAAGATACTTAGATTACATAAATGTTACAAAAATAATATAGGGGATTCCCATATGCCCCACTCCCTACCCCTCTCACATTTTCCCATATTAACAACATCCTTCATTAGTGTAGAACATTTGTTACAATTGATGAACACATTTTGGAGCATTGCCACTAAGTGTGGATTATTGTTTACATTGTAGTTTACACTCTCTCCTGCACAATTTTGTCAGTCATGACAAGACACATAAAGACCTGTATCTATCATTATAATAACACTCAGGACAATTGCCAAGTCCCAAAAATGCCCCCATATTACACCTGTTTTTCCCTCTCCCTCCCCTCAGAACCTCCAGTGGTCACTGCCTCTACATCAATGATAAAAGTTCTTCCATTGCTAGAATCACAATAAATCTATAGGAGAAACCAGTAAGGTTGCTGTAGTCAATTATTCATTCCCCAAACCTGAGGACTCTGAGATGGAGATGCCCACTCTACCTCTAATTGAGAGGGGACTTAGATCCCATGGGGCAGATGGATGGGACTATCTTGATTACAATTGCAGACTCTCTCTGTTTTTTGGAATGGTCGTTGTCCATCACCATCTCCTTGTTAGTTATCCTGGGTGAGTCCAATGAACTGGAGAGTGGGTGTTGCAACTCTGTTGAGGTTCAGGGCCCAGCTGGCACATGGAGAGTCCAAAGATTTAAGTCTCCTGGACATACACCTATCAACTCTAGTACTAACTCTAGGTTCAAATAGAAGGGGCAGAAGAGCCATGTGTAGGGAAACAAGTGAGTCCAACTCTGTCACACTGGGGAGGATAAATTTCCAAGTAGGGCCCACTGGCAGGGGACCAAACTCCTGAGCTGCCTGCCCTGCCTATAGTTTCTGGATGTCTCCAGAGCTCTCAGGAGCCCAGCTATTTGAGGCAATATTTACTTTGGCAGTCAATGAGATCCTGCTGAGATGTGCATAAGCATAACTTCTAGAATGACCTCCCTACTCATTTTGAAGTCTCTTAGCCATATAAACTCGTTGTCTTTACCATTTTCTCCTTTTGGTCAAGAACTTTTTCCAGTTGCATTGCTAGTTGGTGCTTGGTGGTAATTCCTCTGTGCCAGGGAGTCTCATCCCCAGAAGTAATGTTCCACGCTGGGGAGAAGGTAATACATTTATATGCTAAGTTCGACTTAGAGAGAGGGCACATTTGAGCAACAAGGAGGCTCTCAGGAGGTAACTCTTAGGCACCCTATAATACTAGGCTAAGTTTCCATTTCAAAAGTAAATGTTCATAAGTTCAATCATCACTATCAAGGGCCCGTCAATGTTCCATCCTCCTTTTTCTATTCACTGCATCTGCACTCAAGAGATTCTTGCTGTCACATTAGAGAATGGGGTGGGAGTCTCTAGAGAGCATAGGCCCGGCCTAATAGTGGAGGACAGGCCAGTATGTCAAGCTCTCAGTGTTGTTGAAAGTAACTATGAATCTTGTTCTTCAAAGAGTGAAGCTTGGTGGTTGCCATGGGTCCCAAGGGGAGGGGAAGTGAGGAATAGAATAGATGGAAAATGGGGCATTTTGGGGGCAATGGAAGTGTTCTACATGATTTTGCAATGATGGATACAGGCCATGTTAAATTTCGTCAAAATTTATAAGTGTATGGTCCAAAATGTAAACCATAATGCAAACCATTGACCATGGTTAGTAGCAATGTTTCAGTATTTGTACATCAATTGTAACAAATGTACCATCCACATGTAAAATGTTACTAATAGGGGAAAGTGATAAAGGGGGAGGCTGTTGGGTATATGGTAATCCCCTAACTCACTTTTCTGTAACCTAAAGCTTCTTTGAAGACAAAATGAAAAAAATAAGACACTGGAGGAATAAATGGAAGAAAATGTCACTATACATACAAGATAACAGATCTTACAGTGATGAAACACATAATGTCAAAAAATTTTAATTTTATATTTTTATTATTTTTTATTATTGTAATTTTTAAAATTTTTGTATTTTATTTGTTATTTTTAAAACTGTCATTGGTATTTCCTTTTTTATTGCCTGTATTTGGTTCTTTTGTTGGCCTCATTTTTGAAGTTTTGGATTGCAGAAGGGTTACAGCTGTGGCAGGGTAGGATCATTGGTGCTAGGCGTTAGTGATGGGGGATGCATAAGAGGAAGTTCTCCGGGGCATGTCTATAGGGCATATAAATGTTTTCAAGTGTTCATGGGATGTTGTCACGGTAGATGGAGAATCACACAATAGCTGAAGGTATGTCAAATTCACTATTGTATTTAGATGGTAAACATCTCTTTGTTTTCCTTCAATGGAAATGATTGAAGTAAGACTCTAAATTGCAATCTCGTTACTTAATATTTAAAGAAAACATCTTCCTAAAAGTGTTTTTAAAAGGAAAAATTCAGTAGAATTACTTAGTTATTATACTAAAATCATAATTTTTTATTGTTATTATTAGTTGAATAACATTCATATAACTGAGGAACACACAGGAGTCCTCAGAATTTTAAATCCAATTAATGAAAATACAAACATATCTACTGTAAATTGATACCTAAAATTCAAAATCCAAGCTAATTGAGTTCATTATTTTCAATGATTTATTATACTTACAAACCTGTTATACCTTGCTTTACTTCTCTTTAAATCCTTTGTATCAATTTTTCAGACCTTATCATTTTCTATGAAAAGTGGCTGGATGAATTTAAAATGTTAAAATTGCACATGTCTCATGTACTGGTCAGAAAACTCCCAGTTTTGTCTTTTCTCACAGATATGTCTAAGCTTACCTCTACTACTGGGAGCTAAACTGTCGATGAATTTTTAAAATTTATTTGAAAATTTACATACAGTAAAATTCACTTTTTTGCTCTACATTTCTGTGTTTTTTGGCATATGCATAGAATCATGTAAACATATCCACGATCAAGATGCAAAACAAGTCAATCATCCCAAGATATTCTCTTGTGTCGTACCTTTGTAGTAAAAACTTTCCCCTTCTGCAATTCCTGGCAACCACTGATGTCTTCTTCATTCTTATATTATTTTATTTTCCAGAATGACATATAAATGGAATCATATAGTAAATAAACTTTTCAGTGTGGTTTATTTTACTTAGCATAATGCATTTGAGACTCATCCATATTGTTGTGTGTATAAATAATTCAAACCTTTTAATTCTTAATTACTATTCTATTGTATGGATATGCAATGGTTTATCCATTTCCCAGTAACAGACATTTGAGTTGTCCCCGGTTTGAAGCTATTATGAATGAAGCTGCCTCATAAACATTTGCATACAGGGTTCTTACATGAACATAAGCTTTCATTTCTTTAGGGTAAATACTTAGGAGTAGGATTCCTGGGTCATATGGTAAGTGCATGTTTAACTTTATAACAAACTGACAAACTTTTCCATAGTGGTTCTACTACCATTTTGCATTGCCATCAGCAATGTAGGAGAGTTCCAGTAGTTTTGGATCCTTGCCAGGACCTGCTTTTGTCAGTTTTTGTGCTTTTTCTTCATTTTTAAATTATTATTATTTTTCAAGAAGCTTTATTACTTTTATTTTTTATAAAGATACTTAAATTACATAAATGTTACATTAAAAATATAGGGGATTCCCATATGCCCCACTCCCTACTCTTCCCACACTGTCCCACATTAAAAACATCCTTCATTAGGTACACTTGTTACAATTGATGAACACATATTGGAGCATTACCACTAAGTGTGGATTACAGTTTAATTATAGTTCAAACTCTCTCCCACACATTTTTGTAAGTTATGACAAGATATATAATGGCCTGTATCTGTCATTGCAATGACATTCAGGACAATTTCAATGTGCTGAAATTGCCACCATATTACACTTATTTTTTAAAGATACTTAGGTTTCATAAATGTTACATAAAAAATATAGGAGCTGCCCATATGCTCCGGTCTCCACATCTCCCACAGTTTCCCATGTTAAGAACTCCTTCATTAATGTGGTACATTCATTGCAATTGATGTACACATTTTGGAGCATTGCCACTAAGCATGGATTAAAGGTTACCTTGTATTTTACACTCTCTCCCACCCAATTCTGTAGGTATGGCCAGATATATAATGCCCTGTATCTGTCATTGCAATGTCATTCAGGACAATTCCCAGGTCTCAAAATTGCCCTGCATTATACCTGTTTTTCCCCTCTTCCCTCCCTCCGAATCTCCAGTGGCCACTGCCTCCACATCAATGGTATAATTTCTGCCATTGTTAGAATCACAATAAGTCTATAGTAGAATACCAGTAAGTCTACTTCAGTCCATAGTTCATTCCCCAATCCTGAAGATTCTGGGATGGTGATGTCCACTCCACCTCTAATTGAGAGGGGGCTGCGATCCATTAGGGCTGATGGATGGAACTCTCTTGCTTGCAGTTGTCTATTTGGTTCCTTGAGTGGTAGTTGTCCAACATCACCTCCTTGTTAGTTGTCCTGGGTGAGACCAATGAACTGGAGAGTAGGTGTTGCAACTCCATTGAGATTTGAGTCCCAGCTGGCACATGGACAGTCCAAAGATTTAACTCTCTTGGATGTGCATGTAACAGCTCTAGTACTAATTATAGGTTCAAATAGTAGAAGAGAAGAGCCTTGTGTAGGGAAACCATGACTGAGTCCTACTCTGTCACACTGGGGAGCATAAATTCCAAAGTAGGGCCCACTGGCAAGGCACAAACCTCCTGAGCTATCTGCCCTGACTATAGTGTCTGGATATCTCCAGAGCCCTCAGAAGTTCCACTATTTGGGATAGTATCTACTTTGGAAGTCAATGAGATCTTGCAGAGATGTGCATAAGCGTAACTCTGAAATGACCTCCCAACCCATCCTGAAGTCTCCCAACAATACAAACTATTCTGTACCTAACCTTTCTCCCTGCTTGTCAAGGTCTTTTACAGTTGCATTATTAGTGGATTCTTGGTAGTAATCCTTCAGTGCCAGAGAGGCTCATCCCAGGGGTCATGTCCCATGCTGGGGGGAAGGTAATGTATACATATGCAGAGTCTGGCTTAGAGAGCAGCCACATTTAAGCAACAAGGAGGCTCCCAGGAGGCAACCCTTAGGCATCCTATAATAGTAGGCTAAGTTTCCATTTCAGGAGTAAAGGTTCATAAGCACTGTCACCAATATCAAGGGTCCATCAATGGACCATCCTCCTTCACTAGTCATTGCCCCTGTACTTGGGGGATTCCTGGTGTTCCATTAGAGAATGTTGCAGAGCCCCCAAGGATGGGGATTCAGTATTCTTTTGGTTATTGTGTTAAACTCCACCAACCATGAAAATGTCCCATGAACATTTGAACATATTTATATGCCTTATATGTATGCCCAGTTGAGCCTTCTCCCATGCATCCACCATCACTTTCACCCTGCACCAACCATCCTCCCCCACCACAGTTGAAACCCTTCTGTGATCCAAAACTTCTTCAAAAATAAAGCCAATAATGTAGCCAAATACAATTAACAAGAAAATGAAATAATAATGATAGTTTTAAAAATAAGGAATTAAATAAAAAATATATAAAAATAAAAAATTAGGATAATAGAAAATGAAAAAATATTTTAAATAAATATTTGACATTTCACCTTTCATCTCTGTAAGTTCTGCTTTCCTATATGTACAGTGACATTTTCTTCTGTTTATTCCCAAAGTGTCTTACTATTTTCATTTTGTCTTCAAAGAAGTTTTAGGTTACAGAAACATCACATACCAAATACAGGGGACTCCCATATACCCCAAATCCTCCCCCTTTCCCCCCTTCCCCTATTAATAACATTTTATATGTGGATGGTACCTTTCTTACAGCTGATGTACAAATATTAAAACATAGCTACAAACCATGGTAAATGGTTTACATTATGGTTTTCATTTTGGAATATACAATTTTATAAATTTTGATGTAATTTAACATGTCCTGTATCCATCATAACAAGATTATGGAGAACACTTCCATCACCCCAAAAATGCCCCCTGTTCCATCTATTCTCTTCCTCACTGCTCCTCCTCTCAGAACCCATGGCGACCACCAGGCTTCACTCCTTGAAGGACAAGATTCATAGTTACTTGCAGCAACACTGAGGACTTGATACACTGGTCTGTCCTCCCCTATTGGGCACTGCCTATGCTCTTGAGAGGCTCTTGTCCCTCTATTTGAGAACATAGCAGGTCTCCCCAGGATAGGAGTTGAACACCTTGCTGCTCATTATGTGGGTCTCCACTCACTGATATGATGCACTATGGCAAAATAAACACACACACTCCCTTGAAACCTGCCCCAGGTGAGCCCTGTCCCAAATGCCCCCCACATCCATCACCCCAAACCAGCAACCCTCACTTGCTATATTGCCAACAGAGCCTTTCCAACATTGTAGTTTCCACCATGTATGCACCAATCCCCAGTGTTCACCTGCTCCCTCCCCCAACCCTCCCTCCATGGACAGTCTAACCCGCACTCCCCACCAGACCCACCTTACAAACCAGCTCTGCCCATCCCAACAGTTTCATTACACCACTGTCATAACCCCTCCATTGTACAACTACACACTTCCACTTCATCATAGAGTTTGCCCATATGGGCTTTGGCTCAGAACTTCTTCTCCCTTTCTATTTCCTATAAACCAATCTCCAGATTCTAGCTCTGTGAGTCTGCTCAATTTGCTTAATTCAGATCAGTGAGGTCATGTAATATTTGTTCTTCAGTGCCTGGCTTGCTTCACTCAACATAAGGTCCTCAAGATTCACCCATATTATCCCATGTGTTAATATAGTATTTCTTCTTACAGCTGAGTAATATTTCATTGTATATATATATATACCAAAATTTCTTTATCCATTCATCTGTTGAAGGGTATTTGGGTTGATTCCAACTTTTGGCATTAGTGAATAATTCTGATATAAATGTTGTTGTGGATATATCTTTTCATGTCCTTGCTTTCAGTTCTTCTGGGAATATACCCAGCAGTGGAATTGCTGAAAAATATGGCAGTTCTATAGCTACTTTTCTGAGGAACCACAAAACTGTCCTCTAAAATGGCTGCACCATTGTACATTCCCACCAGCAGTGGATGAGGGTTCCCATTCCTCCACATCCTCTTCGACACTTGTAGTCCTCAGATTTTTTTAATAGCCACCAGTCTAATGGGTATAAGATGATACCTAACTGTGGTTTTGATTTGCAATTCCCTAATAGCGAGTGATGTTGAGCATCTTTTCATGTGCTTTTTAGCCATTTTTATTTCTTCTTTAGAGTAGTGTCTATTCATATCACTTGCCCATTTTTTAAATGGGTTGTTTGTCTTTTTATTTTTGAGGTATAAGATTTCTTTCTATATGAAGGATATTAGGCCCCTATCGGATATATGGTTATCAAATATTTTCTCCCATTGAGTAGGCTGCCTTTTCATTTTCTTGACAAACTCCTTTGAGGTGCAAAGTTTATTATTTTGAGGAGGTTCTATTTATCTATTTTTTCTTTTGCACTAATGCTTTGGGTGTGAAATTCATGAACCATTTCCTATTATAAGATCCTGTTTCCCTACATTATCACCCAAGGTCGTTATGGTCTTGGGTCTTATATTTAGATCTTTGATCCATCTTGAGTTAATTTTTGTATATGATGTGAGATGGTGTGGCAGTTTGGCATTGTTTATGAATTCCAAAAATAGATATTGGATTATGTTTGTGAACCGGTCTGTACCTGGACATTATTAAATAATTATTCGGGCTTTTTTTTTTTATTTAAAACAATTTACTGAAGTATATCATTCATACATGAACATACATAAACTATAAGTGTTCAGTAAACATCATGAACTTACAAAACAAAAATGCATAACATCATACAGGGCTCCCACACATCACCTCCCCACAAACACCCTGCATTGTTGTGAATCATTTGTTAACAAATCATCAAAGTATTACTACTAACTAGAGTCCATATTATCCTCCGCTATACATTTTTTAAGGATTTATTTATTTATTTATTTACTTTTATCCATTTTTACCTTCCCTCCCCATTTTTGCTGTTTCTGTGTCCATTTGCTGGGCAACTCTCTGTGTCCATTTCTTGCCCTCTCTTCTCATCCTTCTCCTCCTGTCTTCACTGGGATTCAATCCTTGGAATCTCTGACGTGGGAGAGAGACCTCCTGCCACCTGTGCCACCTTAGTTCCTGGTTTTTTGGTGCATCTCATCTTGGCTCTCCCTTATGTCACTCTCTTGTTACATCATCATCTTGCTGTGTGGCTCATGGGGCCTGACGGCGCACCCTTGGATGGGGCCCAACAGCTCACCCGTTCATGGAGCTTGGCGGTGTACCCACGCACATGGCCTGGTGGCCCACGCGCCTTCTACATTTTTCTCTTTTTTATTTTTACCAGGAGGTCCCGGGGATTGAATCCAGGTCCCTCCATATGGGAGACGGATGCCCAACAACCCAAGCCACATCTGTCCCCATGCTATATCTCTTAAGGTTGACCAAAGATACCCAAAGTTACAGTCTTTTCCCATACACAATGATCATATAATAAATCAGGCTTAGTATATCACCAGCATTCTAAAAACCAGACCTAGGGAAAAAACTAGGTCTGCGGACACATGCAGGGTTTCTAATATAGCGAATGTTTAGCCTACCCCGATTATTATGAAATCAGGTCAGCGAGAATATTCACAATTATTCGGGCTTTGATTGGCCACATCAGTAGGATATTGAGTCCCCACCCCTTGGTGAGTGGGGACTTACAGAGAAAACTACACAGCAGAGAAAAGAGTTGGAGTATTGAGCTGGAGCCCAGGAAGTGAACACACAGTAGAAGAACACAGAGAAATAAAGATGGCTCCTTAGACATGGCAGAAGCCACAGGGAGAAAGACAGAGCCATTCCCCTGATAGTCTACAGGTGGCCTTGTGGAGAGAGCACAGCAGCTGAGCCCAGAAAGAAATACAGCCCCGGAAAGAGGGGAACCCAAGAAGTCTGAACTCTTGGCAGATGTCAGCAGCCATCTTGTCCCCCAGCATGTGGCAATAGACTTTGGTGATGGAAATAACTTATGCTTTATGGCCTGGTAACTATAAGCTTCAACCCCAAATAAATAGCCTTTATAAAAGCCAAAAGATTTCTGGTATTTTACCTCAGCACCCCTTTGACTGACTAATACAAAATTTGGTACCAGAAGGCATGGAAGTGCTTTTGCAATTACCAAAATACTGCAACAGTTTTATAAAGGGGTAAAGGGTATTTTTTTGGAGGAATTGTGAGATGCTTGGTAGAAAAGACCTACAGTGATTTGAAGTGACTGTTCTTAGTAATATGGACTCTAAAAAGACTTTTTATGAGGCCTTAGAAGTAAATGATGAAACTAATATTAGAAACTGGAAGAAAGGTGACCATGTTTTAAAGTTGAAGAGAACTTAGCAGGACTAACTCCTGGTGTTTTATGGAAGGCAGAATTTTAAAATGGTGAGCATGGGTATTTAGCTGAAGGACTTTCCAAAGTAAACTCGGAGAATGCAGCTTGGCTTCTCCTTGCAACTTACAGCAAAATATTAGATGAGAGAGATAAGCTGAGTACTGTTGGAAAAAAAGAATATAGAAACTGATTCTGGAAATTCCAAGCCTCTAGAAATCAAGCTCCCAGATGATAGTGTCCCATTTGAGGATGTAACTAAACTTGGAACTTGTAAATCAGGATTGAAGATGCAGTTACCTTGGAAAGACTTGTGGAAAGTCTTAGGGTCTGATGACTTGGACCCCTGCTTCTTGCATGTTAAATCAACAAGATTTTGAGGGAGCTGTATGAACAAAACCACTGTCAGCTTGGGCTAAAAGGGACATGGAAAGGAAAGATCAAAGGAGAAACAACTTTAAGAGGGAAACCATGGAAGCTGAGATCTGGAATTAAGATACCACCTTGGGCCAAGAGAGGAACCTCACCCATGGTACAGAGAGGGTGAGTTTTCCCCAGCAGTTATGGAAGGTGGACGTTCCCACATGATGTTCAGGGAGAGCTTTGCCACCCCAGGGTACAGAAAGGGTGGAACACATTCCTCAAGGATTAGGTCAGTTAAGGTCAGCATCCCATAGGTCTGAGAGGGGTGGACATGTTCCCCATGGATTAGGGAAGGCAAGATGGTCAACTCGTTGCTCTGAGAGGTTTGAGTCTGTATGCCAAAGGTTAGGGAGGATGTTGTCTTCACTTCTCTGTACTAGGGGGGCTAGGATTCTAATCCAAATTTTGGGTAAAGTGTAGCAATCACCCCAATGTTCTTGGAGGGTGAGGTCTAGAGCTTACTCACCACCCAGATGCTTGATGATGGTGGAACCAGGAAAATAGCCATTGCACAAGCCTGTGGAAAGGGTGGGTTCCCATAATGACACAGGAAGAAGAAACCATCATCTTTAGAATGATTCTCAGATTTGACATCTAATGAACTATGGCCTGTGGGTTTATTGAAATGTAGAGGACACATGACTCATGTTTCCCTACCAATTTCTCCTTATGATAATGAAAATGTTTATCCTTTGTCTGTCCATTTGTGTATTTGAAGAATATAAGTGCTTTTGTAAGTTTCAGAGGACTACAGCAGATGGGACTTTGCCCCAAGACAATCTATTTCTTTAAACTGATTGTGATATGATTTTGTATCTAGCATTGTACTGATTTAAGGTTTCTTTTGAATATTGTAGTATCTTTTTGGAATTCAGAGGTAGAGTGTGGCAGTTTGGCATTGTTTATGAATTCAAAAAATAGATATTGGATTGTTTGTAAACTGGTCTGTACCCGGGCATGATTAACTTATGATTAAGGCTTTGATTGGGCCATGTAAGTAGGATGCTGAATCCCCACCCCCCTTCATGGGTGGGGACTCACAGAGAAAACTACATGGCAGAGAACAGAGTTGGAGTTTTGAGCTGGAGCCCAAGAAGTGAACACACAGGTGAAGAACACAAAGAAATAGAGAGAGCTCCTTAGACACTGCAGAAGCCCTGGGGAGAGAGGGACAGCCATATGGCTGAAAATTTATAGCTGGCCTTGTGGAGATTGCACAGCAGCTGAGCCTGGAGAGAAATGGAGCCCCAGGAAGAGAGGAACACAAGAAGCCTGAGTTCTTGGCAGATGCCAGCAGCCATCTTGCCCCAACACGTGGCAATAGGCTTTGGTGAGGGAAGTAACATATGCTTTATGGCCTGGTAACTGTAAGCTTCTACCCCAAATAAATACCCTTTATAAAAGCCAACAAATTTCTGGTATTTTGCATCAGCACCCCTTTGGCTGACTAAGACAGATGGTGTTCCTCTCTCATTCTTTTGGATATGGATATTTAGTCCTCCAAGCACCATGTGTTGAAGAGACCATTCTCTCCCAGTTGAATGGACTTGGTGGCCTTGTTGAAGATCAGGTGACTTTGTATGCAAGGGTCTATATGAGAACAATCAATTCAGTTCCATTGTTCAGTATGTCTGTTCTTGTGCCTATACCATACAGTTTTGATCAATGTAGCTTGGTAACATGTTTTAAAGTCAGGTAGCGTGATCCCTCCAATTTAATTTTTCTTTTTGAATATGTCTTGCCCTTCCCAATAAATTTCATAGTTAGTTTTTCCAGTTCAGTAAAAAATGCTGTGGTAATTTTTATTGGGATTGCATTAAATCTGTACATCACTTTGGGTAGGATAGACATCTTAATGATGTTTAGTCTTCCTGTCCATGAACAGGGAATAGTTTTCCATTTATTTAAGTCTTCTTTAATTTCCTTTAAAAGTGCTGTGTAAGTTTCTTCATATAAGTCCTTTACATCTTTAGTTAAATCTATTTCTAGTTATTTGATTCATTTAGCTACTATTGTAAATAGGATTTTTTAATTTCCTTCTCAGATTGCACATTATTAGTGTACAGAAATGCTACTGATTTTTGCTCATTTATCTTATAACCTGGTATTTACTGAACTCATTTATAAGCTCTAGAAACTTTGTTGTAGGTTTCTTAGGGCTTTCTATGTATAGGATCATGTTGTCTACAAATAGTGAAATATTTACTTCTTCCTTTCCTATTTGGATGCCTTTTCCTTCTCTAATTGCTTGAGCAAGTACTTCTAACACAATGTTAAATAGGAGCAGTGATAGTGGGCATCCTTGTCTCTTTCCTGATTTTAGAGGGAAAGTTTTTAGTATTTTTCCATTGAATATGATGTTAGCTGTGAGATTTTCATAAATACCATTTATCATGTTGAGGAAGTTTCCTTCTATTCATATCTTTTGTAGTGTTTTTATCAGGAAAGGGTGTTGTATTTTTTCAAATGCTTTTTCTGCATCTATTGAGATGATCATTTGAATTTTTTTCTTTTGATCTGTTTATCTGGTGTATTACAATTATTGATTTTCTTATGTTGAAACATGCTTGCACACCAGGGATGAAACTCACTTGGTCATGGTGTATAATTCATTTGATGTGTTGTTGAATACAATTAAAAAGTATTTTGTTGAGGATTTTAGCATCTAAGTTCACTAGAGTTATTGGTCTATAGTTTTCTTTTCTTGTGGCATCTTTGTTTGGCTTGGGTATTAGGGTGCTATTGGCATCATAGAATGAGTTAAGCAATGTTACCTCCACTTCTATTTTTTGGAAGAGTTTAAGCAAGATTGGTGTTAGTTCTTTCCAGAAAGTTTGGTAGAATTCACCTGTGAAGCCATCTGGTCCTGAGCTCTTCTTAGGTGGGAGGATTTTGATTACCAATTCTATCTCATTACATGGGATTTGTCTGTTGATTTCATAAAATTCATCTCTTGTCAATGTAGGTTGCTTGTGTGTTTCTAGGAATTTGTCCATTTCCTCTAAATTATCCATCTTGTTGGCATATAACTTTTCAAAGGATCCTGTTATGATACTCTATTTCTGTGGGGTCAGTGGTGATATCTCTTTCATTTCTTATTTTATGTATTTGCATCTTCTCTCTTTTTTTTTGTTGTTAGTCTAGCTAAGGGTTTGTCAATTTTATTGATCTTCTCTAAGAACCAGCTTTTGGCTGTGTTTATTCTTTCTACTGCTTTCTTATTTTCAATTTCATTTAGTTCTGCTCTAATCTTTGTTTTTTTCCCTTTTTCTAATTCCTCCAGGTGTGCAGTCAGGTCCTCAATTTTAGCTCTTTTTTCTTTTTTAATACAAGCATTTATAGCTATGAATTTTCCTCTCAGTACAGCTTTTGCTTTATCCCATAGGTTTTGATACATTGAGTTGTCATTTTCATTCATATCAAGGTAGTTACTGATTTCTTTTTAGATTTCCTCCTTGACCCACTGTTTGTCCAAGAGTGTGTTGTTCAAATTCCATATCTTTGTACCTAATCAGGTTCTTTGTCCCTTACTGATTTCCAGCTTCATTTCATTGTGGTCAGAGAAATTCATTATATAATTTCAATCTTTCTGATTTAATTGAGAGTTGTTCTGTGGCTTACCCTTTGGTCTATCCTGTAGAATAATCCATGTGCACTTGGGAAGAATGTATATCCCATTGTATTTGGGAGTAATGTGCTCTATATGTATTATTTAAATTCTTTGTTTCTTTATTGATTCTCTGTTGAGATGATCTGTCTAATGGTTATAATGATGTATTAAAATCCCCCACTATAATTGTAGAGGCATCTATTTCTCCACTTAGTTTTTCCAGTGTTAGTCTCATGTATTTTGAGGCACCCTGGTTAGGTGCAAAAATGTTTGTGATTGTTCTTTCTTCTTGTTAGATTACCCTTTTATTACTATATATTGTCCATCATTGTCTCTTACAAGAGTTTTGCATTTAAAGTCTATTATATCTGATATTAATATAGCTACTCTCACCCTTTTTGGTTATTGTTAGCTTATAGAATTGTTTTTCAACCATTCACTTTCAGCATCCTTGCATCCCTCGGTCTAAGGTGGGTTTCTTGTAGACAGCATATAGATGGTCATATTTCCTTTTCCATTCTGCCAGTCCTTTTCTCTTGACTGGTCAGTTTAATCCATTAACATTCAGTGTTATTACTGTTAAGTAATTACTTACATTAGCCATATTTTCTTTAGGGTTTGTATGCCATATGCTGCTTTTATTTCTCTTTTTGTCTTTTTAGTTATTCTTACACTCTCCTCCAACTCTCTCCCTCTTGTTTTTTCCTTTCCACCTGCAGAACTCCCTTTAGTAATTCTTGAAGTTCAGATTTCTTATTGATGTACTTTCTTAATTTCTGTTTATCTGAGAATATTTTGAACTCTCCCTGGTTTTTCAATGCAAGTTTTGCTGGCTAGAGAATTCTTGACTGGAAGTTTTTTTCTTTTAGCACCTTAACTATGTCATACCACTGCCTTCTTACTGCCTTGGTTTTAGATGAGAAAGCAGCACTTAATCTTAGTGAGCTTCCCTTGTATGTGATGGTTCTCTTTTCTCTTGCTGCTTTCATTATTCTCTCTTTTTTCTTGAGCATTAGAAAATTTGACAAGTGATTTTATTGGAGAAGGCCTGTTACAATCTATACTGTTTTGGGTGTGCTGCACTTCCTGGACATGTAGGTCTATGTACTCCAAAAGGGCTGGGAAGTTTTCAGCCATTATTTCCTCCAACACACCTTTTGTCCCCTTTCCCAACTCTTCTCTCTCTGAGATGCCTATAATGCATAAATTTGTGCATTTCCTATATCTTTCAAATCCTTGAGTCCCTGCTGGGTTTTTTCTATCTTTTTATCTATCTGTTCTACTATCTGTTTGATTTCAGCTGTATTGTCTTCCACATTGCTTACTCTTTCCTCTGCTTGTTCAAATCTGCTGTTATGTGCTTCCGTTGTATTTTTGATTTCTTGGATTATGCCTTTCATCACCATCATATCTATTATATTTTTATGTATGCTTACAGTTTCTTCAGTGTGTTCTCCCAGTGTTTTCTTAATATCCTTAATCTCTTCCTTTGCTTCATTAAGTTGATTCATGGTATTTCTTTGGACATCTCTGCTTAGCTGTTCCATGTTCTGCATTTCCTCCTGCTTTTTAGTTGGTTCATTGGACTTGACCCTGTCTTCCTGGTTCTTAGTATGGGTTGTATTTTTTTGTTGGTGTGTAGGCATCAGCATCTTAATGGGTTTGTTCAGTTAATTGGCTTCTCTTTCTAATCTAGGGTTTTATTTTGTTGTTGTTGCTGTGCGTGATAAGTTTTAACTTTTGCACTTTGTTCTTCTTATTCTATTTCCTTGCTTTTTTATACATTCCCTTGGGGAAAAAATTAGGGTCAGAGAAAAGGAAAGAAATATGAAGAGAAAAAGGACAATAATAATAATAATAAGAGTTTAAAGAGAACTGTATAAGATGGAGGAAAATAAATAATTAACTTGAGCAAAAAGTGTAGAGGAATAAGAATATAAAAGTGGAGTACATAAAATGAAATGAGAAACTGAATAGAGAAATATATATAGAATGAATTAACATTCCAAGATTGTGAGAAGTGAGGGAATGAGAAAAGAAAAGACAAAACGAGAAAAAAAGTGAAAAAAAAGAAAGATAACAGAGAATAAAGGAGAAAGAAATAAGAATAAGAAAAATTGAAGAACAAAAAAAAGAGGTGGAATGAAAAAACAACAACAGAAAGCAGAAGATAGAAAGATGAAGGAAGGAAATAAATAAAATAGGTAGACAAAACTGGTAAAACAAAATGAGAAACAAAGGAAGGGGAAACACAACATAGAAGAAACAAGACAGCAGCAACCAATTAACAAAAAAGGGGGAGAAGAAAGAATAAAAAAGAAAAACAGAAAAGATCAACACCAAAAAAATACAAGCAAAAAAGCAAGAACCATGGAAAAACAGCCTTCCCTCTTAGGCCCCTAAGGAGCTTCTCAGGCTGCTGGTGTTCATGAATCAATTACCCTGCAGCCTGACTTCTCCAAGATTTGAAGTGGGTTTTAGTGAGTAAACTATATTAAATTGAAAAAAAGAACCTTTTTTTTTTTTTTTTTTAAGAAAAATAAGGAATGTTTATATGTCTCTTTTCCTAAAGTATCTGCTGGATGTCTGATAACCCAGTGGCTCACTTCTCTAAGAAGAGCAGGAAATCAAACTAGGGTCCTTGTATATTCAAAGCAGGAACTTCTCCACTGACCTAAAATTTCCTCTTGGGTCAGTTAGCCTTTAAGAATGCTATCTGCCCACTTTCCCTCAGGCAGGTTAGAATCTTTGCATTTGGCCAGATTGCTGCTAATTAGGTGCCTCTCTGTCTCTGCACCCTTTGTATTCTAATTGCTTTCTCTCCCAGGGCAGCTGAACCTGACAGCCTGTGTGAGTGGATCCCCCTTCCCCTCTCCTGGTCAGGTCAAAGTCTCTTCTGAGATTCAAAGGGGACCCTGGTGATTGAATCCACCACAAAGAAACTACTATTGACCCTCTTTCAGACCCCTGCTCCTCCCAGGGGACCCTAAATAGGCCCTTGAAAGCTTATTGAGGCTTCCTACCACCCACCTCCCTTAGGGGAGTTGGTATTTTGATATTTTTCAGCATGGTATTATTCTGTTGTCTGTCTCTGCCTTCTCCCTGCTCAAGTTCTTCTATCTCAGTGGGACTGAGTGCTTCAGACGGCCTGAGCAGATTCCCCTCTCCCCTCTTCCAGAGGCCACCTTGGTGCTGGCTGGTATGCTCCCTGAAGGTCAAAGGGGGCCCAGGACACCAAACCCACAGAAACGAAAGCCCTCTCCACTCTTTGCCAGAACTCTTTTCTTCCCAGAAAATGCTGCCTCCCACTCGGTGGCTGGTGGGAGTCAGGGAGTTCCTGGAGGTTTTAGCCTTGAGGGTGGGGCTTAGCTACCCAGCATTTCCAACCACAGGGGTGAGAAACTTATGGTTTTCCCTTGGGCTCTTTATCTCTTTATCCAGTTCCCTCCAGATCAATGCCCTAAAGCCTCCTGCTCTGTGGGTTCCCCAAAAAGCTCACTCAAGAAGGATTTTGCAACTCCTCAGCCATTTTTTTGTGAGAGAGCTTGGGAGTGCAACAAAGAGAAACAAGCAAACATGGAAAAACACACAACAAAATGGACACGGTGACCACAAACAGCCAGGGAGGGGGGAAAATTATTTTAAAAAACATTAAGTTTTTTGACTGGATGACAGGGTGAATGGTATTGCTGCCAACTGAGTTAACAAAAGGAAGGTACAAGTTTGATGATGTAGATGACTGAGTACAGTAGGGTTATAATTACTTTTGTGGGCCTATGTGACATCTTGGTGAATAAAACATAATTTTACCTCTCTTCTTCATAGCTCATACTGTTCTATTATTGCCAGGCCTTATTTCCTTTTTTAAAAATGAACCTTAATCAAACTTTGCCTTCAGTTTCCTTTCTTTGACTTTTACTTTTCTACTTTTCTTAAATTACTGCAATCATAATTTCTTAACATATTCTAAATGTAGAGGTACCATGCATTCTCAGCTGTTTTCCAAATGCACCAGAAATTCATTAATCTTTCTGACTGGGAAGCTCTCTCTTACATAATATCTAGAGATACAATTATGTTCAGTGGGAAAAACTTTAAATAACTCAGTGGATTCCAAGAGATTAGAGGTCCTCAACACCAGGTCAAATTGACCTCTATATAAAGTATTTCTCTGAAGTAAGCTATCCACTAATCAGAGTTTCCTGAATAAAATCACTTTAGGTGATTCAAGTGATGATTCAAGCTCATGAGAATAAAACAGCAATGACTTAATAATGAGTCACACCATTGTGTGGTGTGGTTGATTATTCCTTTATCTTTACCTTGCCTTGAAAGATTTCAAGATCTAGTCAAGTAGATAACTTTGAAATTGTGGTGACAATTGTTTATCTTTTGAGTGGGATTGACATTTAACAAGGCATCACAGAACACCTCTAAGTGATGTTATCTTGGTAATAAACATAACTCCACATGGTGATTATGACAATTCTGAAGAAGAAAATTCATGGATATCAGTTATTTTTGCTGAAGGTCTTGATTAAATTATAGAATTTGGTACAGCTTTCCATTAATAGAATTGGTATTTTCATCTCAATTGGCTCTTTACATCTACACAAATATTTAGAACTCAGAAGAGATGAGGGTCGTGACTGCCTCCCTCTTATACCACCCATCTCCAAAACACACAAACACACCAACAAAACCTCTAATACACAGTATCATTTGAAGCCAACTCTACTCATTAATAACCAAAGCCAAATTCCGTAACAGAACACTATAGCTAGATTTATTCTTCCAACCATATTTTTTCACATCAAGTGAACCTGATGGTCTGTCAAATCCAGTCAATAATAATAATCACAGCTTAATTGATTAATAACAATTAATAATTATTGAACACATATGTGCCAGACACTGTTCTTAGTGCTTACTATATATTAACTCTAAACTCAAAAGTTCCCTGTGACAAAACAAAAATAAAATAATAAAAAAAGGTCCCTGTGAAGTGTGTTACTGCTATTAGCACCACTGTAGAGATTAGTAAATGAGACTGAGAAGTTGAATAATTTGCCTAAATTCACAAATAGGTAATTACCAGATCTTAGATTCAAATCCAGATTAGTCAGTCTCCAAAGACTAATCAAAGTCCAAGGTGGGAATTGATCCAAGGTCTTACTCCAGAGCCTTTGTTTTTATCCAATAACCTATATATTGCCTCTTCAGTATGGTATTTTGTCCCTAAGAGTGGTACCAAGAAATATGTTATTGCAACTTAACAACTTTACTTTAGAATCCTACTTCAAGTATTCTAGTTTCTTCTAGACTGAAATGGATTTTGAAAGCTTAGCTCAGATCTTGCTTATTAAAATGGATGAACGAATGAATAAATGAATGAAGCCTCTGTTAATACATCTAAACACATATTTTTCAAACTTAATTTCAAAATGATACATGTAGATGCTGATTGTAGATAGAGTGTCACCAGCTTAGATGCTTTGAGTATCCTGGCCCCTACCTGGACACTCAAGGGCTGATAAGATCAATATTTCAGGTTCATCTGCAAGCCATTACCAAAACACTAGTTGCTAAGTTTTCATCTAAATCATTTTTAAGTCTATGTATATCTTTGGAATTTTTATGTTCTGATGTGTACTTGAAATAACAGCTTAAAGGCTGGAAAAAAATGTACTATAGAGGATGGGGAAAATGAGGAGTATAGAAAAAATCTCTCCTTTTTATTTTATTACACAAATGCTTTCCTCTGCAGGTATATAACAGCTCACACTTTGTCTTTCAGGACAAAGAACAGAAGTTAAATATCTAAAACATTAATGTACCCAAACTCTATTTGAGAAACAAGTAGAGAAAAACTCTATTCTGGTACTGATTTGTAAAATTACAGAGGTTGGCATCAAGAGTAACACCTACTTTAGTAGCTTTTACATCACATCACACCAAGAGACGTGCACAATGAGCTGTCTTTCATGTTTGAATAAGTGTGCTATTAATTCAGGTCTAGGAAGGGTAAGTTCATTAAAAGTTTCAGCATAATTTATAAGCAGAATTGTAATTTAAATGTACTAAGGGAACTTGCTTAAAGAACTTCTATTTTGAAACCAAAGCAAATGCAAAGATTCAATACTTTAAAAGATGAATGACTGAAGAAAAATTAAGACAAAAGTAGCTGTTTAAAACACTAGCCTTGAAGTTGACATTTGATTGAACTGCAAAAAGCCAAATTAAATTAATTTTCAAGAATTTTAAAGCAAATTTCTCTAAATCAGTAATGATCAACTCATTACAATAGGGCTCATTGGACCTTTCAGAACACCCCATATGTTCTAGAAGGAAGTATGAAACATCATTTTTTTTTACTGTTGATAAAATTGAAAACTGTAAAATTAGAGAGTCTAGCATTATAGTACATTTATATAACATTCATATTGAGAAATTCACATGAAAATGAGTGAAGTTTAGCTCTTCTGTTTACTTAGTTCTGTGATCTTGGGGAGAATTATTTAACGTATTTGAGTCTTATTTAACTTATCTGATTTCTCTGTTTGCTTTATTTACAAAATTTGATTATAGGGACTTTCACTTCCAGAAAGATAATTTTCCACTGTCCTTCATGCTAAGTCAAACTAACAACCCAGGACACTACAGATGAAAAAACAGTGATAAAACTCTGAAACATGAAAAGATGAAGACAGACCAGATAGGAATCTCAGAACCAAAGAAACAATACAGTGGTGAGATCATTGGGTTTTCTTTTTGTTTAATATATCCAAGACTTAGAGATGAGGAGGCTAGCAACCTGGAAATGCCAATGGACACAGAAAAAATAAGAAAACACCAACAAAATCTTGTTCTCCCTAAGCAAAGGGCCAGGAAAGGTATAGCCTAGTAAAACTTTTAGGTAATAATTGCTCTATTTCAGCCAAATACCACATTACAAATTGTGGCTCTAGCATCAACCATCCTAGCAAAGGACAACTGAAAGTCAAATCTTTCACCTTCACAAGGTTTAACAAAAACAATTCAAATGTCAGTGGAATTCTCAAGCATGCAGTCCAGATTGAAGTGGGGCAATATTGTATTTTTCAAGGGCTGAAAGGAAAGAACTCTGGATGATGCAAGAAAAGACAGAGGAAAGTTACAGAACTTTCCTACCACCAGGCAGTAACAAGCACCCTTTCCTGTGACATTACCTTTCCTTCCCCTGTTGGAGAGGTTTCAGAGGAAGTCATCAAAAAAAGAAAATTGAAATAAGATCTAGAGTGTCAGGGCATAATATTCAAAATGAGCAGGTTTCAATAGAAAACAACTTATCACAAGAATAAACAAGAGAATCTCAAACTGAGTGAAAAAAAGAAAATCAATAGGGGGCATTGCTGGGTACAAGAGGAGTGTCATGGGCAGCTTGTAGAGGACATCTCACCAGGTGCAGGCAGGGGCAGGAGGAAGTGAGGTGGCATTGCTCAGACTCCAGACACCAGGGGACCACAGTACAACATCAAGGAAGGAGTAGGACATGGACTCTGAGAGAGGCCATGACAGAGGAACTGTAAGTCAATTGTTCTGTGGCAGTGCCTGGTGCCCAGCCCCCATCCTTTAGACAAACAGCTTTGGCATGGACTGAGGCTGTATGGCAGCCCCTGAGAGAGGAAGGTGGAGAAGTCTTCCTCCCCAAGAATTGGGGGGCCGGGCCAAGGGCCGAAGGAGGCTTCTGATCAGAGATGTTGGGTCTCAGGGTCGTGGCTAAATCACAGTTCTGGCTATCCAGATCAGGGCACCTCCCAACCCATGTTTTGAACACCGCCCACTGTAGAGGGGGAGCTGATTGAGATGAAATTTTCAAAAAGAAAAACTCCCAAAGGATGTGGTAAACAGTTGACCTAGCTGATCGAATATTATTCAGCTATAACTATGAATGAAGTTTTAACAAATGCAACAACATGGATGGTCCTCAAGGGCCTTGTGTTCAGTGAAATAAGCCATATCTAAAAGGACAAATATTGCATGATCTCATAGATATGAACTAAGGATAGTGAGTAAACTCATGGATGTAGAGACTGGAAGATAGGTTACTAGGAGATAGAAGGGGAGTGGAAATTGGTGAGCTGATGCTTAATCTATGCAAAATATATCATTTGGTTTGGAAATGGACAAAGGTGATGGTGGTGCAGTGGTATGGGTGTAATTAACATTGCTGAAGTGTAAGTGTGAATGTGATTGACAGGGGAAGATTTGGACCACCCATGAGCCTAGAAAGAAAGCTAGAGGATAAAAGAGGTGACTGTATAACTCAGTGAATTCTGGGGTGGCCAAGGATCAAAGTAAAGAATACAAATATAAGAATGTTTTCTCAAGATCTTTAACAATGTTATGTCGCTAGTACAGGGTGGTGATAGTAGGCATAATATATGGGGAAAATGCACCTAAAACATACTTCTATGGAATATGAATGTGTTTGTGTTGTCATATGTATGTTTTCTCAAGAGATACAGGCCCACACAGTAGCTAACAAAATATTAAACTTACATGATGGGGAAACCCTGCTACTTTCTCAAATAAAATGGCAAAAAAACTTTAGAATATATAAGCCATGCCTGAGATAGCAAAACAGGCCAATATGTCAAGCCTTTGCATGAATGAACCTTATTACTTTAAAAATGAAACTTAGCCTAATAATAATTAATGCCCAAGAGTTTCCTCCTGGAAACCTCCTTGTTACTCAAATGTGACCTCTCTCTAAGCCAAATTCAGCAAATAAACACACTACCTTCCCCCCAGCATGGAACATGACTTTAGGGGAATAAGCCTCCCTGGCACCAAGGGATTATTACTAGCAATGCATTTGGAAACAGACCTTGACCAAAACAGACCTTGACCTTATGCAGGTCTCAAACAGATTTCACTAATTGTCACAGTAAACAAAGCCTCAAAGCTCTAGGGACATCTGGATACCAGAGGCAAGGACACAGTCTCAGGAAATCAACAACCTCTCCATGGGCCCTATTTGGGAATATATGATAATCTATTTCCCCAATCTATTTCAAGGTATACTCATGTATAATTCCCCTAATCATGATTCTTCTACTTCTTTTATTTGAACCTAGAATTTTCAGTGTACCTGTTAAGTATATTTCTCAGAGATTTAAATCTTCCGATTATTCATATGTGTTGAGCCCTGAATCCCAGTAGAGTTGTGGCCAATTCCTACTCTCCAGTTCTTCAGGCTTGCCCTGGACAACCAAAAAATGTGCAGTCCCATCTCAAAAATCAAGGAATATCTACAACTGCAAGCAAAAATAATTCCTTCAATCTGTCCCATAATATCTAAATGCTCTCTCAGTCTGAAGCAGCCAGAGTGAACATCAGCCCAAATACCTCAAGATTGCGGAATAAACACTCAAAAAGGGGACGTATAACCAGAGACTAAAGTACATTTGTTGTTATCATAGTTATTATCTTGTGTTCATGGAAGAATGTGCAACATTGATATAAATATAGTGGTTGCCAGGGGTTCAGAGGGGAGGAGGAGGGATGAATAGATGGAACACAGGGCATTTTTAGGGCAGTGAAACTGTTTTTCATGATACTTCAATGATAGATACATAATATTATACATTTGTCAAAGCCTAGAAAAGTTTAGAGCATAAAGTGTAAACAATAATGTAAACTATAGACTGGTTAGTAGCAATGCTTCAATATCAGATCATCAGCTGTGTCAAATGTATCACACTAATCTAAGATGTCAACAATAGGGGAAAATATGTGTGTGGCCATGTGGAGAGGTGGTATAGGGGAATTCCCTATACTTTCAGTATAATTTCTTTGTAGATGTAAGTCAAAAACTTCTCTAAAAATAAAGTTTAATATTATAAAAATAGATGCTAAAAAGGAAAATTACAGACCAATCTCTCTAATGAATTTATTTTTTGAGCAAATAATTTTTAATGCAGTTAAAAAAAAAAAAACACAGGTATACTGAAGAATCATGCAATGCTACAGCATTGGATGCAATCCTGGGCAACAAGTCTACACATTCCTTTGCAACTGGTCCTGTGATGCAGAACCTTTCATCTCTCCTTTATTGTTTACTATGAGCCCTGTGTTATCTTCAAAATAAAGGAACACACCATCTTTTCTCTGGTATGATTTTTGCTGTCAAATGACCACTGCTGGATGTACTTTCTTTCTGAGTTCTGGTTTGTCCTTCTTGACTGTGGCCATCACCATGTCACCCACACCAGCAGAAGGAAGTCTATTCAGCTGTCCCTTCATCTCCTATACACAGATAATATACAGATTTTTGGTGCCAGTGTTTTCAGCACAGTTGATCACAGCACCTACCGGAAGACCACGGAAATCCAGAATTTTTCACCGGAGTACTTACCACGTCCTCGCTTTGACATCTTGAATGCTGGAAAAGGACAGAAAGTACTCTAATGAATTTAGAGGCAAACATATTCAATAAAATACTTACAAACTGAATCCAAGAACTCATAATAAGAATTATACACCATGATTAATTGGGTTTTATCCCAGATAAACAAGGGTGATTCAACACAAGAAAATCAATTAATATAATATACATATTCACAAATCAAATGGGAAAATCACATGATCATCTCAATTAATGCAGAAGGCATTCCACAAAATTCAGCATAATTTTTTGATAAAAACAGTCCAAAAGATAGGAAATCTTCCTCAGTACGATAAAGGGTATATATGGAAGACCCACAGCTAATATCATATTCAATGGTGAATGACTGAAATTTTTCCCTCTAAGATGTAAAACAAGACAAGGATGCAAAATGTCACCACACTTATTCAAAATTGCCTTAGTAGCTCTTGGTAAAGCAGGCAAGAAAAATAAATAAAATGCATCCCTATTGGACAGGAAGAAGTAAAACTTTCACTATTTGCAGATGGCTTGATCCTATGTATATAAAGTCCTGAAAAATCTACAACACTGCTAGTAAACCTAATAAACAAGTTCAGTAAACTGGAGGAATATTAGATCAACACAAAAAAATCAGTAGTGTTTCTATGCACTAGTAATGATCAATCTGTGGAAGAAATCTAGAAAAAAAAAATCCATTTATAAAAGCAACTAAATGAATCAAATATCTAGGAATAAATTTAACCAAGGATGTAAAGGACTTGTACACAGAAAACTATAAAACATTGCTAAAATTTATCAAAGAAGACCTAAATAAATAGAAGGGATTGCAAGACTAAATACCATTAGAATGCCAATTCTACCCAAATTGATTTAGATATTCAATGCAATCCCAACAAAAATTCCAGCAACCTTCTTGGGAGAAATGGAAAATCCAATTATCAAATTTATTTGGAAGGGTAATGGGCCTTGGATAGCCAAAAACTTCTTGAAAAAGAAGAACTAAGTTGGAGGACACACACTACCTGACTTTAAAGTATATTACAAAGCTGCAGATGTCAAAAGAGCATAGTATAAGCACAAGGACAGACATTTTGTCCAGTGGAATTTATTTTAGAGTTCAGAAATAGACCTTTGCCTTTACGGCTAACTGATATTTGTCAAAGTTTCCAAGCACACTCAACTGGGACAGAGTAGTCTCTTCAACAATTGGTGCTGGGAGAACTGGATATCTATAACCAAAAGAATGAAAGAGGATCTCTATCTCACACCCTATACAAATATTAACTCAAGATGTATCAACAATCTAAATATAAGAGCCAGGACTGTACAACTCCAAAAAGAAATTGTAGGGAAGCATCTTTGAGAGCTTGTGCTAGACAAGAGTTTCATAAACTCTACACCCAAAGCATGAACAATGAAATAAAAATTAGATAAATAGGACCTCCTCAGAATTAAAAACTTTTGTGCTTAAAGGGGTTTGTCAAGAAAGTGAAAAGGCAGCTTAATCAATGGGAGTAAATATTTGGAAATCACATATCCAATAAGGGCCTCATATCCAGCATATATAAACAAATTCTGCGATTCAACAATAAAAAGACAAACAACCCAATTTAAAAATGGGTAAAAGATTTGTAGACATTTTTCCAAGGAGGAAATAGAAATGGTATAAAGCATGAAAAAAAGAAGCTCAACCTCTAGCTATTAGGGAAATGTAAGTCAAAACCATAATGAGACATCATTTCTCACATACTAGATTGGCCACTATTAAAAAAAACAAAATCTATAAGTGTTGGAGAGGATGTGGAGAAATAGGAACACTCATTCACTGCTGCTGGGAATGTAAAATGATGCATCCACTGTTGAAGAGTGTCTGGCACTTCCTCAGGAAGCTAAGTACAGAAATGCCATATGATCTGACAATCTCACTACTAGGTTTTTACCCATAAGAACTAAAAGCAGAGACACAATATATATATATATGTACATCAATGTTCATCATGTCATTATTCACAATTGCCAAAGAATGGAAGCAACCCCAGTGTCCAACATAGAAGAACAGATAAACATAATGTGGTATACACATATAATAAAATATTTTTTGGCTGTAAGCAGGAATAAAATGCTAACACATGCAATAATATAGATTAACTTCACAGAAATTGTGTTGAGTAAAATAAGCCACTCAAAAAAAGGACAAGTATTGTATATTCTCACTTGTATGAACTAATTATAATAAGAAAACTCATAAAGGTAGAATCTAGAAGATAGATTGCCAGGAGATAGAATGAGGGTAGAGAATGGGGATCTGATGCTCAATCTGTGAAAAATTTATAATTAGGTTGATTGTAATTGTTTAGAAATGGACAGAGGTGATGGTAGCACCTTATTGTGAGTGTAACAGAGAGACTGTGGTTGAATGGGAATGTTTTGAGTCCTATATGTTATTAGAAGGAAAGCTAGAGGATAAAATACAGGATTATATAACACAGTGAACCCTATGGTGGACAAGGACTGTGGTTAATAATACAAATATAAGACTGATCTTTCAGGATCTATAACAAAAGTACATCATGAATACAAGGTGTTAATAATAGGGTGGTGTATAGGTAAACATACACCTCAAGCAAAATATGGACTATAGTTAGTAATTATTTTAACATTCTTAAATCAATTGTAACAAAGATACCACACCAATGTTAAGTGTCAACAATAGTGGGGGTATGGGAATATTGTACTTTTTATTCTTAGAAAAATGTTATATTTCACAGAAACAACCAAATTTCCTTGTCAGTTATATTGTTTTACTCTGAGTCTCCTCTGAAAGCACATGCAGCCAGCTGCAGGTCAAAGATTCATCTTCAGGAAAAAAAAAGAACTTTATACAAGAAGCAAAGCAAGTATATAAATTATGTTCTACATGTTAATTAACATAACCCTGGCAAAAAGGTAAATGTGGGATATGGTCAAGTATTTCAATAGGCAGGGCCTTTTGAACACCTTGAACATTATATAGCTACATACTTCTGTGGGTTATAAATGTGTTTGCTAGCATAGGTATGTTTTCTGGATAGTTAGATCTCTTGTAGTAGCTAACAAAATATTCAACATCTCCTTCTGGAGAAGTCTTGCTACATTCTCAAATAAGATGGCCAAAAACTCTGTAATACATAACCTTGCCTAGTAAAAGAAAACAGGCTAATACACCAAGCCCTCAATCTTAATGCTTTCACTTATGAACCTTATTGCTTTAACAGTATAAGTCTAATTATAATTAACCCCCAATAGTTATCTCCTGAAAACCTCTTGTTACATACGTGTGGCCTCTGTTTTATCCAACCTCTGCAAATAAACTCAGTACCTTCCTCCCAACAGGGGACACGACTCCCTGAGATAAGCTCCCCTGGTGCCAAGGGATTATTACCAAGTGTTAATTGGTGGTGCATTTGGAAAAAGACCTTGACCAAAAGGAGAAATATTAAATGAAATAGAGTTTTTATGCTAAAAGATTTCAAAATGAGTAGGGAAGTGATTCTGGACGTTATGTTTATGCAGGTCTCGGGCAGATTTCATAAACTTCCAAAGTAAACAAAGCTTCAAATAAAAGTCTTCCTGATGGCCCCAAGGATATCCCGACACCAAAGTCAAGCCACATGGCCTCATTAAATCAACACCTTCTTGGTGGGAAATATCAGGGAATATATGAACTACTATTCCCCCAATATAACATAATTATAGTCATTTCTAAATCCCCTAATCTTTTCATCTTTTCTCCTTTTATTTGAATGTACAATTTTCATATTACTGTTTGAAGTTTATTTCTCATAGACTTAAAGCCTTTGGAGTATTCCTATGCTGGTTGAGCCCTGAAACCCAGCAGATATGCAGCCAATTCTTACTCTCCAGTTCTTCAGGCCTTCCCTATACAACTAACAAAATGATGTTGATGCACCAGCCCCATCTGAAAAACAAGGAGTATCTTCAATGGCAAGCAAAACAATTCCACTTTTCTGCCACATAATATCTACATCCCTTCTCAGCCTGAAACAGAGTGGTCATCACCTAAAATCCCTCAACATTGAGTAATAAACAAAAATAAATGGGGAGTGTAACCAATAAATAAAGTAAATTTATTTTTATTTTAGGTATTATCTTGTGTAAACTGAGTAACTTGTAATATTGATATAAAATCAAAATTTAAATATATTAAAAAATAAAATCAATACATGTCAGCACTGAGATGACAAAAACGTTACTTGTCTGACAAAGATAATAAAACATCCATAATAACAATGTTTCAATGAGCAATTGTGAAATGCTTTAAATAAATAAAATAATTAGAAGGACTTAGTAAAGAACTGGAAGTCATATAGACCAAATGGAAATTCTGGAAGTAAAAAATATATTAACTGAAATAAAAAAACACAATGGATGGACCCCAGAGATGAATAAAAGAGACAGAGGAAAGAATCAATGAAATGGAATAAAAATATTTATATAGGAATCATCCATACAATCTGCAGAACAGAAAACTGACAGAAATACAAAAAACAGAGACTCAGGGACCAGTAGGATTATAACAAAACTTGTGTCATTAGAGAAATGATAAAAGAAGGAATCTTAAAACACCAGAAAAGAAGAAATAACACAGAAAGCAAAAATATGGGTAAATACAATGCTTATTTTCTCTTCTAGGATATTCAAAATTGTTTTACAGTTAAAGTAGAATTATAATACTGTGGTTCTAAATATAAGTAGAGGAAATATTTAAGGCAATTGTACTCTAAAGGAGGAGGGTAAAGTGAGGTAAGTTTTCTACACTTTACTCAAACTGGTAAACAAATATGTAATACAATATATAGAGTAATGACTAAAAATCAAAACAAAGAGATTCATGAAAAAGACACTATAGAAAAATAAAAACAAAATTCTTAAAAATGTTCAAGAAACCTACAGAAATGTGAGAAAAAAGATAACAAAAACAAAAACAGAACAAACTGAAAATAAAATTTAAAAATGGCAGACTCGATTATATCTTAAAACTGTATGTGAATCTATAATTATCTTAGAACAAAAGCCTTAATTTTTAGCATAGATAATACTACCTACTTTGTGTATATTTACTACAAATTAAATGAGAAAATAATAATTGCCCAATAACTCCAAATCAGAATTATAGTCCTGCTTTTAAGTTGTTGTATGAGAATTGAGAGTAATGAGAATATGGCTCCCAGGGTGGCAGGTGTACAGAAAAAGAACAACAGGACAAAATCTTGTATAATCCAAGGTTACAGCACCACAACCTAGAAACTCCTTTAGATCTCGGTTCAAATATTCCGTATTATTACAGAATTGAATTTTTCATAGGAAGCAATGACCTTGCCATATTATAGCATCTAGTTTATGGTTCTGTTCACCCCTCCACGATGACACACACATACACACACACACAAATTCTTGGTCCAAAGCTCCACAAGGGTAAGTAATAGGTAAACATCTTTGTGTCATTAGTACTTGCATAGACCCAGTCACTTAATAAGCACACACATATTCATATGGTCTTTACTAAATAACTCAGAGTGTGCTCTGTGGACCAGCAGCATCAGCATCCCCTGGGGGCTTGTTGCAAATGCTGAATATAAGACACTTTTCCTGACCTATTGAATTAAAATCTGCATTTAAACAAGGTCCTCAAGTGATTTGTTTGTACATTTAATTTGAGAAACACTGTTCTAAGCATCCAGCAATTGGAATAACCATCTTTGTGATAGCATACTTCAAATTATAAAATAAAACATATAATCCTTTGTCTTTGTTGCCAATTAATTCTGAATCCTTCCTTTTAGCAATTTTGTCATTCCCGTTCTGAAAGTTTCTGATAGTTTCTGATACAGAGCATCTATCAGACCATACTGCTTTTCCATAGGCATAGGAAATTATTTTTTAATGATATACAAATGTGGATGAGAGAAGTTGATGAAGGGGATTGTAGAAGTCCCTAATCTTGATTCAAATAATTATTTCCATCTCTAATTTATATCTCAACTGTCATATCTCCATAACTACAGTTCAAATAGTTTATGGTATTTACCTCCTGTGGAATATCCAGTAACTGCTCAGAAGGCAAAGATAAAATGAAATAAGGAAACTGTAACAAACTAATATGAAGATAATAACTTAAACTACCAATTTTATAGCTGAAAATACGTCATTATTTCATTCCTTATTTCTCAACTACTCTGCCAATGACCATAGCATTATATAAGCATACATGTACTATTCCTATTAAATGCTAATACTAAGCCCATGAGTACAATGATGAGTATATTAAAAGTGATTTAAATGGGGGAGGAAGCTTTCTTTACTATTTGTTTTTGAAGCAAATTGTTCTCTTTATCTCCAAAGAAAGTAATTTCTCTAACAATAGCAGTTTATTACGAAAGGAAAAAAAAAAAAATTCAATAGACTGCCATCTGCATATTTTGCACAACAAGATTTTAGAAATGGTTTAATAATCACTGTCCCCTGAAAGACAAAATCCTACTTTTCCAAGATTATTATGATAAAATATACCTCATACAATGGGTGTTATCTGGCATGTTGATGGGTAAATTGGGGCACGAATCTTCAAATGGCCAGTTCTGGAAACACAAATGTTTCTACATATCTGTAATTAAGTTGGCATGGGATCCTCCATTCCATAGGCATCCAAAAATATTCCTGCAACTTGGATGTGACTTTTAATCTCTTGGCTTCCACAGATGCTTAAGATCCTTCTTTTTCTCTTAAAGTCTTTACTCTTGCACCCCACCACAGGTGGAGTATCGCTGGTCCTTCATTTCATGCAGCCTGAACTATTTTCTAACTTCTCCAACTTTCCTCTATCCCTGCTTTCCTCTCTCCCTTCCTAACAAGAGCAAAAATAGCAAATTCCTTGATTTCCCTCTTATAAAACACACACTCACAAACACACACACAAACACTTCCAAAGAAATATTCTCTCTTAAGAGGTCTTGGTGCCTGCAGACTTATTAAGTTATTTCTCCAAGACAGTCCATTGTCAATACACTTACCAGATCCTTTTAAACATAATTTGCTGTTATGATAGGGATTCCCATTCTTTGCTTAGAAAATAGAATATTTTAAGTGACTTATGGGATTTTGCATAATTGTTGCTGTCTTTCACCTAGGTACATTCAGCCCATCATTTCAACTGATCTGTTATACTTTGAAGGATAAATTCAATATATTGTTTAAAACTACCAACTACAATTTAGCAACTCTCACATTTGTATTTATACAAGTTACTGAAAATTCTGAATAGTACTTAAAACAAAGAACCAATATTATATCCAAGTTGATGCTCAATTAAAAGTCAATACTCTTTTTTTTAGGAGGTAGTGTGGATTGACCCCAGGACCTTGTACATGGGAAGCAGATGCTCAATCACTGAGCTACATCTGCTCCCCAAGGAGAGTTGGTTTTTCCATTTGTTTGTTTTTAGGAGGTACCAGGGACCAGGACCTTGTACATAGGGGGCACGTGCTCAACCCCTTGAGCTACATCCACTCCAAATCAATACTCTTTTTTTTCTCCTTTAAAGATATGTTTTTATTTTTAAAGAAGCTTTAGATTATATAAAAGTTACATAAAAAATATAGGTGATTCTCCCCCAGCCCCAATATATTAAGCAGGGGTAAAAGCCCTGGTTCATTGCAGCTGACTGAGAGGGGAGCAGACATCTTCCTCCCTGTCAGCTGTTACAGGGGAAAGTGAGGGGGGGTGGTAGATGGGGGACTTTTCTTCAGTGAATTTGGCCAGTGAATCTTTGAATCTTGGCTTGGCCAGACCAAAACAAAGGAAAACCTTGAGGTACACCTCAGTGGAAAGGTGCGCCAAGGAGCACCATCTGCTGGTAGTTCTGGAAACACCCTGGACAAAAACTGCAATTGGGTCTTTCTATTCTCTAACTTCTGGGAGAAAATCTGGCATAATTAGAGAGTCCTCGTCATAATTTTGATAACTTAAGCTGGACAATTTTAAAGAATTAGGAAAATTGAGCCAAATATCAAATAAGAGCTGTGAAAAAAATAATAACAATAGTTAAGAGAGAAAAATTAGCCATCATAGTAAATTTACCAACATATTCAGATGCTTAGTATTAGCAAAAAATTACAAGCCATTCTAGGAAACAGGAAGAGATGGCCCAGCCAATGGGAAACCAAATATCCAGAAGAGATAAAGGATTTAAGACAATTAATCAATGCTAATCACACAAATCTCCTAAATCAATTCAAAGAACTGAAAGGAAATATGAATAAAAAGATAAAGCCTAATAAGACGATACTGAGTGAGCATAAAGAACGATTTGAAAGTCTGCAAAGAAAAGTAATAGACCTTATGGGAATTAAAGACATGATAGATGAGATTAAAAATAGAGTGCGCCTGTGCCCCCACGTGTTCCTGGCCCTGGTGTGGGGCACCGGCGCGGTCTAGCTGGTCCCCATGTGCCTCCCGCAGGGTCTCAGGGCTGTGGTCCTGCGGCTCCCGGTGGCGGCATTTACAGCTATAAATTTCCGTCTGAGTATTGCCTCACTGCATCCCATAAGTTATGAATTCTGTTATTGATGCAAGTCTAATGGAGAATGGAATCATGTTGCCAGCTTTCCAGGTCACTAGATGTGATAAATTCTACTAAAGTATCATCATAAAGTTGAAAACTCATGGTGGAAAGCACAGCTGTAATCAAAATAGAATAATGACTATCTTTCTAAATGTTGTACTCAGTCATATTGCTGCTTCAGCATGTGTGTCTTTCTTCTTTCTTTTATTTCTTTTTTCTCTCCTCCCTTCCTTCCTGTCTTCCTTCCTTCCTTCTTCCTTTCTCCCCTTCCTCCTTTCCTAACTTCCTTTCTTTCATGCACTCTCATACCTGGTTCATTTATTCATATCTTCCCTCTTTCTCTGGAGCACCTGGCTCTCACTGTTTTTGTGTTCAAATTAGCTGAAGACTTCTGGCTCAGGGAGCTGAGTGGGAAGTTGCTTTAATAGCCTGGTTAACACAACAATTAAATTACAAGCAAAGTTGAAGGTGGGCAGGAAATATTCACATTTATAATACATTTAATTTTCACAGTTAAATCACTCAGTGATGGCACAATACATGATCCATTATTATGAACTACAAATCATGATTATCAATATAAGTTGAACAGGGAAAAATCAATTATAGTGACAAAAATTATAAAATCTTTGATTTAGTTTGAATTTGACATTACTGAGAATGTTGCTTTCAGCCCCAGTATTATGGGTCACCATATTGGCCTTATACTTTTCTTCCACCCTTATATACCCACTACTGAAATATGGGATCTCTCTCACATAGATATATGTTCACACACAAAATATACCCTGGCACTTAACACACACAAGTCAATATAAACATGTACACCCAAGCTTGCCCTTTTTCCATGTCAGAGGGGAACAACTTACTGGAAGTTTAATCATTTCCCTTAGTTAACCAGTTAACTCATCTGAAGAGTCAAACTGTGTTTGAAGTTCAGGACTCAATTTAAACCTCTAAAAATGTTGCCTTCATTTATACATGTGAAAATATGTTGAGCCAAAATGAGGGAACATCTTTGCTATTATGATCTCATTAAACTGTTGAGAAGTTTATGCTATCATTACATGGGCAGAAACTTTCCCATAATTAATCCTTAGGGAAATTGACTCCTCCCTACTTTGTGTTCCCCAAATTGCACTTTCATGGCCATTTGTATTCTTTCTTATAGTTTCCAGTAATAGACGTGTTTGCAAAATTATATATGTGTGTGTGTGTGTGTGTGTATTAGAGGCACATAAGAGCAGATTGGAATTGCTTGAAGACAGAATTAGTGATTTTGAAGACAGGACATTGGAATTAGAAAAAGACAGGAAAACAGAAAGAGAAAAAAATGGAATCTCAGCAAAATTGAATGACAAGGCAAAAATGCAAAACTATAATAATTATCGGTGTCCCCGAAGGAGAAGAAAATGGAAAAGGGGCAGAAACAACAAACTAACCTCAAAGGAAGTAGAAATGAGGAAATAACAAATATTAGAACAGAGCTAAATGAAATTGAAAATAATAAAGCACTCGAAAAAATAAATCCAAAAGCTGGTTCTTTGAGAAGATTAATAAAATTGACAAACCCTTAGCTAGACTAACAAAGAAAAAAGAGAGAAGATGCACATACCTAAAATAAGAAATGAGAAAGGGGATATCATCAATGACCCCACAGAAATAAAGAATATCATAAGAGAACACCGACATGGCTTCTGATGAGAGGTCAGCACTTAATTGTATTGAGATTCCCTTGTATGTAATCCTTTGTTTTCCTCTCACTGCTTTCAGAATCTTCTCTTTATCTTTTATACTTGACATCCTGAATTGTAGGTGTCTCAGGGTAGATCTATTCGGATTTGTTCTGTTTAAGGTGCTTTGTCCTTTGATATTGATATTTATGTCTTTCATAAGGGTAGGGAAGTTTTCAGTCATCATTTCCTCAAATTTTTTCAACTGCTTTCTTATTTTCAATTTCATTTAGCTCTGTTCTAATATTTGTTATTTCCTCCTTTCTACTTCCTTTGAGGTTAGTTTTTTGTTCTTTTTCTAACTCCTCCAAGTGTGCAGTCAGGTCTTTTAATTGAGCTCTTTATTCTTTTTTAATATAGGCATGTATGGTTCTGAATTTCTCTCTCAGTACTGCTTTTGCAGCATTCCATAGGTTTCGATACGTTGTCTTGCCATTTTTCATTCATTTCAAGGCAGTTACTGATTTCTTTTTCAATTTTCTCCTTGACCCAATGATTGTCTAAGAGGGTGTTGTTTAACTTCATAACCTTGTGCTTAATCTGTTTTTCTGCCCACTACTGATTTCCAGCTTCATTATGTTTTGATAAGAGAAATTATTTTGCACAATTTCAAACTTTCTGAATTCATTGAGAGTTGATCTGTGGCCTAGCATGTGGTCTATCCTGGAGAATGATCCATATGCACACTAGAAGAATGTATATCCCCCTGTATTTGGGTGTAATGTTCTGTATATGTCTGTTAGGTCTAGATCCTCTATTGTTTTATTCAAGGTCTTTTTTTTTATTTTTTTGGTTCTCTGTCAAGATGTTCTGTCTAATGGTGTTAAAGGTATATTAAAGCCCCCACTATAATTGTAGAGGCATCTATTTCTCCACTTAGTTTTTTCAATGTTTGACTCATGTATTTTGAGGCACCCTGATTATGTGCATAAATGCTTATGATTGTTCTTTGTTCTTGAAAGATTACCCCTTTTATTAATATATAGTTGCTTTCTTTGTTTCTTACAATAGTTTTGCATTTAAAGTATATTTTGTCCAATAATAGTATAGCTACTCACACCCTTTTTTGGTTATTATTTGCATATAATATTGTTTTCCAACCATTCACTTTCAGCCTTATTGCATCCCTGATTATAAGATGAGTTTTGTGTAGACAGCATATAGATGTGTCTTATTTCTTTATCCACTATGCCAAACTGTGTCTCTTATTTGGAAAGTTTAATTCATTAACTTTCAATGTTATAACTGTTAAGGGATTACTTACATTACCCATATATTCTTTAGGTTTATGTATGACATATGCTGTTTTTATTTCTCTTTTTATCTTTTTAGTTATTCTAACTCTCTCTTCCTCCTCTTTCTCTCTCTCTTCTGCTTTTTTTTCCTTTCAACCTACAGAACTCCTTTTAGTATTTTAAGAAGGGCAAGTTTCTTACTCACAAACTCTCTTAATTTCTGTTTATCTGTTAATATTTTGAACTCTCAATCATTTTTGAATGCCAGCTTTGCTGGATAGAGAATTCTTGGCTGGAATTTTTTTTCTTTTAGCACCTTAACACTGTCATACCTCTGCCGTCTGGCCTCCATGGTTTCAGATGAGAAATCAGCACTTAATCTTACCGAATTTCTCTTTTCTGTGATGGATCTCTTTTATCTTGCTACTTTCAGTATTTTCTCTTTGTCTCAAGATTTGGACAATTTTACACATAGATGTCTTGGTGTAAGCCTGTCAGGATTTATGCTGTCCGGGGAGTGCTGCACTTCCTGACCAGGTATGTCCATCTCCCTCAATAGGGTTGGGAAATTTCCAGCCATTATTTCCTCCAACCCTCCTTCTGACCCCTTTCACTTCTTTTCTCCCTCTGGAATGCCTATAATGTGGATGTTTATGTGTTTCATGTTGTCATTCAGATCCCTAAGTCCCTGCTGGAGTTGCTCTATCATTTTATCTTTCTGTTCTACTATCTGTCTGATTTCAGCTGTACCATCTTCCACATCACTGATTCTTTCCTCTGCTTGCTCAAATCTACTCTTATGTGCTTCCAGTGTTTTTTTATTTTTTGCATCCTGCAATTTATCACCATCATAACCATTATCTTTTTATGTATCTTTACAATTTCTTCAGTATGTTCTCCCAGTGTCTTCTTAATATCCTTAATCTCTTCTTTCACTTCATTAAGTTGATTCATGATATTTGTTTGGACATCTCTGATTAGTTGTTCCATGTTCTGCATCTCCTCCTGTTTTCCAGTTTTTCATTAGACTGGGCCATGTTTTCCTGAGTCTTAGTATGGCTTGTAATTCTTTGTTGGTGTGTAGACATCTGTATATCTTGATAGGTTTATACAATTGCTTAGCTTCTTTTTCTACTCTAGGGTTTTGTTTTGTTATTGTTTTTTGCATGTGGTAAGGTTTCACTTTGACACTTCATTCACCTTATTCTCTTTCTTTGCTGTTGTCTATATTTCCTTGAAAAGAATTATGAACAGAAAAAAGGAAAGAGATAAGAGAAAAAGAATAATAGCAATAATAATAAGATAGATAAAAGAAGATCTGTACAAGACCTAGGAAATGAAATAATTAACATGAATGAAAAATCATAAGAATTAAAGAGGAACTAAGAATAAAAAATGAAATAGGAAAAATGAAACAAGAAACAAAATAGAGAAAAATATATAGAATGAATTATAACACTGAAATGATGAGAAGAAAGGAAATGAAAAAAGAAAAAAAAAGGGAAAGAAAATAAACAAAAAATAAAAAGTAAAAGAAAGAAAACAGAGAAAAAGAGAGATAGAGAAATAAAAACGAAAAAAATTGAAGACTAAACAAAAAGAAGTGGAATGAAAGAAAAAACAACAGAAAACATAAGATAGAAAAATGAAGGAAAGAGAAGAAATAATATAGGTACAAAAATACCTACCTATTTCAGATTATGACCAAATTATAAAAGGAAACAAAGAAAGGGGAAACAAAACAAACAAGAAACAAAACAACAGCAACTAAAAAAAGCAGCCAAAGTAAAACACCTTTCCCTCTTAAGACCCTAAGGAGCATCTCAAGCTGCCAGTGTTCATCAAACAATCACCCTGAAGCCTGCTCTCTGCAGGTGATGTAACAGATATTGATGGGTAGAATTTTTTTAAAAAAGAACCTTTTTTTAAAAAGGTAACATATCTAAAGGAAACCTAAAACAAAAAGAATGTCAATATGTTCCCTGACATAAGGTATCAACTGGATGCCTTATAACGCAGGGGATCACTCTCTGGGTCACTTCTCTAAGGAGACATGGGATTCAAAATAAGGACCTCATATATGCAAGGTAGGAATTCCCCACTGAGCTAAATTGTCTCCTTAGCTTCTTTGAAGATAAAATGAAAAAAGAATAAGACAGTGGGGGAATAAATGGAAGAAAATGTCACTATACATAAAAGACAACAGATCTTGCAGTGAAGAAAGGCATAATGCCAATGTTTTTATTTTATATTTTATTAATTTTTATTATTTCAATTTTTAAATTTTTTGTATTCTATTTGTTATTTTTTAAAATTATCATTATTAATTCCTTTTCTTATTAAATGTATTCAGTTATTTTGTTTGCTTCATTTTTGAAGAAGTTTTGAATCACAGGAGGGTTACAATTGTGGCAGGGGAGGACCATTGATGTGGGGTGTCAGTGATGGGGGAT
Organism: Tolypeutes matacus; assembly: GCA_026826555.1. Lineage (NCBI taxonomy): Eukaryota > Metazoa > Chordata > Mammalia > Cingulata > Chlamyphoridae > Tolypeutes > Tolypeutes matacus. Next base: position 2,746,344 of record JAKSZT010053809.1, read on the forward strand.
ATATTGAAGGAGGTTCACCTGGGGCATACCTATAAGTCATATGAAAGAGTTCAAGTGTTCATGGGACATTGTCATGGGGGGGTAGAGATGTACACAATAAACAAAAGAATATTGAATTCCCATCCTGGGGAGTTCTGCCACATTCTCTAATGGGACAGCAAGAATCCCCTGAATACAGGGGCAGTGAGTAATGAAGGAGGATGGACCATTGACAAGCCCTTGATATTGATAACTGTACTTATAAATCTTTTCTTTTGAAATTGAAACTTAGTCTAGTATTATAGGTTGCCTAAGATTTACATCCTGAGAATCTCCTTGTTGCTCAAATGTTTCCTCTCTGTAAGCTAATTTCAGCATATAAATGCATTACATTCTCCCCAGAGTAGGACATGACTCCTGGGGATGAGCATCCCTGGACCTGAAAGATTATGACCAAGCACCAACTAGCAATGCAACTGGAAAAAGACCTTGATAAAAGAGGGAAAGGGTAAAACCAAAAGAGTTTATATGACTGAGAGACTTCAAAGTGAGTCAGGAGGTCACTCCGGAGGTTATGCTTATGGACATCTCAGCAGGATCTCATTGACTGTCACAGTAAATATTGCCTAAAAGAGCAGGACTCCTACAAGCTCTGGAGACATCCAGACACTATAAGAAGGACTGACAGCTCTGGAGTTTGTTGTCTTGCCAAAAGGGCCTTACTTTGGAATTTATGTTCCTCAGTGTAATAGAGTTGGACTCAGTTCTGATTTCCCAACACATGACTCTTCTGCCCCTTCTACTTGAACCTAGAGTTAGTACTAGAGTTGATAGGTGTAAGTCCAAGAGACTTAAATCTTTGGGCTGCCCATGTGCCACCTGAACACTGAATGTCAACAGTGTTGCAACACCTATGCTACAGATCATTGGACTCATCCAGGACAACTACCAAGGAGATTATGGACAATGACCATCCCAAGAAACAGACAGAGAGACTGCAACTGCAAGCTAGAGAATCCTATCCATCTGCCCCATGGGATTTAAGACCCCTCTAAATTAGAGGCAGAGTAGGCATCACCATGCCAGGAACCTCAGCATTGGGGAATAAAACATGGACTAAAGTAGACTTACTGTTATTCTACTATAGACATTGTTATTCTAGCATTGGAAGAACTTTTATCATTGATGTGGAGGTAGTGGCCACTGGAAGTTCTGGGGGAGGGAGTGGAAAAAATAGTTGCAATATGGGAGCATTTTTGGGAGTTTGTAACTGTCTTCAAGGACAATGCAATGACAGATGCATGCCATTATATGTCTTCTCATGATTTAGAAAATTGTGTGTTGGATAGTTTGAACTATAATGTAAACTACAATCCACACTTAGGAACAATGCTTCAATATGTGTTCATTAATTGTAACAAATATATCACGCTAATAAAGGATAATGTTAATGAAACAAAGTGTGGGAGGCATAGGGATTGGGACATATGGGAATCCTTTACATTTTTTATGTAATATTTTTTTAAATCTAAGTATGTTTTAAAAATTATATTTAAAAAAAGGAACCACAGAGGAGAAAAGAAAGTGGTATGATGTATTTAAGGTACAGAAAGAGATAAAATGGCAGTGAAGAATTCTGTTTCTGGCAAAGCTGTCCTTCAAAAATGAAGGGGAGGGATTGTGGGAACATGGCCAATTGGTTAGACATATAAATCTTAGCTCTCACTAAAACAACAAAGAAAAAGTCAGAGGCTGCCATAAGGACTTGCCCTGGGGCACAGCAAACCAAAACACTGCTTACCAATTCCCAGAAGAGTGAGGGTCAGAGACACGAAGAAGCCAAAACAAGTAATTGTGAGTTATTAAACCTTCCACCTGCTGGGAAGAGTTCCCCACCCCCACCCCTGGGATATTAAGCGAGGGTAAAACTCTTGGCAAATTGTATGTAACAGAGAGTAGAGCAGCCAAGAATAATCTGGGGTTGCTTACCTCAGTGACTGGAAGGAGCACACATACCCAACCCTCAGGGAGGATAGACTAGGTGGAGACCATGGCCCCCTCCTCCAAATGAAAGTTTGACGGCAGATTCCCTGCAAGGAGGAAGGATCTGGGAGAGTGGAGAGTAATTTTTTGCAGCCAATTTAGCCAGCTGGGACCCCTTAAATATCAGAAGGGACCCCTACTCGACAGGGAGAGGGGAGGGGGATCATCTCAGGCTGGTACTCATGCTGAGCCACCTAGGTAAAGAAAGGAATTAGGTCAGAAAGGAGGCAGAGACAGGTGGTGATCAGCACCACTCCAGCTGACTGCAGGGGATCTAACCTGCCCATGGAAAAAGGGCAGATAGCCTTCTGAAAGGCTAATCAACACAAGGACCCAGAAAAGCTCATTGAGAGAATTCCTGCCTAACATATATGGGGTCCCTGGTTAGATTCCTGGCTATTATTTGAGAAGAGATCCACCAGGTTATCAGGCATCTAGCTGAAACTTTATGACAGGGAACATATAGACATTTTATTTGTATTAGCTTTAATTGGATCTCTTCTTTTTTAAAAAAAAGTTCATTTTCTTTTATGCCCCTTACTTTACTCACTAAAACCCAGTTCAAAACATACAGAGGGCAGGCTGCAGGGTGAGTGATTGAGGATCACCAGCAGCCTGAGAAGATCCTTAGGGGTCTAAGAAAGAAGGCAGTTTTTCCATATTTATTATTTTTTTTCTTCTTCCTCCTTTTTTTTTTTAAAAAAAACGGGTTGCTGCTCTCTTGTTTCTTGCTTCTTTTGTATCCCCTCCCTTTCTTTACTTGTTTATTTTTGTTTTTTTCTTTCTTTTATTCTTTTGCTTACTGATCTAGTCTACCTACTCTATTTCTCTTCACTTCATCATTATATCTTTTGTTTTCCATTGTTGTTCTTTCATTCCACCTCTTTTATTTGGTCTCCAATTTTTCTTCGTTGGATTTCTCCCTCTCTCCCTTTTTCTCTGTATACTTTCTCTTTTTCACTTTTTTCTTTCTCTTCTTTGTTTCTTTCTCCCCTCTTCTCACCATTCCAGCATTTTAATTCATTCTATAAATTTGTTTCTCTATTCTGTTTCTTCTTTCATTGTTTCAATTCCACTTTCCTAATCTTATTCCTCTGTGTTTCTTACTCATGTTAATTTTTCAATTTCCTAGGTCTTGTACATTTGCTCTCCTGCGTTTTACTAATATCATTACTATTATTCTTTCTGTATTCTTATTTCTTTCCTTTTATCAGGCCCTAATTTTTTTTCTTTCAAAGAAACATAGGCAGATATCTCCCACAAAAAGACAACTGAGTAGGGGCAAGACCCTGCTAAAGTGAGCTGTTTGGGGAACACACACTTTAGGAGGCTTCAGGGCATCCATCTGGCAGGAGTTGGACAAAGAGATAAATTCCTCAAGGTGCTGCTGGCTTGATTCTTGGTTACTGTGTTTCCTCTTCCTTGATATCCCCTTTTCTGGTTATATAGATTTTGAATCCCAAGGCTATCTCTTTTCCTTCCCTCATCATTCTATCTTCTGCTTCTGTTCTTGTTCTTAAATTCCACCTCTCTTTGTTTAGTCCCCAATTTTTCTGCTTTTATTTCTACTTCATCTATCCTGTTTTCTTTCCTTTACTAAATTTTTCTTTTAGTCTTTTTTTCTCTTTCCTTCTATACTCATCATACTGGCCTTTTAATTCAATCTAAATATTTTTCTCTATTTGGTTTCCCATTTCATTTTTGGTACCCCACTTTTCTATTCCTATTACTCTACACTGTTTACATGAGTTAAATATTCATTTCCCAAGGTCTTAAGTGGTTACTTTTCTAACAATTACTATTATTTTTACTATAGTCCGTTTACTTTTCTTACCTCTTTCACTTTTATTGGCCTTAATTTTTTCCTCCAAGGGGACATAGACAACAAACAGCAATGAAATAGAATAAGAAGAACAAAGTATCAAAGGGAAAACTTAACACATGCACAAAAACAGCAATTAAATAAAACCAAGGAGTAAAGAGAGAAACTAATCAATTAAATAAACTCATCAAGATAAAAAGATGATCAGAGGGCAACAAAAAATTACAAACCATACTAAGAAACAGGAAGACATGGCTCAGACTAATGAACAAACTATGAACCAGGAAGAGGTGCAGAACATTGAACAACTAAACAATGCTCTCAAAACAAATATCATGGACCAACTTAATGAAGTGAAGGAAGAGATTGAGGATATTAAGAAGACAAAGGAAGAACATACTGAAGAAATTGTAAACATACATAAAAAGATAACATATGAAGGTGATGAAATGCACAATCCAAGAAATCAAAAACACACTGGAAGCACATAACAGTAGTTTTGAACAGGTGGAGGAAAGAATTAGTGATATGGAAGACAGTACATATGAAACCAAACAGATAGTAGATAAAAAGATAGAAAAAATCCAGCAGGGACTTAGGGATTTGAATGACAATGCAAAATCCACAAACACATATGCATTATAGGTGTCCCAGAAGGAGAAGAGAAGGGAAAGGGGACATAAGGAGTGTTGGAGGAAATAATGGCTGAAAACTTCCCAACCCTATTGAGGAAGAGGGATGTACAAGTCCAGGAAGCACACCACAACACAAACAGTATAAATCCCAACAGGCACACTCCAAAACATATACTCATCAAACTGAACAATGCTCAAGACAAAGAGGAAATACTGAAAGCAGCAAGAGAAAAGAGAACCATCACATACAAGGGAAGCTCAATAAGATTAAGTGCTGATTTCTCATCTGAAACCATGGAGGCAAGAAGGCAGTGGTATAACATAGTTAAGGTACTAAAAGAAAAAAATTTCCAGACAAGAATTCTCTATCCAGCAAAGCTGGCACTCAAAAATGATGGAAAGTTCAAAATATTCACAGATAAACAGAAATTAAGAGAGTATGTCAATAAGAAACCTGCCCTTCAAGAAATACTAAAGGGAGCTCTGCAGGTTGAAAGGAAAAAACAGGAGAGAGATAGTTGGAGGGGAGTGTAAGAACAACTAAAAAGCCAAAAAAAAAAAAAAAAAAGAAAGAAAGAAAACAACCTAGGACATACATATACCCAAAGAACATATGGCTGATGTAAGTAATTCCTTGAGAGTAATAACACTGAATGTTAACATATAAACTCACTAGTCAATAGACACAGACTGGAATAATGGATTAGGAAATATGACCCATCTATATATTCTCTACAAGAAATCCACCTTAGACCCAGGGATTCAAGGAGGCTGAAAGTGAATGACTGGCAAACAATCTTACAAGCCAACAATAACCATAAAAGGGCAGGAGTAACTATACTAATACCAGAAAATATAGACTTTAAATGCAAAACTATTGTAAGAGACAAAGATGGACACTATATATTAGTGAAAGGGGTAATCTTCCAAGAAGAAAGAACAATTACAAACATTTAAAGAACAATTGCAAACATTTACACACTTAACAGGGGAGCCTCAAAATACATGAGGCAAACGCTGGAAATACTATGTGGAGAACTAGATACATCTATAATTATAGTGGGGGACTTTAATATAACATTATCACCATTTGACAAAGAATCAATGAAGAAACAAAGAAATACGTTAATACCTCAGAAAATCTGGACCTAATTGACATACAGAACACTACACCCAAATAGTGAGATATACATTCTTCTTGAGTGAACATGGATCATACTCCAAGATAGACCACATGCCAGGGCACAGAAAAAATCTCAATGAATTCAGAAAGATTGAAATTATACAAAGTAATTTGTCTCATCACAATGGAATGAAATTCAAAATAAGTAAAGGCCAGAGATTGAGATTATGCACAAAGATATGGAAGTCAAACAACACATTCTTAGACAAACAGTGGGTCAGGGAAGAAATCTCAAAAGAAATCAGTAACTACCTTGAAAAGAATGAAAATGACAACACAACATATCAAAACCTATGGGATGTGGCCAAAGCTGTACTGAGGGGGAAATTCATAACCATAAAAGCGTATATCAAAAAAGAAGAAAGAGCTAAAACTGAATAACGAAGATTAGAGCAGAACTAAATGAAATAGAAAATAAGAAAGCATTAGGAAAAATAAACAAATCCAAAAGCTGGTACTTTGAGAACATCAATAAAATTGACAAACCCTTAGCCAGACTAACAAAAGAAAAATAGAGCTAATGCAAATACACAAAATAAGAAATGAGGAGGGGATATCATCACTGACCCTACAGAAATAAAGAGTATCATAAGAGGATATTTTGAAAAATTATATGCCAACAAGAATGCTAATTTGGAGGAAAAGGACAAATTGCTAGAAACTCATAAGCAGTCTACATTGATGAAAGAAATAATTGATGTACTCAACAGGCCAATTACAAGTAAAGAGACAGAATCAGTCATCAAAAACCTTGGTTTCACATGTGAATTCTACCAAATATTCTGGAAAGGAATAACATCAGTCTTGCCTAAACTCTTCCAAAAAATAGAAGTAGAAGGAAAATTGCCTTACTCATTCTATGATGCCAACATTACCCTAATACCAAAGCCAAACAAAAGATGCCACAAGAAAGGAAAATTACAGACCAATCTCTAAAGAAACTAGATGTTAAAATCCTCAACAAAATACTTGCTAATCACATTCAACAAAATTTCAAACTAATTATACACCATGACCAGGTGGGTTTCAGCCCAGGTATGCAAGGATGGTTCAACATAAAAAAATTAATGTAATACACCACATAAATAGATTAAAAGAGAAAAATCACATGATTATCTCTATAGATGCAGAAAAAGCATTCAACAAAATACAGCACCCTTTCCCGATAAAAACACTGCAAAAGGTAGGAATAGAAGGAATCTTTCTGAATATAATAAAGGGTATATATGAAAAACCCACAGCTAACATCATCTGCAAAGCTTTCCCTCTAAGATCAGGAACAAGACAAAGATGCCCACTATCACCGTTCCTATTTAACATTGTCTTAGAAGTACTTGCTCAACCACTGAGACAAAAAATAGATATAAAAAGCATCCATATTGAAAAGGAATTAAAATTCTCACTATTTGCTGATGACATGATCCTATACATAGAAAACCCTGAGAAATCTACAAGAAAGGTTCTAGAACTTATAAATGAGTTGCAGGCTATAAGATCAATGCTCAAAAATCATTAGCATATCTGTATCCCAATAACGAGTAATTTGAGGAGCAAATAAAGAAAAAATACTGTTTACAATAGTAACTAAATGAATCGAATACCTAAGAATAAATTTAACTAAAGATGTGAAAGGCTTATATACAGAAATGTACATAAAACTGTTAGCAGGAATCAAAGAAGACTTAAATGTATGGGACAACATTCCCTGTTCATGGATAGAAAGACTAAACATTATTAAGATGTCTATCCTACACAATCTATTCTACAGATTTAATGCAATCCCAATAAAAATCAACACAGCATTTTTAATGAATTGGAAAAACTAAATACAAAATTTCTTTGGAAGGGTAAGAGGCCCCAAATCAGCAAAGACTTATTGAAAAAGAAAAATGAAATTGGAGGTATCATGCTACCTAATCTTAAAACATACTACAAATCTACAGTGGTCAAAATTGCATGGAACTGGCATAAGGATAGATATACCAATCAATGGAACTGAATTGAGAGTTCTGAAATAGACCCTTGTGTATGCAGTCATGTGATATTCGACAAGGCCACCAAGCCCACTCAACTGGGAAAGAATGGCTTCTTCAACAAATGGTGCTTGGAGAATGGGATATCCATATCCAAAAGAATGAGAAAGGAACATCATGTCACACCTTATACAAAAATCAACTCAAGATGGATGAAAGATCTAAATATAAGAACCAAGACTATAAAGACCTTGGAAGATAATGTACAGAGGCATCTACAGGACCTTGTAATAGGAAATAGTTTCATGAACTTCCACACCCAAAGCACGAGCAGCAAAAGAAAAAATAGATAAATGGAATCTCCTCAAAATTAAAAACTTTTGCACCTCAAAGGATGTTATCAAGGCAGTTAAAAGGCAGCCTACCCAATGGGAAAAAGTATTTGGCAAACATCCTAATATCCTGCATATAAAATGAAATCCTACACCTGGAAAATAAAAAGACAAACAACCCATTTAAAAAATGGGCTAGCAACTTGAAAAGACTTCTCCAAGGAAGAAATATACATGGTTAAAAAGCACATGAAAAGATGCTCAACATCACTAACTATTAAGGAAATGCAAATCAAAACTACAGTGAGATACCATCTTACACCCATAAGAATGGCAGTTATTAAAAATACAGAGGACTATATGTTGGAGAGGATGTGGAGGAATGGAAACCCTCATCCACTGCTGGTGGGAATGCAGAATGGTCCAGACATTGTGGAAGACAGTTTGGCAGTTCCTCAAAACACTAGATATAGAACTTCCACATGATCTAACAATTCCACTGCTGAGTATATACCCAGAAGAAATGAAAGCAAAAACATGAACAGATATATGCACACCATTGTTCATAGCGGCATTATGCACTATTGCCTAAAGTTGAAGTTTCCCATCAACAGATGAATGAATAAACAAAATGTGGTACATACACACAATGGAATATTACTCAGCTGTAATAAGGAATAAATTGCTAACACATGGGAAAACATGGTGAACCTTGAGGTCCTTATGTTGAGTGAAGCAAGCCAGGCATTGAAAGATGAACAGTACATGACGTCACTGATAAGAATTAAGCAAATTGAGCAGACTCGGAGAGCTATTACCTGGAAGATAGGTTTCCAATAAATAGAAAGGGATAAGAAGGTTGTGAGCCAACACTAATATGGACATAATCTATGGTAAGGTTAAAGTGTGTATTTGCATATTGAAGGGATATGATAAGAGGGTAGTGATATTATTGGGTTGGGTGGTGCAGGTTGATAGGCAGGTAGATTGGGAAGGGTGGGTTGCAAGGTCCAGGGTACTGGAGGGAGGGTGGGGAGAGGGACCAGGTGAACATTGCAAATTTTTGGGTATGTGGTTGAAAGTACAAAGTTGGGAATGCACTTATGGCAATATGACAAGGAAAGGTTACTGGTTTAGGGTGTTGGATGGGGGCATTCAGCTTCTAGGGAGTGTGTGAGTGATCACTCTGTCATAATGGGTTGTATAAGTGGGTGGAGACTCACATAATTAGTGGGAAGGAATTACACTCCCATCCTCGGGAGGACCGATTTGTTCACAGATAGACAGACAGGAGACTCTCTTGAGCATGGGCAGTTCCTAATAGGGGAGGACAGACCAGTGTGTCAAGACCTCAGTCTTGTTGAATTTAACTATGAGTCTTGTCATCCAAGGAGTGAAGCCAGGGGGTCACTGTAGGCCCCGTGGGGAAGGGAGGGAGGAATAGAATAGATTGAACAGAGGTTATTTAGTGGTCAATGGAAGTGTTCTACATGATCTTACAATAATGAACACAAGACCTTGTAAATATCACAATTTATGAAAGTGTACGGTCTAAAATGTAAACCATAATGTAAACCATTGGCCATGTTTAGTAGCTGTGCTTTGTTATTTGTATATCAGTTATAACAAAGGTACCACCCACATATAAAAAAGTATTAATATGGGGGGAGGGAAGGGGGAGAATGTTGGGTATGTTGGGTATATGAAAGTCTCCTGTGTTCTGTGTATGACTTTGCTGTGACCTAAAACTTCTTTGAAAACAAAATGAAAAACAGTGAGACACTGGGGAATGAGTCAGGGTAGGTGCCATGGAACAGACAGGACACCAGATATTGTGATGATGAAAGGCAAAATGTCAAAATAAATTTTTTTAATGTTTTTCATTTTTTTAATATCCCAATCTTTTAACTTAATTTTATTTTCAGTATTTTTTTAATTTTTATGTATTTTATTTCTTATATTTAAGCTTATCATTATTGTTTCTGTTTTCTATTAATTGTATTTGGCTATTGTAATGGCTTCATTTTTGAAGAAGCTTCGGATCACAGAAGGGTTACAACTGGAGTGGGGGAGGATCGTTGGTGTGGGTGTCAGTGAAGGGAGATGCATGGGAGGAAGTTCACCTAAGCATCCATATAAGGTATATAAAAATGTTCAAATGTTCCCAGGACATGGTCACAGTGGGTGGAGACTCACACAATAACTGAGAGAATACTGAATTCCCATCCTAGAGATCTCTGCCACATTCTCAACAGTCTCCCAAGTGCAGGGGCAGTGACTGGTAAAGCAGGATGATCCATTGATGGGTCCTTGATTTTGATGATAAGGCTTATGAGCCTTGGTTCTTGAAATTGAAACTTATCCTATTGCTATGAAGTGCTGAAGAGTTGCCTCCTGAGAGCCTCCTTGTTGGTCAAATGTGGCCTGTTTCTAAGCCAAGCTCAGCATATAAATGAATTATCTTCCCCCCAGCATGGGACATGACTCCCAGGGTTGAGCCTCTCTGGCACTGAGGGATTGCTACCAAGCACCAACTAGCTATGTAACTTGAAAAAGACCTCGAATAAAATGTAGACAAATGAGTTTATATGGTTAAGAGACTTCAAAGTGAGTCAGGAGGTCATCACAGAGGTTATGCTTACACACATCTCAGTAGGATCTCATAGACTTCAAAGTGGATACTACCCCAAAGAGTGGGGCTCCTGAGGGCTCTGGAGAAACCCAGGTTCTATGATCAGGGTGGATAGCTCCAGAGTTTGGTGCCTTGCCAGTGGGCCCTACTTTGGAGTTTGTGCTCCTGAGAGTGACAGAGTTAGACTCAATTATGTCTTCCCTTCACATGGCTCATCTGTCCCTTCTATTTAAACCTATACTATACTTGGTGCTGGAGTTTGTAGGTGTATGTCCAGGACTCAGGTCTTTGCTCTGTCATGTGCCAGATGGGCCCTGAACCTCAGCAGAGTTGCAACACCTTCTCTACAGTTCCCTGGACTCACCCAGGACAACTCACAAGGAGATGGTGATGGACAATGACCATCTCAAGGAACAGAGAGAATCTGCAACAGAAAGCAAGATAGTCCCATCCATATTCCCCATGGGATATAAGCCCCATCTCAATTGGAGGTGGAATGGACATCACCATCCCAGAATCCTTGGGATTGAGGGAAGAGCTATGGACTATAGTGGACTTACTGTTATTCTACTATAGACATATTGTGATTCTAGCAATGGAAGAAATTACAACATTGATGTGGAGCCAGTGGCCACTGGAGGTTCTGGGGGCATGGAGAGGGAAAAACAGTTGTAATACTGGGGCTTTTTCAGGACTTGGGAATCGTCCTGGGTGATGTTGCAATGCCAGATATAGGCCATTTTATATCATCACATAAAATGCAGAACTGTGTGGGAGAGAGTGTTGACTACAATGTGAACTATGGTCCATGTTTAATGGCAAAGCCCCTGGGTGCATTTATCAATTGCCATGAATGTGCCACATTAGTGAAGAATGTTTATGTGGGAGGGTGTGGGAGGTGTGGGGAGTGGGAATATAGGAATCCCTATAATTTTGTGTAACATTTAGGTTATCTAAGTATCTTTAGGGGAAAAAAAGGAAAAAAAATAAAGTATTAAAAAAATGAAGAGGATTCCAATGTCTTCACAGACAAACAAAAACTGATAGAATATGTTACCAATAGACCTGAATTACAAGAGATACTAAAAGGGTGTTGAAGCCTGTGAGGAAAAACCAAAGGCAAGAGAACTGTAGAAGACTGTAGAAATGAAGGTTATTAGAAAGGGTAAATTAAAGGGTAAAAAGACAATAGTACTATATGACAACTGAAAGCCAAAGTCGAAATGGATGAATAAGTAGTCCCCTATAGTAATAACATTGAATGTTAATGGTTTGAACTTCCCAATCAAAAGATGTAAACTGATAGAATGGGTAAAAAATATGAGCTATGTATTTGTTGTCTACAATAGACTCACCTCATATAAAGACAAAATTCGGTTAAAAGTGAAAATTTGGAAAAAGATATTTCATGTAAATAGTAATCAAAGAAGAGCTGGAGTATTGATACTAATATCGGACAAAATAGCTTTTAAATGAAAACTTTTTTAAGGGATGAAGAAGTTCATTATATATTAATAAAAGGGGAAAATCAGCAAGAAGAAATAACTATACCAAATATTTATATTTAATATTTAGTTGGAGACTTTAATACACCATTCTCAGTATTGGATAAAACATCTGTTCAGAGGATAAGTAAAGAAACAGAGAGCTTGAATAATATGTTAAATGAACCAGACCTAACAGACATCTATAGGGCATTTCACCCCAAAATAGCAGAATATACATTCTTTTCAAGTGCCCATGGATCCTTCTCCAAGATAGAAGATACACTGGGTCACAAGACAAGTCTAAATAAATTTTATAAGATTGAAATTATACAAAATATTTTCTCTGATCATAATGGAATGAAGCTAGAAATCAATAATGGGTGGAAAAATAGAAAATTCTCAAATATATGGAGATTAAACAATACAGTCTTAAATAATCAGTGGGTTAAAGAAGAAATTGCAAGAGAATTCAGCAAATATCTTGAGATGAATGAAAATGAGACACAACGTATCAAAACCAATGGGACACCACAAAGGCAGTGCTGAGAGGGAAATTTATAGCCTCAATGCTTCCATTTAAAAACATGAAAGAGCTAAAACTGAAGCCCTAACTGCACATCTGGTGGAACTAGTAAAAGGACAGCAAATTAATTCCAAACCAATCTGAAGGAAAGAAATAGTAAATATCAGAGCAAAAACAAATAAGTAGAGAAAAAAATTAGAAAGGCAATAAAACTAAAAGTTGGTTCTTTAAGAAGATGAACAAAATTGACAAACCCTACCTAGATTGACAAAGATAAAAATAGAAAAGACGCAAATAAATAAAATCAGAAAAGAGAGAGGACAATACCACTGACCCCACAGAAATAAGAGAGTTCATAAGAGAATACTATGAATAACTGTATGCCAAAAAACTAGAAAATGTAGATGATATTGACAAATTCCTGGAAACACAAAATCCATCTACCCTGACCCTAGATGAAATAGAATACTGCAACAAACCAATCACCAGCGAAAAGATTGAAACCATTGTCAAATCAACCAAATGGTTTGACAAGTGAATTACACCAATCCTTCAAAGACAATCTATTACCAATCTTGCTCAAGCTTTTCCAAAAAAATTGAACAGGAAAGAAAGCTACTAAACTCATTATATGAAGCCAACATCACCCTAATACCAAAACCAGATAAAGATACTACAAAAAAAAAAAAAAAAGAAAGAAAATTACAGACCAATATCTCTAATGAATATAGATGCAAAAATCCTCAACAAGGTATTTGCAAAGAGAATCCAAAAGAACTTTAAAAGAATGATATACCATGATCAAGTGGGTTTTATCCCAGGTATGCCAGGGTGGTTCAACCCAAGAAGATCAATTCATGTAAGAAACTGCATTGATAAATTGAAGAAGGAAAATCACATGATCCTCTCAATTGATGCAGAAAAGTCATTTGACAAAATACAGCACCTTTTCTTAATAAAAACACTCCAAAAATAAGAGTAAAAGGAATCTTTCTCAATATGGTAAAGTGCATATATGAAAAACCTACAGTTAGCAGTGTACTCAATGGTGAAAGACTGAAAACATTATCGCTGAGGTAAGAAAGAAGGACACCCAGTGTCACTATTATTCAATATGGTGCTAGAAGTTGTAGCTAGAACAATTAGGTCAGACAAAGAAATAAAATGCACTAAAATAGGAAAAGAAGAATAAAACTTTCACTATTCACTGATGGCATGTCCTATATCTAGAAAATCCTGAAAAATCCACAACAAAGCTTCTAGAATTAATGGATGAGTACAGCAAAATGGCAGGATACAAGCTTAATATGAAAAAAATCAAAAGCATTTCTCTACACTACTGATGTGCATTCTGAGGAGGAAATGTGAAAAAAATTCCATTTATAAAAGCGACTAAAATAATAAAATATTTAGGAATAAACTAAACCAAGGGCATAAAGGACCTGTATTCAGTAAACTACAAAACATTGCTACAAGTAACTGAAGAAGACTTAAATAAATGGAAGGAGATTCCGTGTTCATGGATTGGAAGACTAAATATCATTAAGATGTCAATTCTACCCAAACTGATTTACAGATTCAGCACAATCCCAATAAAAGTCTCAATGGCCTTTTTTTTTCTTCCAGAAATCGAAAATCCAATAATCAAACTTACTTGGAAGGGTAAGGTGCCCTGAATAGCCAAAATTGTCTTTAAAAAGAAGAATGAAGTTGAAGAACTCTCACTTCCTGACTTTAAAGCATATTACTTAGCTATACTAGAAAAACAGCATGGTACTGGCATAAGGACGGAAAGAGTCACCAATGGAAATGAATCGAGGACTCAGAAACTGACCTTCACATCTACAGTCAAGTGATTTTTGACAAGGTTGTTAAGCCCACCCAGCTGGATGAGAAAAATTTATTCAACAAATTGTGCTGAGAAAACTGGATAGTCATATCCAAAAGAAAGAAAGAAGACCTCTATCTCACACCTTATATAAAAATTAAATCAAAATGGATCACGGACCTAGATATAAAAACAACAGCCATAAAATTCCTAGGAGAAAACATTGTCAAGATCTTATGGTAGGTGGTAGTTTCTTAAACAATACAATGAAAGTACAAACAACAAAAGAAAAATAGATAAATGGGACCTCCACAAAATTAAACACTTTTGAATCTCAAAGGACTTTGCCAAAAGGGTGAAAACACAGCTGACTCAATGGGAGAAAATATGTGGCAATCGCATATCTGATAAGTGTCTAATATTGATGAAATTTATAAGGATATCATATAATTCAACAATAAAAAGACAAACTATCTGATTAGAAAATGTTCAAAAGACTTGGAAAGACAACTGTCCATAGAAGGACACAAATGTTGAAGCAACACATAAAAAAGTTCAACATCACTAGCTAATAGGCAAATGTAAATCAAAACTGCAATGAGATATCATTTCACACCTATTAGGCTGACCGCTATTAAAAAGTTGGAAAACTAAATGTTGGAGAGGATGTGGAGAGGTAGGAATGCTTTTTCATTGTTGGTGGGAATATAGAATGGTACAGCCACTGTGGAAGACTGGCAGTTCCTAAGGAAGTTAAATACAGACTTGCTATGGGACCTGGCAAAACCATTGCTAGGCATTTACCCACAGGTACTGAGAGCAGTGACACAAATAGACACCTGCACACTGATGTTCATTGCATTTTTCATGATAGCCAAAAGTTGGAAACAACCCAGATGTCTATCAACCAATGAATGGATAAACAAATTGTGCTATATACACACGATGAAAAATTATGTAGCTCTAAGAAGAAATGAAGTTGTGAAACATGACAACATGGATGAACCTAGAGGATATTATGTTGAGTGAAGCAAGCCAGACACAAAAGGACAAATACTATATGATTGCTCTATTATGAACTATATATTTTATATGAAATAGAAATATATTATGTGAAATATGAATAAGGGTAAAATTGCATATATAAAATAATTTTTCTTTGAAGCTGAACAAATGTAAGTTAATACTACAAAATGTTAATATAAAAAAAAACCCACCATTATACTAAGTAAAGGAGACCAGACACAGAGTACTACATATTTTAAGATTCTATTTATATAAAATGTAAATACAAATCAATTTATAAACATGAAATTAGATTAGTGCTTATGTAAGGATGAGGAACGAATGCTAAGGGGCAGTGGAATCTTTCTTTTTGGAGTAATGAAATTGTTCTGAATTTTTGAGTTGATGAATGAACAACATTGTGATTATACTAAAAGCCATTGATTATACACTTTGGATAAAGCATAAGGTATGTGAATACACCTCAATAAAACTGCTTAATGAACAAATAAATAATTGTGCAATAAGAGCCAGCAATAGCAGCCATGTACAGCAGAGGAAATAGACAGATTGAGAGGTAAGGAATTTTCTTGTTTGTTTGTCTGTTTTTTATTATTATTATTGAAACAATGAAAATGCTTTAATAATGGTTAAAGTGATGAATGCACAACTATGTGATTACACAAAATACCATTGATTGTACACTTGGGAATATTTGTATGCTTTATTAATATGTATCAATAAAATTGATTTCTTTAAAACAACAAAACAAAAAAATATGGAGGATTCCCATATGCCCCACCCCCTACCCTTACCACACTTTCCCTCATTAAAAAGATCCTTCATGAGTGTGGTACATTTGTTGCAATTTAGGAACACATATTGAAGCATTGCTAATAATGGTGGATTGTAGTTTACATTATAGTATGCACTCCATCCCACAAAAATTTGAAGATTATGACAAAATATATAATGGCCAGTGTCTGTCATTGCAATGTCATGCAGGACAATTCCTATGTCCTGAAAATGCCCCCATATGACACCTATTCTTCCCTCTCCTTACCCTAAGAACCTTTGGTGGCCATTGCCTTTACATCAATGATGAAAGTTCTTCCATTTCTAGAGTAATAAAAAAATCTATAATAGAATAATAATAAGCTTAGTTTAGTCCATTATTCATTCCCCAATATTGAGGATTTGGGGATGGTTATGCCCACTCTTTTTCTAATTGAGAGGGGGCTTAGGTCCCATGGAGCAGATGGATGAAAATATCTTGCCTGCAGTTGCAGACAGTCTCTGTTCCTTGGAATGGGTGTTATCCATCATTATCTCCTTGTTAGTTGTCCAAAGTGAGTCCAATGAACTGGAGAGTAGGTGTTGCAACTGTGCTGAGATTCAGGGCTCAACTGGCACATGAATGAACCAGAGATTTAAGTCTCTGTGACATATACATATCAAGTTTAGTGCTAATTATAGGTTCAGATAAAAGGGGCAGAAGAGCCATGTGTAGGGAAACTATAAATGAATTTAACTCTGTTACACTGGGGAGCATAAATTTCAAAGTAATGCCCATTGACAAGTTGCCAAATTTCTCAGCTTGTCTGCCCTGCTTATAGTGTCTGGATGTCTCTAGAGCCCCTAGGATCACTGATATTTGAGGCACAGTTTCCTGGGCAGTCAATGAGATTCTGCTGAGATATGTATAAGCGTAACCTCTGGCATGACCTCCTGACTCACTTTTGAAACCTCTTAGCCATAAAAACTCATTTGTATTTAATATTTCCCCATTTAGGTCAAAGTCTTTTGCCAAATACATTGCCAGTTGGTACTTGGTAATAATCCCTCCGTGCCAGGAAATCTCATCCACAGGAGTCATGTTCCATGATGAGGGAAATTAGTGAATTTATATACTGAGTTTGGCTTAGAGAGAGGCCACATTTGAGCAACAAAGAGGCTTTCAGGAGGTAACTCTTAGGCAATATAGAATAATAAGATAAGTTTCAATTTCACAAGGAAAGGTTCATATGTACAATCATCAATATCATGGGCCTGGCATAATGGTTTGTCTTCCTTCACTAGGCACTGCCCTTGTACTCGGGGATTATTGCCATTCTATTAGAGAAAGTAGCATGGTTCCCCAGGATGGGAATTCAATATTCTTTCAGTTATTGTGTGAGTCCTCACCCACCTAGACAATGCCCCATGAACACTTGAACATATTCATATGCCTTAAAGGCATGCCCCAAGTACACACCTTCCCATACTTCCCCTCATCACCAACATCCCACACTGGTGATCTTCCCCTGCCACAGTTGTGACCATTCTGTGATCCAAAACCTTTTCAAAAACAAGGCCAACAAAATAATCAAATAAAATTAATAAGAAAGTGAAATAATATTTTTAAAAATAACAAATACCAAAAAAAAATTAAATTGAATAAAATAAATATATTTTGGACATTTTCTTTCATCACTGTAAGATCTGTTGTCTTGTATGTACAGTGACATTTTCTTCCATTTATTCCCCCAGTGTCTTATTTTTCCAATTTTATCTTCAAAGAAGCTTTAGGTTATAGAAAAGTCACATAGAAAATATAGGGGATTCCCATATACCCCACATCATACCCCTTTTCCACTCTCCCCTAGTAATAACATTTTACATGTATAAATATTGAAGCTGTACTCCTAACCCTGGTCAATGGTTTACATTATGGTTTACTGCAGGAATCCCTCCTGCAAAGTCTTGCGGGGGTCTGTCCAGCAGAGCCTGCGACTGCGCAATGAAATTACTCTTAACAAGGAGGTTGAGAGAGATCAGGGGGCAAACAGCTGAAGAAGCTGTGCTCTTGAGCTGATCCCCAGCACACTTTTTATTCAGGATTTTTTTACATTCAAAATCAGGGTGCAGGTGCAGGGGAGCAGGCAGGTATAGGGGTTGTAAATCACTTCATAAGAATTTCAGGCTTATAATGGGGAAGGAAGATTACATTAAGTGATATACATAGGAGATAGGGTGGGAGATAAGATAACAAGGAAAGTACCTGTTTATGGAAGGAACTGATAAGAGAAACAGGCATCCAAGCTATTTCTTAGATGTAAAGATTAGAGGGTTCCCACATCTCCCCCTTTTCTCTTTAAATAAGAAAAAGAAGAGGGGAAAAGTATCCTGACACAATGCTTTATAAAAACTGCCCCCTTCCCAACAGTTCAAGGTAAACAAATTTTGATAGTAATAGCAAGGCCAGGTCACTGTCTGCTATCCGAACTGAGCTGTGTGTGGGAAACAAAATAGCCATGGTGGCTATCAAATTCATGTAGGCCCTCAAATTCTCTCCTGATGGCGCCTCTGCGACTGTGTCTGTCTTAGGTTGATCGACCACATTCAGACTTTAACCACTTTTATGAAGTTTATTGAGCTAAGCCCGCGGGTGTTTGCAGTACTTCTCAGGCAGGAGAGAACTGCAGCCCCCAGGTTTTAAAATGGCTTCTTTTTTTTTTTTTAAGATTTTATTTTTATTTATTCATTTATCCCCCCCTTGCTGCTTGTGCTCACTGGGTCAGCTAACCACGCCATGCGGGCCTCACCAGGAGGCCCCGGGAACCGAACCCGGGGCCTCCCATATGGTAAACGGGAGCACTACCAATTGAGCCACAGCTGCTTCCCATGGCTTCTTTTTATAGGGGGTTGTTGTCGCAGTTTGCAAGCAAGCAGGATAAACAGAAGCAGGTTTTGGCAGTTAGCTAGAGTTTGCACAGAATGCCCTGATAGCCTGGGGCACAGCTGCAGGGTTGAGATGTCCTTGCAGGATTGTTCAAAGGAGGGGAGGTTGTGTGCTTTTCAGATAAGACACTTAGGAGACAGTGGGAAACTTTTCTTTTCTACATTACTCTGGTTGCCATGAAGGCCTATGGGTAGGCTAATTTAGGGTTCAACATTCCCCACTTCTCTTCTTAGTGGGTCAAATCATTGACTCATCATAGCGGTCTCCAGTTGTTGGCAGGTGTTGGTAGGGTTGGGCTAATACCATTAGTTTGACTGATTGGACTCTGTCCTTGACAAAAGCTATAAGCCTATTGATAATGATAGGTTTGTAAGTGAGACCCAAAAGTAACAGTATGAGAGGGCCTACTAGGGCTGAAATTAAAGTAGTCAGCCATGGAGACCAATTGAAAAGGTTTTGAAACCAAAACTCAGAGGATTGTTCTTCTAGATCCCTCTCTCTGAGTCTCTTTTGTAGTTCTTGCATTGATTGTTTAATAATTTCTGAATGGTTTACATAAAAATGGCAGGCTTCTCCGAGGGCGGCACATAAGCCACCCTGTTTCAGAAACAGTAAATCTAGTTTTTTTTTTTGTTCTGTATAGCTATTTTTGCTAAGGAGTTAACTTGTTTTTCAAGATATTGTACTTGGGTTTGAAGGAGAGTGACATCAGCAGAGAAAGTAGCTGAAAGTTTTTTAATATCAGTGTCAGAGGTAATCATGGCCCCAGCTTCTATGGCTGCTGAACCTGCAATCTTTAAGGTGGCTAAGATAGGGATTAGAATTGGAGTCCTTTTTTGTAGTCTAAAATGTTGATCCTGAGCTAGGAAGTGGGCAGTACCTGAGGATCCAGCATAAAGGTAAACCTGGGGAATGATATATACACCAATACATAGGTCAGAAGCATTACTAGGGGCAATACAGCAGGTGATACCAGATGAGCAGGCAAACCAGGTACTATTGGGGGTGATTAAAGTTTAAGTGGATCTTGAAGCAGTAAGGGGGACAGTGTTCAGGCAATTGTTTTTATAAGGTGAGTTGTCTATGGAGTAGCTGCCGCTGGTGAAACAGATACCTTGTTCTTGGAGATCGCTGAGGGTGAGTTTTCTTTGATGAGAACAATCAGACAGGATACCAGTCCCATAGTTGTCGGCATCGGTGTAGGAGACGTTCCGGGGGGCCATTTCTCCCGTCAGGTTGGCACCAATCCCCAAGTAGTATGGTGGTGCCGGATCGACGCAGAGCCAACACTCAGTGGTGATGGCCGGCTGAGTTTTATTCAGAAGGGAGAAAACAGAGTTTAGCATAGTTAGCAAAGAATTATTAAAGGAGTTCAATGGGTGCGATGGTGCTAGGAGTTGGGGAGAGTTAGGGCCGGTAGTAGGCCTGCTTTGGGAGGTGACAATTTTAATCTTGTTGTTTAGGGCCAATGATGGGTTCAGGATCGGGTTAGGTTCAATAGGGTTTTTAATTGGGAGCCCCGATTGAGAGTTAGTAAGTTTATTCTTAGAAGTCCAAGGGAGTTTTTGTATAGTGAACAGAGTTCCGGGGTCTTGACCGGAGGCATATAGGCACAGACCCCAAGTTCTGCCAGTAGCCCATTGGGGATCAGAGGGGTTTTTAATGGTCAGAGAAACGGGGTTGCAAGTTTGGTTATTACAGTTAGGATGGACTCTCCATTTTTGCATGGGTGAATTAAAAGTAGTTTTTCGGAGGAGACTTAAGTTGGGGTTAGTTCCCCCTCCAGGAGTCCATCCTAATGCTAAAGTTTCACAACCCCAAGCTTTACAATAGTAATCAGCAATAGACCCACATTGCCTTTTTTGTCCTGAGGGGTGTTTAGGGCAGGCATAGTGTTGGGTATGTCATAGTACTTGGCTGGTTTTACCCTTGTCACATTTTATGGCTTGTAATTGGGCATAGGTGAGAGAGTTATGTGCCAAGGGATAATGAGGAGCTCCCATTCTGGCTCTCTCTCCAAGCTCATGGTCACAAAGGTCGTCATCGAAGAATTGAGAGAAGTTAGTGGTGAGGGTTACCTGGGTAGTGTTAAAAGTTTTATTAGTAGCTATATGTTTTTTATCTCTGGTTCGAATTAGGACCCACTGGTACTTGGTGGGAATGGAGGAAGCAAAAGTAGCAGGTAGACTAAGGCTTAGGAGGAAATAAATTTGAGTTGGAGTGGGTTCTTGCCATCTGGTTTGACCTCCCAATTTCTTTGGGATCTGGTTAAGGTGTGCCTTTTTTACTTGAGTATGGTGCAATCAATGGCGTTTTTTTGTTACCTTAACAGCTGTTGGGGTTGAGAGGATTACAAGGAAGGGTCTTTTTTAGGTGGGTTTTAAAGTTTCTCGGTTAAATTTTTTAGTTTAAACCCAGTTCCCAGGCTCTATGTTAAGTGTTGGAAGCTGAACGTTTTCTGGTTGTCTCTTTTGCTGGGCTAGAAGGCGTGCATCTTTCCGGATGAGGTTGATAGCTTGTAAGGACTTGAGAAACTTTTGGTTAGTTAAGTTACTTAGGTGGTCCAAGTGTAATTTGGGGATTATGGGAGGTGGTCTTCCATAGATTATTTTAAAAGGGGTTAAATGTTTTAAATAAGGGGTACATCTGGTTTTTAGTAAGGCGAAAGGGAGAAGACTTACCCAACTCTCTCTAGTTTCCAATTTTAATTTTGTTAAAGTTTCCTTTAAAGTTCTATTTATCCTTTTTACCTGTCCTGAGCTCTGAGGCTTGTAAATGTAATGTAGTTTTTAGTTTATTTTAAGTGTTTTAGCTAGACTTTTGGATATCTTAGCTATGAAAGCTGGGCCATTGTTGGAACCCAATGCCAAGGGTAAGCTAAATTGTGGGAGGATTTTTGTTAGGAGGTGCCTGGCGACTATATTGGCAGTTTCATGCTTGGTGGCAAAAGCTTCAGTTTATTCAGAGTAAGTATCTATAAAGACCAGGAGATATTTATAGCCATATTTGTTTTTTTTAATTTTAGTAAAATTTAATTTAATTCAGACCCCTATACTGTGAGAGATTGGAGGCCCTGGGTTGACCTGAGCACATGCTGAGCAACGGGTTACTTTTGAGTTGGTGATGGTCTTCAAATCTGGAACATAGAAATGTTTATTAATTAGAGCAATTAATTTTGAGGTACCAAGGTGAGTGTTATAATGGAGGTCTCGGACTAGGGCAATACTCAATGTTTTTAGCAGCAGCAGGCACCCGTCAGGCAATCGTTGCCAAAGTTCAGCCTTAGTGGTGCAATTCAGTTTTTGTCCTAATTCTTGTTCTTTTTGGTTATAGCTAGGAGAAGTAGGCAGGGCTCGTTGGGGAAGAAGTGGCAAGATTTCTAGTGGTTTCACTTCTCCCAACGCTACCTGCTTCGCAGTCAGGTTTGCAAGATCATTCCCTTTCTTGGTGCGACTTGGTTGGGTCTCATGCCCTTTGCAATGGATAATGGCTACTTTCTTAGGTTCCCATATAGCTGCTAAAAGGGCTAAAATTTCTTGCTTATCTTTAATTTCTTTTTCAGCTGATGTCAAAAGTCCTCTTTCCTGGTAGAGGGTTCCATGTACCAGGGCAGTTGCAAATGCATATCGGCTGTCAGTATAGATATTGACTTTCTTACCTTTTGCCCAGTGAAGCGCCTGGGTCAGAGCAATTAGTTCTGCTTTCTGGGCAGAGGTTCCTTGGGGCAAGGCCTGTGACCAGAGTACTTGATTTTCCGTGGTCACTGCTGCGCCTGCATATCTCAGTCCATCTTTCAGATAACTGCTTCCATCAGTATAAAGCTCGTAGTCTGGGTTTTCTAGGGGAGTGTCCCGGAGGTCAGGTCTAGATCCAGTGATAGTCTCTAAAATGTCCAGGCAATCATGGACAATTTCTCCATATTTAGAATCTGGCAACAGAGTAAATGGGTTGAGAGCCATGGACTTAGAGAAAGTGACTTGAGGGGGATTTAGTAGCAGCACCTGATATTGAGTAAGACACGCATTCGAAATCCAACCGTCAGGTGGGGATTTAAGGAGGGCCTTAGTGGTGTGGCCCCCAATAATTTGCAAGTCCTGGCCCAAGGTTAATTTCTGTGCCCCCTTGACAAGAAGGGCGGTCGCAGCTATCGCTCTCATACATGAAGGCCATCCCGCAGCTACAGGGTCTAGTTGCTTGGAGAGATAGGCCACTGGGCGTTTCCAAGGCCCTAAGGTTTGAGTGAGGACACCTTTGGCAATCCCCTTCTTTTCAGCTACAAACAGCTGAAAAGGTTTCGTGATGTCAGGTAGGGCTAAGGCAGGGGCTGAGGCTAAGGCTTGCTTGAGGGCTATAAAAGCCTGTTCTTCTTCCCGAGTTCAATGAAAGTTAGGGTCCTTTCTACCTGTGCAGGCGTATAAGGGTTTTGCAATTTCAGCAAACCCGAGTATCCAGAGCCTGCAGTAGCCTACCGCCCCTAGGAATTCTCGTACCTGGCGCTTGGTGGTTGGAGTTGGGATATTCAGGATAGCTTCTATCCATCCCAGAGATAGGGTCCTCTTACCTTCTTCCAGATGGTAGCCCAAATATGTGGCTTTTCGCACGCAGATATGAGCCTTTTTCATGGACACCCGGTAGCCGAGGCGTGCTAGTTCAGAGAGCAATTCTTTGGTGGCGGTTAGGCAATCCTCTTCTGATGCTGCTGCAAGAAGAAGGTTATCTACATATTGCAAAAGAGTTACCTGAGGGTGGGATTCCCTGAATCCCAGGAGGTTTCGGCTCAGGGCTTCATCAAAGATGGTTGGAGAATTCTTGAATTCTTGCGGGAGTCTAGTTCAGGTTAGCTGCCTGAAAATCCCCCTTCGGGGTCCGTCCACTCAAAGGCGAAGATGGGTTGACTCTGAGGTGCCAATGGTAAGGTGAAGAAGGCATCTTTCAGGTCCAGTACAGAATAGAAAGTTTGTCCTGAAGGCAGAGAGCTCAGAAGGGTATAAGGGTTAGGTACAGTGGGGTGAATGGTTTCAACCCTCCTATTGACTTCTCTTAGGTTCTGTACTGGTCTATAATCTTTGGTCTCTGGCTTTTTTACTGGTAAAAGGGGGGTATTCCAGGGTGATTGGCAGGGAGTCAGTATCCCCACTTCTCTTAATCTCTTGATATGTTTCGCTATGCCTTCCCTTGCCTTCTGAGGTATAGGGTATTGCTTGACTTGGATGGGGAGAGCAGTACTCATGAGTTGCACAATGATAGGAGGTTGATGCAAAGCCAATCCTGGCGGGTTGCTCTCTGCCCAGACCCCGGGGATTTTAGTAAGTAGTTCCTGGATATAGCTTTCTCCTATAGCCCCCTTGGGCTCTTGTTCAAATAGAATATATTCTTCGGAGATAGGGACAGTTAACATAATTGATTGAGGGAGCTGATCTCCCAGTTGCAAAATTGTTTCCCCATCTTTAAAAGAAATGGTTGCCTTTAATTTCCGCAGCAAGTCTCGGCCTAAGAGGGGCTATGGGCATTCTGGCATTACTAAGAAGGAATGGGTAACAGTACCCTTTCCTAAGTCAGTAATTCGGGCTTGAGTTCAGGGGTAAGATTTAGGTTTTCCTGTTGCCCTTATGATAGAAGTCTTCTGGGATGAAAGTTCCCCAGTTGTCTCTTGGAGAACTGAAAAGGTGGCCCCCGTGTCTACTAGGAATTCAGTTGGCTTCCCTTCGACTGTTAACTTTATCATGGGTTCCTGGGGGCCAAGCGCGAAGGAACCTTGACCCCCTCAATCTTCAGTTTCTACTAAGAGGCATGCCGGTTCCTTAGGTTCCTGAGCCCTTCTACCTATCAACTTAGGACAATCCTTTTTCCAGTGCCCCATCCCCTTGCAAAAGGCACATTGGTTCTTCTTTAGGTCTCCGCTCTCCGGCCGTCCCTTGGAGGGATGGGGTTTCCGGGTTGGTGCTGCCAGCAAGATTCGTGAGAGCTGCTTGGTCTGCTTCCGAATAGGATCTTCTCTATTTTGGAAAACTTTTTGAGCTATTTCTATCAATTCACTTCTGGCTTTCCCTTCAAACCCTTCTTGCTTTTGAAGTTTTTTTCTAATATTTGGGGCCAACTGAGAGACGAACACCATGTTTACCATTCGTCTGTTATTTTCATCTTCTGGGTCTAAGGGGGTGTACATTCGATATGCCTCCAATAATCTCTCTAAGAAAGCAGCCGGGGACTCATCCTTACCCTGCATGACTGCACTAACCTTAGTTAAATTAGTAGGCTTTTTAGCTGCAGCCCTTAGACCCCTAAGTAGAGACTGGTGATAGTGGCGCAAGGCTGTCATCCCTGCATCAGTGTTAGGGTCCCAACGAGGAGGACTCGAAGGGAGTAATTCCTCTAATTCATCCCTCCTAGTCTGGGAGTCCCCCTCATTGTCCCCCAAGATAATCTTAGCAGCCTCCCGATGGATTCTCTCTCTCTCCTCAGAAGTGAACAAAGTCTGTAAAATCTGTTGACAATCATCCCAGGTAGGCTGATGAGTGCGGAAAATAGTTTCCAAAAGCGAAATCAGCCTCTGGGGGTTCTCTGAAAAAGGAGGGTTCTGGTGTTTCCAATTATAGAGATCAGAGGTGGAAAATGGGACATAAATCATTCGAGTATCACCAGGAGGCGCCCCTGGTTGAGGAGGAACTTCCCTGAGCGGCAACAGGGGCACTGAAGAATCAGGCCCTGGTGGAGGGGGCTGATAGAGAGTTCCCCCTCTCGTGTGGGGAGGACTCTGGACTTCCCCTTGGGGCGAGCGTTCTGGGGCCTGTTGCTGCGAGGGAGTTCTTGGGCAAGGCAGGGGGTCAAATAAGCTTTCAGCTATATCATCAGTTTCCCCCAGCAGAACAGGATAATCTATTCAGAAGGCTGGCCATTCAAGTTCACAGAGGGTCCGTAGGAAGCCTGGATCTGCTGGCTTCCCATAGTCACAGGATCTCTTAAAGAAATCAGAAAAATTAGCAAGAATGCATTCAAGAGGAGTCCACGGAGTGGATTTTCCTTGTCCCATCCTGTTAGGGTTGAAACAGTTAAAACACTAAGACACACTGAACATAGACAGACAAACGAACAAAACACTGGAGACTAGTCTCACTCCCACTCACACAGCCAAATACCAAAGTGAAACCTAACGGTTTCCAAAATTGGGAGAGGGCGTCCTGTCCCTGATTCGGGGTGTGCAGTACCGCGGCGTCCCAGAGCCAACACAAAAGGGAAAATCCCTTACCAGATTCCTCGTGGCCACCGTCCTAGTCCGAATCCGATCACGAATTAAAAGCAAAGGCGAGGAAGCGGAAGCACTTCCCGCTTAGTCTGAGGTCGACCCCAATTAAGGGGGAACTCGCGGTTGATCCCACTGGGGCCTCCAAATGTTATAACCCAGGAGATCAAGCACACTCAGACTTTAACCACTTTTATGAAGTTTATTGAGCTAAGCCCAAGGGTGTCTGCAGCACCTCTCACGCAGGAGAGAACTCCAGCCCCCAGGTTTTAAAATGGCTCCTTTTTATACTGGGTTGCTGTCGCAGTTTGCAAGCAAGCGGGATAAACAGAAGCGGATTTTGGCAGTTAGCTAGCGTTTGCACAGAATGCCCTGATATCCTGGGGCACAGCTGCAGGGTTGAGATGTCCTTGCAGGATTGTTCAAAGGAGGGGAGGTTGTATGCTTGTCTGTCCTTGCAAGATTGTTCAAGGGAGGGGAGGTTGTGTGCTTTTCAGATAAGACACTTAGGAGACAGTGAGAAACTTTTCTTTTCTACGTTACTCTGGTTGCCATGAAGGCCTATGGGTAGGCTAATTTAGGGTTCAACAGTTCCTTCCCTGAGGAATCTTACCTGTCATTGGCTACAAGTCTTCCAGGGCCAAGCAGGGTAAAGTTGACAATTTATGCCTTCATGGACTCCAAACCCAGCACCAGCCTTGGGACTTCCTTGCCCATAGTTGGGGCCCCAGGTCTGGTCACTGTTTTCTGGGAACCCAGGTTTCTGAGAGGGCCCAGCACAAGGCATTGGGCAGGAGACAGACAGTTCAACATCAGCTCTTAGAAGGCCTGCTCAACCTAGGGATGCCTGGCTCATGGCACAAGGCAACCTAACCAGTGGGACATGTACAGGACACCCCCAGGTTGTGATAGGAACAATGGGAAGGGGGGAAGCTGGAAAAACTATGTGCAGGAAGAAAAAGGGGTCACGGAGTCAAGTAAATAGGTAGGCAAGTGAGAAGGAGGGAAAAGAGATCTTGGAGTGAAAAATTAATTCAAAGGTGTTTTAAACAAAGGGCCCCAAGTCTCCCGCTCTTTTGTGTCTTTGTTCTTGATTTCCCGATGTGGGAAATGAGAGAAATGAAGCAATGGCCAAGGTGATGATTTTCTGTTCAGCATGATGAGCTTGTGAAAGGGCCTGGCAGATTAACCTAAGAACTGATAATAAAACAAGAAGTATGATTATTCTGATGAGAGATATTATCCACATTCGTATGTTTAGGCCATGAAACCAATTTGAGGGATTTAACCACTGTAAATTATCATTAAGTGTTTGAAACACTTTTTGATGAGCAAGAAGTTGTATTTGAGATAGTTGGTGTTCCAGGCATAGCTGGAGAGCCAGTACTTCACCCTGTAAATGAGAGGAGAAGCTCCTTGAAGGTGAGTTTTAATTTGTTCCCAAGAAAGTTGGGAGCTATTCCAAGGCAAAAGGATGACACAAATTTTAACAAGTTCCCAGTCACATTGTAAATCTTATTTAGTAAGCAGAACTTGTTGTTTTTTCACCTATCCAGAGACTAGATGCTTCTAAAGCATCAAGTTTGGTAAGAATATTATTATCGATATGAGTTTGAGTTCAAAGTTCATCAGTGATATTGGTCATGATTGATTAACAGCATGAGCAGTTTGAACAGATTTTGTTAAGGCAACTGCCACAGTGGTGGCAATGGCAGCTACTATAATGGCTGAAATAATGAAAGTAATAAGCGTATTAATGAATTTTTTAGGTTTAATTGTTTAAGACTTCCCCAAGTTACTCCCTGAGTTTGGATAATGTTACAGCATGGTTGTGTCTGGGAGTTCCTTTGTTCCTCCATCATTATCTTCTCCATCTGTGGTATTGGGTTGAATGGGTGATCTTTCCAGCTCATGGTATAGCTTCACATTCTTTGCTGGTAGCCATCGAGGGCCTGTTGGAGTAAGCACACAAGCATGCCTTCTCCCTCACATTATGAATATTTTTTTGTACAGAATTTTAGCTTGCATTTGATGTCTCTCCTGATGAGGGAAGAAATGTTTTTCAGCTGCTGAAAGGCCAATTTAAAAAATTTAAAGTATATAGTGCTAGGGCTATTGTATTTCTCGGGGAGGTATCCTTACTCCCCCTTTTTTTGTTTCTTTGTTTTAGATGGCATGATATATTTTAAATATTTTTCAGGCTGTATTAATTGGACTTTATTAGGGGTTATTTGGAAACTAGTTTGAGTAAGAGAATTTTGGAGATGTTTATAGAGTTGTGATAAAAGTGTTTTTGAGGGGACTGGAATAAGGATATTATCCATGTAATGATAAATACATGCTTGTGGGAAGGCAGAATGAGTAGGGCATAAAGCCTGAGAGACATAATATTGACACACAGTGGGGCTATTGAGCATTCCTTTTATTGATATATTTATATTTATATTGATATTTAGTAGTGCATTTTTGTTAATAATTGAAATTATATAAAATAAGTGAAGGATTGTTTATAAACAGGGGTTTGACTGTTATATTCCAATCTTTTATGATATGTATACATACATTCACATGCTTACCAAACCAGGGGACACAATGATATACTTGGCTTATTTTTGGCTAGAGTCCTGGATAGATACAAGATAAATGCTAATATGTATATCTAGTTTAATAAGTTTATACTGATAATTAGAGTGATAAACGAGAATAACATAATCAATTAAAAGATTAAATTAATATTGAACAGAGTTACAGAATGTAGATAAATAGAGCAATTTTACATATGAACCTACTAACATTTAGCTTTTGGTTGGAAGGTTTGAATTAGAAGCTGATAACTAGAGTTTTGATTGAAAATACATGTGTAGAGCACTTCACCTTAGAGCAGGACTTTAATTGATCTGACTAGGGATTATCTTTTTAACTGTGTTCAGGATTAATGAACTTAATATAATTGCCAATTTGCAAGCACTGTGTCAATTCCTGAGGAAGTGGCCAGCCTCTTCAGGAAGGAACACAAACTCTCTGGGCAGTACATGCCCAGGTTTATGCATCAGTCCCTGAGAAAGTGGCCAACTTTCATAGGGAGGAACACAACAGCTTTTGGAATACACTTTATTTGTTTTTATGTGTTATAAAACATCTCTGATGTGCCCACTGTTTTAGTTTTTATCATTCTTCCTGAAATATGAAAAGTGTTGACTATCAAGATATTGGTTTGCTGATTAACAAAGTTTCCTGCATGATGTTTCACTTTCAGGTTTGCATAATACCCACTATTTTTTTTAATACATTTGGTTTTAGGATTGTTTAAACTCAATAGAAGAGATTTATATATGCATTCAATAATATATATTTGTGTGTAACTTATAAGTTATCAGATAACTTAAGTAAGTAATATATTGTTTTGGTTAGTATTTAAGCATTTTATATAGTTCATAATTATAGTAGATTATATAATAACAAATAATAAGAAGACTTTTAACTAACAGACATCCAATGAATAAACTTTTATTTCTTATGGGTTTAAGGTTCCTAACCAGTGAGGTTATATAGGCTAGTAGCATGATCAAAATGATTTCATTTTTTCCTATTTTGTATAGCTTGTGAAAAATTATTATTTTATTATTTGGGCTGTGGGGCAGCACAATAACTTGTAATCTTAATACCCACATTGGTTTTGCTGTTAGCATTTTAATTGAAACTGGGGCTGTGACTCACTGTAGAAATTAAACTTGGTTTATTGTTGCCTTTTTTTTTTTTTTTACCAGAAGGAGAATGTGGGATGGCTTGACTTGCCTAAGGAGATACTAAAGAAAGCCTTAGCAAGTTCCAAAACAAAGCGATAGTGACGTAATTGTGAAGCAGGCTTCATATAGGGAATGAATCGATGGATCTGGAACCTGGCAAAAGGACCTTGTGAACATCAATATCCCAAGATTGCTGTTAGAAGATCCTCTTGAGATTTCCACCACTCAAGATGAGATTCCCAGAGATTCCCAAGAGATTTCTCTGGATATTCTCCCAGGGGATTGATGGGTGGGGTAATCAATCAAAACAGCAAACACCTGGAACTCCTCCCATGCAAAGGGGTGGGATAATTAACAATTTAAAAGGCAGGCACAAAGGTCAAATCGCCCCTTATGCTCCTGTTCCTGACCCCTGTTGCTCCCTCCCTGCTGCTGTGCTTGGGACCCTCGTGGATTCTGCACCCTGCTCTCGTCATGTGACTCCTGCGTGGACCAACACGCAAGTAAAACCTGGGCATTTATAATCTATAATGGGAAATTGTATTTCTATAAATCAACCCTCTCTATCACTTTTCAGCCCCTTACCCTCTAGCTAGGACCCGTGATCTTTTATTTTCTCCCATTTCTCTTCTCTCCCTACCTTAATAAATTGCTGGCCTCACTCACCTGATGTGCTCTGAAATTCATTTCTGCAGCATAAGTCAAGAACCTAGACTAAATCCGGTAACAATTGGATCTTAATTTTTTGCAACAAACTAGCAATATTTGGGACTGCTGCATGCTGCTGTGGTGTTATTTTAATTTACCATAATTTACTGTTATGCACCACTCCTGGCAGCCTCTTATGGCTGCTCTCTTTTTGCAGCTATAGAGCTGCTTCTTTAGCAGAGGTGGGGTAAATTAGATGAACATGAGTTAAAGCATCTTCCTTTTGATTTTTAGGCGGAGAGATAGTTTCTGTGACACAAACATTGTTAAAGTCTTAGGAATTTTATACACCTTTTAAGTATGTATATGAATGTTTTATTCATATAACCTTAATTAACAGAGGGTTAAATAATACCTTTTAATTTTAGAACAATTTCAAATATTTTCCATTTAGACTATACCATATCAAATAAATTCAACTATTTTATTACTTTACCTTTTTTAAGGTGAAAGAACAAATATTTTGCAATAATTTGAAATAAAAGCTACTTTTCAGGATTTGATTTTAAGAAAGCAGGTTTGAACATTATGTTCTAAAAGTTATAAAACTTGTTTCTCCAAAGAAACGCTGAGGTTAAAGTATAAGAAGCTAGTTTGATAAAACAGACTTACTTTTCTGTATAATGATTATTCAGGAGAAAAACTCTTTATAAACCTTTACTAAAACAGACCAATGATTTAAGAAATTTTGAGAAAAGACAAAATTTTAACTTTCTATCAGTATACTATTTGATACTAAAGTCTTCAAAACTTTATAGATAAACCCATCAGATCTTATTTAACTCTGACTACAAAAAACTTACTTTATATCAGTATACTATTTGATACTAAAGCATTTAAATCTTTATAGATAAACCCATCAAGTCTTACTTAACTCTGACCACAAAAATTCCTTTTCCATGCACTTTTTATATTCATTCAGATTTTGTTCCACATTTTTCTCTTTCTTAATAACCATTCATTTTATCTCAGGACAAAATTACTTTCTTTTTCCTTAATAATAAAAACACATTTTACATACTTTCTATACTTAAGTTACAAAAACGATTTTAGAAACTGTTTCCAAGCAAATCTTTTACAACATATATTTACCATCAATGCTAAACAAATTTGTCAAAATAATGACTCAATTTGGTTATAACTGTTTTTATTATCCATGTTTATTTATTAATATAAGCACTTATTAAATTTTTGGCCATTTGAATAGAGCTCTTTTAATAATTTTCATTTATCAATTTAATATTACCATCTGGAGGTATCAAAATAAACGTTGACACTGAACAAATAGACAAACATAAAACGAGTTACAATACATCAGTAGAAGCATACATCTTTGATTTTACTGCTTTTGAGAATTATTTTTTGAAACTGTGCTGCCAAGTTTTTCTACTCTTCCAGCAGTTGAATTTTATTATCCCTCACCAGCCCACAGCCACATGAGCATATAGGCAGTGGGGGGTTTACAGAGCAGCTGCTGGAATGTTTTCCTAATCTTAGTTAACCTTTCAGCAGAATGTTTTCTTACAAGCATGATCCCATTGATAAGGGCTTTATACAGCACTTCTGCTTGTTGAGTACAGCCTTTTTTATATTCTAGTTTCCAAACAATAACGTGAGCTGTGCCAACAATAGTTTTTACAAGAACTTTCCAATCCCTGGGGCACATTTGGTAGCCATTAGCAATAGAGTCTAAAATCCTCTTAGTAAAGGAACTGTGGAGTTCATTTTCATTAATAATTCTCCCCAGCTCTTTAAAGACTGTATAGGGAAGTGATTCATGCTATAGCTGTCCATTTTGGAGAGTTACTAGGAAAGTGTGGCATTCTCCAGCCTCTACAGCTTCTTTTAAGCATTTTTTCATACCAGGGCAAGGTGTCTGAGTTTCAAAGAAGACTGAGGGTGGAGGAGGAGGAAGCAGAGCTTCCTCTTTGTCTAAAGCTATAGGACTTTTGGGTGGGGACTCCTCTGGAGGAGCAGTAGGCTGGGAAGAGGTGTAAAGTGGGCATAAAGCTGTTTTTACTAGGCTCCAGGTTATAAGAGCAGAGGCGGGAATTTTCTCTCCCTGTTCATATTTTCTTTTTAGATTTTTTCCTACTTGCTCCCATAATTCTAAGTCTAACGTTCCCCTGTCAGGAAACCATGGGCTAGAAATTTTGGACTAACTTTAATAAAGAGAATAGTTGAGTTTCTTTTACCATATGGTTAACTGCCTTTAGTAATTGCTGAATGATTTTAACAAAAACCTTTTGCTCTTTTGAGAGTCCTGAACCCGTGATGAAATGGGTAATATCCCTGACTGAATTCTCGACACGTAGGCAAATACCCTGAGTGGGCTTTGCTGTTCCCTTACCTTTGGGGTGATGAGTTATCCGGATAAATTTTGTCCCTTTGACCTGCGGATTGCGCCACTGGTCTGAATCACGTCGGCGGTCACCACTTGTAGGAATCCCTCCTGCAAAATCTTGCAGGGGGTCTGTCCAGCACAGCCCGTGACGCACAATGAAATTACTCTTAACACGGAGGTTGAGAGAGATCAGGGGGCAAACAGCTGAAGAAGCTGTGCTCTGGAGCTGATCCCCAGCATGCTTTTTATTCAGGAATTTTTTACATTCAAAATCAGGGTGCAGGTGCAGGGGAGAAGGCAGGTTATAGGGGTTGTAAACCACATCATAAGAATTCCAGGCTGATGATGGGGAAGGAAGATTACAGAAACATTAAGTGATATACACAGGAGATAGGGTGGGAGATAAGGGAGATAAGATAAGCAGGAAAGTACCTGTTTATGGCAGGAACTGATAAAGTGAATACTGTGTGGGCAGAGAAACAGACCTCCAAGCTATTTCTTAGATGTAAAAGTTAGAGTTTACATTTTGGAACATACAATTTTATAGTTTTTACAAAATTTAAAATGACCTGTATCTGTTACTGCAAGATTATGAAGAACAATTCTAATGCCCTAAAATGCGCTATGTTCCAATAAATACTCTTTTAATATAGTTGTACAGCTGTAAATCTTTAAAGGCATAGAATTTATTTTTATATCTATCAAACCACCTAGCAGAGTGACTTGTACCTAATGAGAATTTAAAAGTATTTACTGAATAATGGATAAATGAATTAATAAAAATGACAACCTTTAACCACAACATAATAGCTATGCCATTAAGAACTGAATTAATAATTTGTCTAAATTAACGGCATAGATCATAAATTCATAAGAATTTGGGAAAAAGAGAGGAGAGCACTCAAGAAAATTTTTAGAAAGGAGATAGGAATCTAGCTTAAAATATTCTGGTATAAAATGTGAATAAGAAGTTGAGAAATTTCTGACAGCAGAGGACATTCATAAAATGCCATACTAAGTTTTTTAGAGTTTATATTTTAAAAATGGAGAAGCAATGAATGTTTCTGAGAAAGGGAAATCACATAAATGATAAGGAAAAGTCACTGCAGCCCTACCCCTCCCCCTTTTCCTGTCAAAAATCTCCCGCCTTAGAACTGAAACCTGCACTTCTGGCTCTGTAACCCTGCCTGCTTGATTTTGTAACCTACAAATTCTGCTTCTGTAACTACGCTTGCTTAGTTGCCTAAGGTAATGGAAAATTCCAGCCACCAACTTGCTAGCCAATGAACGGGAGCCTGCAGACCCCAATAAAAACTCCAGAAAACTGGGGCTGGAGGCCCAGAATTTGGAAACTGAACTTTCCTATGGTCCCGCGCGCGTAATAAAGCCTGGTTCCTCTGCTCCCTCCAAGTGCCGTCTTTGGGGTTTCCCATCACGACAGACACAACATTTGGTTCCCTGACCGGGAAACCCAACGGAGCAGGCACATTGTGCCTTCGGCTTGGGACCGAAGGGCATGGCCAATGGTGATCTCCGAGCAAACGATGTAGGCGCTTCCTGTCATCTTGATGGGACCTCCTTCCGAGGTGGAAACCCCGCGGGCCGCGTCCCCACATCCCAGTCGTACTCAAGGGAGAGAGACAGACTGAACGATATCAGAAGACTTTGGAAAGGGAAGCACCCGGGTGCCAAGCCCCAGTGAGGCCCGTCTCTGGACAGAATGAAGACTGATCACCTCCTAAGGTCTCGCGTGACAAGACTCCAGTATAGGGAAATTTCTGTGGGAGGGATTGTTTAACCTCTGAGTGATTGTGTGCATGAATATGGATGGTATGGGCTTGCGCCTTTCATACCAGTTTGTGGCCCCACGGCCTGTGCCATGGGGTCAGAGTGGGCCCCAACCTGTTTCAGCGGCTACATCATCCAGCATAATGGCGCACCCGGAAAATTGTCCAGATGCCTTAGCTAAGATGAGCCTATGTTCCCCCGAGGGATGCGGACAGGTGAGCATCTGAGTGCCCTTGAAAGAGGCACCCCACCTTTGTCTGTCTTGTGCCACCAACACAGGGTATGGGCTTATCACAGTCAAAACCCACTGTCTTGAACTGCATACTTAAGAACTTCAGGAAGGGATTTTCCGGAGATTATGGTATCCAGATGAACCCCAGCACCCTCTGAACTCTATGTGAGTTGGAGTGGCCCACTTTTAACGTCGACTGGCCCTCAGAAGGGACCCTAGACGTAGCCAAGGTCTGTGCGGTGTGGCTAGTCACTGGAACCCCTGGCCACCCAGATCAGTTCCTCTATATTGACTCCTGGTTAGAAATAGCCCGGACTCTGCCCCCTTGGGTTCACTTGTGTGTTGGAAAGAAGGGACCGAACAGGGTCTTAGTTGCACAAGAAGCAAGGCATCAGAAACCAGTCATTCATCAGGGGTCCTTGGAAGAAGACCCACCACTTACCCCACTGCCATATGTGCCAACCACCCCAGCCCTTCCTCCCGGCCCAGGAACACTGGTGGGTCTCCCAGAGATGCCTCCCCCTTCAGTCTCCCCTCCTGGCCTGGAGGTACAGGCAAATCATGCAGCGGCAACAACTCTGGCCCTTGCAGAACGGACAACATCCCCAGAGGGGAGTCCTGCAACCCCATTGGCAAGGAGACTCTGATCGGTGCAGTCCACATTGCAGATGCCCCTCCTTGAGACGCAGAGTCGCATGGGTGGTGGCACCGGAAAC
The DNA here is from genome assembly GCA_026826555.1 of Tolypeutes matacus. Taxonomy (NCBI): domain Eukaryota; kingdom Metazoa; phylum Chordata; class Mammalia; order Cingulata; family Chlamyphoridae; genus Tolypeutes; species Tolypeutes matacus. The sequence continues at coordinate 2,782,281 of JAKSZT010053809.1, forward strand.
TAAGCCTAACTGGGACTTTAACACTGAAGAGGGAGTGGCTGCGCTTCAACTATATCGGGAAGTGCTCCCCTGAGGGGTCCAAGAAGGGGCTAAACGACCCACTAACATGACAAAAACAACCTCAGTTACTCAAAAACAACCTCAGTTACTCAAAAACCCAATGAATCTCCGGGGGATTTCTATGAACAGCTTTGTGAGGCCTTCAGGATCTACACTCCCTTCGACCCAGAAGCTCCAGAAAACCAGAAGATGGTGAATGCAGCTTTTGTGGAACAAGCAGCGGCAGACATCAAAAGAAAACTCCAAAAGTTGGAAGGATTCACGGGCATGAACATCTCTCAACTGCTAGAGGTCGCCAACAAAGTGTTCGTCAATCGGGATGAAGTCACTGAGCGAGAAGCCAAAAAACAAATGAAGCACCAAACCTCCCTACTAGCGGCAGCCCTGGGAAATTCCAACCCCACCAGGTGAAACGGACCGCATTGCAAAAGGGGGGGGAAGCACCAGGAGGATGCCGCTAGCCAGAGACCAATGCGCTTACTGCAAAGAGAGCGGGCACTGGAAAAATGAGTGCCCCCAGAAGTCTCAGACACCAAGAGGAAGCACCCCTAAAGGAAAATATCGACCAGAGCCCCAAGACCACCTCATCGGGCTGGCAGGACTCAACTTTGAATAGGGGCAACCAGGCCCACTGGAACTTGGCCCCCACGAGCCCATGGTCAAATTACAAGTTGGGGGCCAGACAATGACTTTCATGGTGGACACTGGTGCTGAACATTCTGTAGTCACAATCCTCATCGCCCCCTTTAGCAGAAAGACCACTAATATAGGGGTGACTGAAGACCAGTCAAACCAACGGCCTTTTTACCAGTCAAGAACTTGCCAGCTCGGCAGCCATGAAGTAACTCATGAATTTCTGTACCTGCCTGAGTGCCTGGTTCCCCTGCTTGGCAGAGAGCTCCTAACCAAACTTGGGGCCCAGATTACCTTCAAACCTGAAGGCTCAGCAAGCTTAAGCCTTCCTCGGAACCAGTCTCACTCTCCTCATCACCATGCCCCGAAGCAAAGAATGGAGACTTCACACAGAAGAAAGTTCAGGTCAGAATCCAGAGGAACTGCTGAAAATTTTCCCCAAGTTTGGGCAGAAAATAACCCACCGGGAATGGCACGGAACCATGCACCCATCATCATTGACTTAAAGCACAGAGCGATCCCGGTCCGAAGTAGGCAGTATCCCATCCCCCATGAAGTGCAATTGGGCATAGCCAAGCACATAGATCGCCTGAAGGAAGAAGGAATCCTAATCGAATGCCAGTCACCCTGGAACACCCCGTTATTACCAGTGAAGAAGCTGGATGGAACCGGATAACGACCAATACAGGATCTATGGGCCATAAACGATGCTGCTCTTACCTTACATCAAGTTGTTCCTAACCTGTTCACTTTATTGGGACAGCTGCCACCTGAAACTGCCTGGTTCACCTGCCTGGATCTAAAAGATGCTTTTTTCTGCCTATGGCTGGCCCCCACTAGCCAGTCCCTGTTTGCCTTTGAATGGGAGGACCCCAAAACCCAGAAAAGGACTCAATTAACCTGGACATGGCTCCCACAGGGCTTCAAGAACTCCCCAACCCTTTTCGGGGAAGCCTTGGCAGCAGATCTGGCCACCTACCCCCGGGAAGACTGCAAGTGCACTCTCTTGCAATATGTGGACGATCTCCTGCTTGCCAGTGAGATGGAAGAAAGTTGCTGGAAGGGAACCCAAACCCTCCTCCAACTTTTAACAAAGTATCATGGAGAAAGGTTCAGATCTATAGACAGTGGGTCAAATACCTAAGGTTCAACATCTCGCGAGGGCTCCGGACGCTAGGACCCGAGCAGAAAAGGGTGATCCGTTCCAACCCCACACCCACCACGAGAAGACAGCTCCACCAGTTTCTCAGAGTGGCTGGGTTCTGCCGCATCTGGACCCCTGGGTTTGCAGCAATGGCCAAACCCCTTTACGAAACTCTGGCGGGGCTAGAAAAGGAATATCTTGCCTGAGGAGAAGTCCAACAGGGGGCTTTTCAAAACATCAAGAAACAACTCAGCCAAGCCCCCGCCTTGGGCCTTCCAGATGTGATTCGAGACTTTAACTTGTTTGTACATGAAAAAAACAAAGTAGCCTTACGGGTCCTCACGCAAACAGTCGGCCCCTGGCAAAGACCCATTGCTTACCTCTCTAAACAACTAGACTCTGTGGCTGCAGGATCCCACCCTGCCTAAGAGCCCTGGTAGCCACTGTGATCCTCGTCAAAGAGGCAGACAAATTAACTCTTGGACAAGCCATCCATGTCATGGTGCCACACGCAGTTACTGCCTTAATGAACTCCTATGGGCATAGATGGATATCAAATCCCCAGCTCGCATATTATCAGGGACTACTCTGTGAAAACCCCAGAGTGACTATAGAAACGGTGCGCAGTTTGAACCCTGCCACCTTTTTGCCTGAGGAAGAAGGGACCCCAGATCACAACTGCATGGAAGTGATGGAAGAGTTCTACGCCAGCCGCCCTGACCTCCAGGATAAACCGCTCTCCACACCAGATCTGATGCTATTCATGGATGGGAGCAGTTTTGTTAAGAAGGGGGAAAAGCTTGCCGGATATGCAGTCACCACCACCGAGTGGGTAGTGGAAGCAGCGTCTCTACCCAAAGGATGGTTTGCACAAAGGGCAGAGCTCTGGGCACTGGTCCGAGCCCTGCAGCTAGCCACCGGACAAGCGGTAAACATTTACACTGACTCTAAGTACACCTTTGCAACCGTTCATATCCATGGGGCAATCTATAAAGAAAGAGGTCTCCTAACCACTGGGGGAAAAGAGATCAAAAACAAGGAGGAAATTCTCCAACTATTAGAAGCAGTGTGGGAACCAAATAAGGTCACCATCATCCACTGTCGGGGCCATCAAAAAGGAATGGACGTGGTCGCACAAGGGAACAGACTTGCTGACAAAGCAGCACGACAGGCCGCTGAAGAAAACTACAAAGTACAGGTTCTGGAATTAACACCATAGCCATCCCTCTTTGGACAAAGGATTGATCAACTAAACTACACCTGAGAAGAGCAGGAGTGGGCTGAAAAGGAAGGGGGAAGCCGAACTCCCAAGGGGCTTGGCTGCCCCCAGATAACCGGATTTTTGTGCCAAAAGGAGCCACAGCATGCCCTTCCCCAGCAGTACCACCAGCTCACCCACCTAGGGAAAACTGCACTGGAAGCCTTGCTCGGGAGATATTATTACATAGCCCAGCTGACTTCTCTCTGCACCACCGTCAGTGGCCAATGCCAAGTTTGTGCCAAGAACAACCCCTTGCAAGGCCCCCGTGCTCCAGCATGTGTCCAGCACACGGGAACGGCCCCCTTTGAGGATATCATAGTGGACTGTACGGAAGTAAAACCGTATCAAGGGTACAAATACCTGTTGGTGATGATATGCACTTTTTCAGGTTGGGTCGAGGCCTTCCGCACTCGCACGGAAAAGGCAAGAGAAGTGACTAAGACTCTGCTTAGAGAAGTCATTCCACGACACGGGCTACCACTGTCCATTGTAAGTGACAACGGCCTGGACTTCGTGGCTGCCACAGTCCAAGAACTGATGAAAATGTTGAGAATTAAGTGGAGGCTCCATACCGCTTACAGGCCTCAGAGTTCAGGGAAAGTTGAGCACATGAATCGAACCCTCAAAGCCACCCTAGCAAAGTTCTGCCAGGAAACTGGTCTCCCCTGGGTAGATTTACTCCCTTTGGCCCTTCTCCAAGTTAGGTGCACCCCAGGACCCACAGGCTACTCTCCCTTTGAAATTCTGTTTGGGTAGCCACCCCCAATCGTCCGGGTGTTTAGAGGAAGCCTCAGGCTTCTGGGGGAGGCCAACTTAGATTCCATTCTCCAGCAGCTTGGAGGAACTCTAGCTGAAATACATAAAACTGTCCTGTCCCGAAACCTCATCCCCTTGGGAAGTTGCATTCCAGTGTTCTTGGCACCTGAAGTGTCAATCTACAATGACACGCAACTGGAAGTGGCACTAAGCCCCATCAGAAAAGGTCTAAGAGGGCTGTGCTTACCTCCATCCTCATAGTGGCAGGAGTGGCTGTGGGGGTAGGAACAGAGGTAGCAGGTCTGGGCTCCTCTGTTGGGTTCTATTATAAGCTCTCACAAGAACTAAACGAAGACCTAGAGCGAGTAGCAGATTCCTTGGTTTCCCTCCAAAACCAAATTAACTCATTAGCTGGCATAGTCCTACAAAACAGGAGAGCCCTTGACCTGCTAACTGTCAGAAAAGGGGGTCATGTATCTTCCTGGGGGAAGAGTGCTGTTATTATGTTAATGAGACAGGAATAGTCACTACCAAAGTGAAAGAACTTAGGGATCGAATCCAAAAGAGGAAGTACCACTTAAACGAGTTCTGGGGCTGGAACCTCGGACAGTGGACCTCTTGGCTTCTGACCCTGGCCGGACCCTTATTCATCTTGCTCATAGTGGCCATCTTTGGCCCATGCCTGATAAAGGCACTCATCAGGTTCATTGAAACAATGATATCACGCATAACTACCACCAAGATTCTAGCCCTAAGGGGATACAGTCCCCTGAGTACAGATGATGCCCTATGGGAATTATAAGGGCATCAAAGGGGGGGAAATGATAAGGAAAAGTCACTGCAGTCCTACGCCTCCCCCTTTTCCTGACAAAAATCTCCTGCCTGAGAAATGGAACCTACACTTCTGGCTCTGTAACCCTGCCCGCTTGATTTTGTAACCTGCAAATTCTGCTTCTGTAACCACGCTTGCTTAGTTGCCTAAGGTAATGGAAAATTCTAACCGCCAACTCACTAGCCAATGAATGGGAGCCTGCAGACCCCAATAAAAACTCCAGAAAACTGGGGCTGGAGGCCCAGAATTTGGAAACTGAACTTTCCTCTGGGCCCACGCGCATAATGAAGCCTGGTTCCTCCGCTCCCTCCGAGTGCCGTTTTTCGGGTTTCCCATTGCAACAGCCGCAACATAACCAGATTTATACCTTAAGAAAACATGATCAGCAATAGGCAGAATGAATGAATAACTAATGTTTGTTAAGTACCTATCATTTATCAGGAATTTTCACATGAATTATCAATAAATATATATCTCTCTCAGATCAAAGTCCCTTTTAATTAATTCTCCCAAAGATAGTAGGAATTTATATTTCCAGTTTATAAATGAGAAAACAGTCTTAGGGAGGGGATGTAATTTATCCAAAACCGCAAAAACTAGTGTAGGTATTATTTCTGTATCTCCAGTGCCTCGTACAATACCTAGTGAATTACAGGGTGATAATAAATATTTTGAATAATTAATTAGTTATATTCTTCCATTTCAAAAAAAAA
>JAKSZT010053809.1:2799091-2901164 GCA_026826555.1 Tolypeutes matacus
GATGGGATAGAAATTGACACCCTTAAGTTGTGTGCCTATGAAAAAATGTTGTCTCTAAGAGCCACAACAGAAAACAGAAGGCAGAAACATGCAGGAAGGATAAGCGATAGTTTGTAATACAGAATCAATATATACAGCGAGTGGGAAATTACTGAATAAGAAGCCCAGCAAATAAGCGACCAGCTGGCAGCACCTATTTAAAAAAAAAAATAGAAGGAAAAAGGAAGGGGGGAGGAAAATGGGAATAATAGCAATAGACCAGAAAGTAACAGAGAGAAACCAAAGATCCACACAGGCAAGCAGTCAAACAGAGCTAAGGGGGGTCAATGATTCCCCTAGGGTCCACGTGGATCCTTCCTGCCTACTTGTGTTTATCAATGAATTTCCCGACAGGGTTCTATATGCAGGTCCTGAAGCAGCTTTTAGCTATTAAACTAAATTAAAAAGAATTTATTTTTCAATTGTTGAGGTGACCTCACTTTTTTTTTTTTTTTTAGCCAAATGCAGGACCCAAAATAATTCCTCTTCTAGACCAACCCCCTTACGGAAGGGACTCTAGCTGGGCCCGTGGAAATTAATCAAGCACGTCCCACTTTCCGTACTCCCCAGGTTAGCTGAAACTCTGAAGTTAGTCAGTGAGGAGTGCTAAAGATGGCGGATTCCGCTCCTTCTGGCGCCGAGCTCCAGCGTCACCGGGCTGCTCAGTAAATCAGTTTGAGTGCAGATTCGCGTCTGCTCTCAGCCTGGTGCTGCTTCAGTTCGGCTTGTCTGCTCCCCAAAGCTATGGGGCGGTGCAGGCATCCAGATCGATGTCTAAAAATATAAAATACCCTTCCCTGTCTTCCAACCGAACCCTCCCTTCTTTGGGAAGTGTCCCTTCCTCCTGGCTCTGCAGTGGCCCGGGTCTTATCCCTGGGTGGCTAGGGAAATCAGCTGCATTCCCGACCAAAATCCCCCCTCCGGTTCACCGGGTGCTGACTAGCTCGTTTGCTCTGTTCACACAAAGTCCAAGGGGCACCAGGCAGCGAGCTCCCCAGAAAATAAAACTTTTTCGCCCCGCCCACGGCTCCAAATGGCCGTTTTATTTTTTTTTCGTAACCGCGGGGCTCAGCCGCCTGTGCCAACCTCCACCGGCAGCCTCAAAACTCACGAATCTCCACCGTTCGGTCCACGCCGCTGATCCACGCAGATAGATGTCCCAAGCTTCTCACTCCACGCGTGCACAGCACAGACCCCCGGGCAGGACCCGGTCCCCAATCCGCCTTGCTCTGGGAGCTTGCAGTGTGCTCCCTCCTACACCAACGCCATCTTGCCGCCTTTTCCTCCTCAAATTACTTTTGCTGTTGACTGCTGTTTACACTCAATCATTTAAAGTTAGATAAGTGCAGAAGAAAGTATGGGAGTTCTATTTTCCATAGTCTAGCTGACTAGAATCAATTGAAAAAAAGACTCCTAAAATTCAATAATAACAACAACAATAATGCATACCATAGTTGTATGTATTTAGAATTTTTAAGGCAAAAATCATCCTCTTGTGCCTGGCATGGAGTAGACTAAAACTTCTATAATAATTCCCATATCAAATAGCCAGATTTCCCATATTGATGCAGTCTCCTAGTATATACCAGTAAATACATATCTCACTCAGATCTCATATTAGGAATTCCAAAGGACTATCAAAAATTCTTTTCTTGGGATTTTATTTGTTTTGCTTAATCTTTACACCTGAAATAACTGGGCCAGTTTAAAAAGTACAAGGATAATTTGGTGATGCAGGAAGCTCTCAGGTAACAAGACTTGTGTCTTACTTTTTTGACTCCTTTAACAATTACTATACAATGGGTTGACTTAAACAGTGGAAATTTATTGGCTAAAAATTTTGAGGCTATGAGAAGTCCAAAATTGAGTCATCAGCAAAGTGATGCTTTCTCCCTGAAGACTGTAGCATTCTGTAGCTAGCTACCAGTGATCCTTGATTCCCTGACTTTTTTGTCATATGGCAATGCACATGGCAGCATATTCTCCTTTCTCTTCTCAGTTCTGTTGAAATATATCTTCTTCTTCTCCACATGACTTTCTCTTCATAAAGTCTCCAATAACAGGATTAAGGCACATTTTTATACAGTTGGACCACACCTTATCTAAAAATAACATCTTCAAAAGGTCCTATTTAAAAAGTATTTGCATCCAAAACAATGGGTTAAAATTAGGAACATGTTTTTCTTTGGGTACATAATTCAATCCACCACAGTTGGTTTCATGAGATGACTTTTATAATTATTTTGGAATGAGTAAAACCAGGTATACAATGAAATCACTCTGCTGTTTTATAAGCTCCTAAAAGCTAAGATTAGAAGTACATTACTGGAGAACTTCTGGGAAGGTAGCATCAGAGTAGGTAGGCAGGACTCAACTCTCTCACAAAAACAATGGAGGATGGGCAAAAATATATCTGAGGGAGCTGCTCTGGGGATCTGCAGACCAGGAGAGAGCTGTGCACCATCCAGGAGGGAAAGGGATGGAGAGACAAAGAGACCAAATGAAAACTGTAAGTTACTCACCCCTGTGGCTGGGAATGACATATATACCCTTACCCTCAAGGCAAATAGACTCAGCAAAACCCTTGGTTCCCTTAGCCAACTGAGGGGGAAAGAAAGTTTTCCTCCCTGGGAGGAAGTAGGGTCTGGCAGAGGGGGAACAGTGGCTTCTCTATAGTGAGTTTGACTAGCTGAGCTGCCTTTGAATCTAAAAAAAAAAACACAGCCAGCATTGAAGTGGACCCAGGGAGAGGTGATGGGGATCTGATAAGGCAGTCTGTCACACACCCAACCTCCCTGGGAGAGGAACAAAGAGAGAAGGAAGACAAGAGAGATAGCTCACAAAGTGTTAGAAGCCCAAATCTCCTAAGGGAAAAGAGGGTGGGGAGTGGCAGATAAATGTTTCAGAAGTCTAAACTATGGAGTGGGTGTAGCTTTAGTGGAGGAACACCTGCCTCACATATACTAGATTCCTGGTTTGATTTCTGGTACCTCTTAAGAGAAGAGATCAAGAGAGTGATCCAGCCAGTTGTTAGGCAACCAACTAGCACTTTTTGACAGGGAACGTATATACTGAGATTCTTTTTAAGTTTTTTGATCAGTTATTTTATATTTTTATTATTTTTATTCTTTATTTTATACTCTAAAACTGGGTAACTTGCTCATGGAGGGCAGGCTGCAGGGTGTTTGATTGATGAGCACAAGCAACCTGAGATGTTTCCTAGGGGCTTAAGATGGAAGTATGTGTTTCCTGGGTTGTTTTTTGTTTTTTCTCTTTCTTTGTTACCTTTCTCACCAGTTTCTCTCTTTCTTTTATTTCTTATATTTTTTCCTCTTCAGTGGCATTTCTTTCACTGCACCTAATATTGTTTGGTCTTCATTTTATATCTTTTTGTCTTCTCATCTTTGAGTCTTTTATTCTATTTTTTTTTCTGGTTTCATTTCCTATTCCACCTTTTTAATTCTTATTCCTTTGTATTTCTTATAATTTTTCAATCTTATTACTTATTTTTGTCTGACTCTTTTATGACAGATAGTAGAATAGATAGATAAAAAGATAGAAGAATTTCAATAGGGACTCAGGGAATTGAAGGACAACAGGAATGCACAAACATATGCATAATAGGTATCCCAGAGGGAGAAGAGAAGGTAGAGGGGACAGAAGGAAGTTTGGGAAAAACAATGGCTGAGTATTTCCCGACTCTTTTGAAGGACATAGGTGTACATGTGCAGGAAGTGCAGTGCACTCCAAACAGTATAAATCTTACCAGGCCTACCACAAGACATATACTTAGCAAATTGTCAAATGCATGAGACAAAGAGAGAATACTGAAAGCAGCAAGAGAAAAAAGATCCATCACATACAAGCGAAGATTGATAAGACTAAGTGCTGATTTTTCATCTGAAACAATGGAGGCAAGAAGGCCGTTGTATGACATAGTTAAGGCGCAAAACAGAAAAAAAAACTGCCAACCAAGAATTCAGTATTCAGCAAAGCTGGCATTCAGAAATGAGGAAGAGTTCAAAATATTCACATATAAACAGAAATTAAGAGAGTTTGGCAACAAGAAACATGCCCCTCAATAAATACCAAAGGGAGTTCTGGAGTTTGAAAGGAAAAAACAGGAGAAAGATGGTTGCAGGAAAATGTAGAAATGAAGATAAAAAGAGAATGAAAAACAAAATATAACATATATAAACCAAAAGAAAAAATGGCTAGTGTAAGTACTACCTTGACAATATTAACATTGAATGTTAATGGATTAAACTCTCCAATAAAAAGTCACTGATTGGAGAATGGATAATGAAATATGTCCCAACTATGTGCTGTCCACAAGAAACTAACCTTAGATCCAGTGATGCAAGGAGGTTGCAACTGAATGGTTGGAAAATGATTTTACAGGCAAACAATAACCAACAAGGGGCAGGAGTAGCTATACCAATATCAGACAAAATAGACTTTAAATGCAAAAGTATTGTAAGAGACAACAAAGGATACTATATATTATTAAAAGGGGTAATATATCAAGAAGAAAGAATAATCATAGCATTTATGACCTAAACAGGATGCCTAAAATACATGAGGCAAACATTGGAAAAACTAAGTGGAGAAATAGATGACTCTACAATTATAGTTGGGGGGGGTACTAATACACCAATATCACCATTAGACTGAACATCTCAACAAAAGCGTCAATAAAGAAACAGAGGCCTTGAACAATAAATTAGAGAAGCTAGATCTTATAGACATGTGCAGAACATTATACCCAAATACAGCAGGATATGCATTCTTCTCAAGCACACAAGGATCATTCTCGAAGTTACACCACATGATAGGTCATAGAAAAATTCTCCACCATTCAAAAAGATTGAAATTATCCAAAGTAATTTCAGTGACTGCAATGGAACATATTTGGAAATTAATAAGGGGCAGAGAACCAAAATAGGCACAAAGATAAAGAAGTTAAAGAACATACCCTTAGACAATCAGTAGGTCAAGGAGGAAATTGCAAAAGAAATCAGTAACTGCCTTGAAATTAATGAAAATGAAAACACAGCATATCAAAACATATGGGATGCAGCAAAAGCAGTGCTGAGAGGGAAATTTATAGCCAGCAATGCCTATATTAAAAAGAAGAAAGAGCTAAAATGAAAGAACTAATGGCAGACCTGGAGGAACTAGAGAAAGAACAACAAACTAATCTCAAAGCAAGTAGAAAGAAGGAAATAACAAAAATTAGAGCAGAGCTAAATGAAATTGAGAACTAAAAAAAAAAAAAAAAAAAAAAACACTAGAAAAAAATAACAAAACCAAAACTGGTTCTTTAAGAAGGTTAATAAAATTGACAAACTGTTAGCTAGACTAACAAAATAAAAATAAAAAGAAAGAAAGAAGAAGCAAATATGTAAACTATAAAATGTGGGATAGCACCACTGATCTGACAGAAATAGAGTATCATTAGAGGATACTTTGAAAAACTGTATGCCAACAAGCTGGATTGCATAGATGAGATGGACAAATTTGTGGAAACACATAAGCAACCTACATTGACTAAAGAAGAAAATGATTAACTCAACAGATCAATCACAAGTAACGAGATTGTATTTGTTGTCAAAAAACTCCCAACTAAGAAGAGTCCAGGATCAAATGGCCTCACAAGTTAATTCTACAAATCATTCTGAAAAAAAAAAAAAAAACAACAACACAAATCCTGCTCAAAGTTTTTCAAGAAATAGAAGTGGAGGGAACATTGCCTAACTCACCCTAATACCAAAACCAAATAAAGATACCACATAAAAAGAAAACTACAGACCAAGCTTCTCTCCATAACAAAGCTTGATGCTAAAATCCTCAATAAAATTTTTTGTTAATCGTATTCAACAACATATCAAACGAATTATACATCATGATCAAGTGGGTTTCATCCCTGGTATGCAAGGATGGTTCAACATAAGAAAATCAATCAACACAATACACCACATTAACAGATCACAAGAAAAACATCACATGATCATCTCTGTTGATGCAGAAAAAACATTCGACAAAATACAGCACCCTTCCCTATAAAAACCCTTGAAAAGATAGGAATAGGAGGAAACTTCCTCAACACGATAAAAGGTATATATGAAAAATCCACATCTAACATCATATTCAATGGTGAAATGCTGAAAGATTTCCCTCTAAGATCCGGAACAAGACAAGAATGCACACTGTCACTGCTCTTATTTAACATTGGTTTGAAGTACATGCTCAAGCACTTAGGCAAGAAAAAGATATAATAGGCATTCAAATTGGAAGGATGAAGTAAAAATTTCACTATTTGCAGATGACATGCTCTGTACATAGAAAGCCCTGAGAAATCTACAACAAAGCTTCTAGAGCTTATAAACAAGTTCAGTAAATTAGCAGGATATAAGATCAATGCACAAAAATCAGTTATCATTTCTGTACACCAATAATGATCAATCTGAGGAGGAAATCAAGAAAACAAATTCCATTTTTACAATACCAACTAAAAGAATCAAATACCTAGGAATAAACTTAAAGATGTAAAGGACTTGTATGCAGAAAACTATACAACAGTGTTAAAGGAAATCAAAGAAGACCTAAATAATGGAAAAATATTCCCTGCTCATGGGTAAGAATATTAAACATCATTAAGATGTCTCTCCTACCCAAAATGATTTACAGATATAATGAAATCCCAACAGAAATTACAGCAGCATTTTTTGCTGAATTGGAAAAGTTAACTGTGAAATTTATTTGGAAGGGCAAGATGCCATGAATACCAAAGACAATGAAAAAGAAAAATGAAATTGGAGATATCACATTACCTGACTTTAAAACATACTACAAAGCTACAGTAGTCAAAACTGCATGGTATTGTCACAAGTATAGACATACTGACCAATGGAATAGAACTCAGAGTTCTGATATAGATCATTGCATATATGATTAACTGATTTTCAAGAAGGCCACAAAGCCCGACTCAACTGGGAGAGAATGGCCTCTTCAAGAAATAGTGCTAGGAGAACTAGATATTCATATCCAATGGGTGAGGATCACCATCTCACACCCTATAAAATATTAACTCAAGATGGATCAAAGATCTAAATATAAAAGCCAAGTAGTTTGTCATGAAAGTGAAAAGGCAGCTTACTCAATGGGAGAAAATATTTGGCAACAATCTTTCCAATAGGGGACTAATATCCAGGATATGTAAAGAAATCCTACAGCTTGAAAATAAAAAGACAAAAAACCCATTTTAAAAATGTTCAAGTGATTTGAATAGACTTTTCTCCAAAGAAGAAATTCAAATGCATAAAAAGCGCATGAAAAGATGCTCAACATCACTAGTTATTAGGAAAATGCAAATCAAAAATACTATAGGGGGAAGCGGCTGTGGCTCAATCAGGAGGGCTCCCGTTTACCATATGGGAGGCCCTGGGTTCGGTTCCCGGGGCCTCCTGGTGAAGGCAAGCCTGCCCGCACGGCATGGTTAGCTGACCCAGTGAGCACAAGCAGCAAGGGGGGGATAAATGAATAAATAAATAAAATCTTAAAAAAAAAAATACTATAGGATATCATCTTACACCCATTAGACTGGTGGTTATTAAAAAATCAGGTCTACAAGTGTTGGAGATAATGTGGAGGAAAGGGAACACTTATCCACTGCTGGTGGGAATGCAGAATGGTGCAGCCATTGTGAAGGACAGTTTCGTGGTTCCTCAGGAAGCTAGCTATAGAACTGCCATATGATCTGGCAATCCCATTGCTGGGTATATTAGTCAGGGTTCTCTAGGGAAACAGAATCAACAGGAGATACATGAAATTAGTATGAGATTTTATAAGATTCTCTCACGTGACTGTGGGGGTGCACAAGTCCAGGTCCCACAGGCAGGCTGCAAACCAGGGGCTCTGATGAAAGTGCAATAAAGGTCCTTGATGAGTTTGCAGGAGATTGCTGTCCAAAGACGAGCTGGGAAATTCTCTCTGAATGTTAAAATCACTTCCCCTTTCAAGGCCTTCAACTGATTGGATAAAGCATCACTCATTGCTGATGGTAATCACTCTGGTGGATGCAGATGTAATTACCCATCTATTCAGTAAATTCACCAATGACTAAAGCCCATAAATGTCCTTGTATTACAATTATCCCAGTGCTTCCTTGACCAAACAACTGGGCACAATTACCTGGCCAAGTTGGCACATTAGCCTAACCATCACACTGGGTATATATCAGAAGAATTGAAAGCAGGGACACGAACAGATATATGCACACCAATGTTCATAGTGGCTTTGTTCACCATTGCCAAAAGTTGGAAACTACCCAAATTTCCATCAACAGATGAATGGATAAACAAATTGTGGTATATACATACAGTGGAGTATTATTCAGCTTAAAGAAAGAATGCAGTATTAATACATGAGATAATATGGATGAATCTTGAAGACCTTATGTTGAGTGTTGTAAGCTAAGCACTGAAGGAGAAATACAACATGAACTCACTGATATGAATTAAGCAAATTGATCATACTCACAGAGCTACTGTCTGGATGATAGTTTACAGGAGACAGAAAGGGACTAGAGGGTGGTGAGACAATGCCCATATAGGCAAAATCTACGATAAGGTGGAAGGGTGTATTTGTGCAGTGGATGGGCATGACAGTGGTGCAGTAATGATATTGGGTTCACCAGTGCTGGTCTGTGAGGGGGTAGGAAGTTGGGGTTGGTTTTGACTAGCCATGGAACTGGGGGGAGGGTCAGGGGAAGGAGCAGGTAAACTCCTGGGATTTGCAGGTCAGTGGTTAAAACTAGAGCATTGGGAATGTTCTTTCGGCAAATATGGCAGGGAAGGATTACAGGTGTAGGGTATTGAATGTGGGGGCATATAGGGCAGGATGCACCTGGGCCAGGATTCTATGGAATATGTAAGTGTTCATTTTGTTATAGTGTGTTAGATCAGTGGGTGGAGTCCCACACAATACAGGAAAATATTAAACTCCCATCCTGGGGAGTCATGCTATGATTGTGAATAGAGGGGCAAGTGTCTCTGTAGAGCATGGGAAGTGCCTAATAAAAGAAAACAGACAAATATGTCAAGACCTCAATATTAGTATAAGTATCTATGAATTTTATTCTTCAAAATGCGAAACTTAGTGGTTACCATAAATCCCAAGGGAAGGTGGAGGGAAGAATAGAATAGATGGAACAGAGGGCATTTTTAGGGCATTAGAAATGTTCTGCATGATCTTGCAATAATGGATACAGGCTATTTTAAATTTCATCAAAATTTATAAAAGTGAATGATCCAAAATGTAAATCATGTAAAACATTGACCATGGTTAGTAGCAATTCTTCAATATTTGTACACCAATTGTAACAAATGTACCATCCATATGTAAAATGTTATTAATAAGGGAGAAGGGGAAAGGGGCAGGCTGTTGGGTATATGGAAATCCCCTATATTCTTTATAAATCTTATCTGTAACCTAAAGCTTATTTGAAGATAAAACATAATAAGACACTGGGGGAATATATGGAGGAAAATCTCACTGTACATAGAAAACAACAGATCTTATAGTGATGAAAGACATTGTCAAAGATTTTGAAACTTAACGAAGTGTTGTATGTTGCCTAAGAGTTAACATCTCCTGAGGGCCTCATTGATCCTCAAATGTGGCCCCTCTCTAAGCCAAACTCAGAATATAAATGCACTACCTTCCCCCTGGTATGGGACATGACCCCTGGTCATGAGCCTCCCTGGCATTGAGGGATTATTACCAAGTGCCAACTAGCAATGGAGCAGGAAAAAGACCTTGACAATAACAGGGAAATAGTAAATACAAAGGAATTCTTGTGACTAAGAGATTTCAAAGTGAGTTAGGAGGTCATTCCAGAGGTTACTCTTATGCATGTCTCAGCAGGATCTCATTGACTGCCAAAGTAAATAGTGCCTCAAACAGCAGGCTCCTGAGAGCTCTAGAGGCATTCATATACTATAGACAAGGCAGGAAGCTCAGGAGGTTGGTGCCTTGCTTGTGGGCCTTACCTTGGATTTTATACTTCCCAGTGTGACAGAGTTGGGCACATTTGTGGTTTCCCTACATGGCCTTCTGCCACTTCTATTTGAAATTATAGTTCTATACTTGATAGGTATATTTCCAAGAGACTTAAGTCTTTGGTCTGTCCATGTCCCAGTTGGGCCCTGAATCTCAGCAGAGTTTCACCACCTACTCTCCTTCATGGGTCTTACCCAGGATAACTAACAAGGTGATGATAATGGACAAAGCCCATCCCAAGAAACAGAGTCAGCAACTGCAAGCAAGAGATTTCCATCCATCCATGGGAACTAAGAACCCTCTCAATTAGCATTAGAGTGGGCATCACCATCCCCAAATCCTCAAGATTGGAGAATGAGCAATGGACTAAAGTAGACATACTATTATTCTACTATAAACTTAGTGTTATTCTAGCAATGTAAAAACTTTAATCACTGATGTGGTTCCAGTGACCACCAGAGGTTCTGAGGGAAGGGAGAGGGAAAAATAGGTATAATATGGGGGCATTTGTGGGACATTGAAACTTTCCTGCATAGCATTGTAATTACAGATACAGGCCATTATATATTTTGTCATAAATTACAAAATTGTGTGGGACACAGTGTAAACTATAATGTAAAATATAATCGAGGGTTACTGGCAATACTTCAATATGTGTTCATCAATTGTAACTAATGTACCACAGTAATGAAGTATGTTGTTAATCTGGGAAAGTTTGGGAGGGGGTTAGTGGTGCATGTTGGACTCCCCTATATTTTTATGTAACATTTATGTAATCTAAAGATTCTTTAAGATAGATGATAGATAGATGATAGATAGATAGATAGATAGATAGATAGATAAGAATAGAAGAAAACTTCTTCAACATGATAAAGGGTATAAATGGAAAACCCTCAGCTAACCTCATATTCAATGGTGAAAACTAAAGGCTTTCTCTCTAAAATCTGGAATAAGACAAGGATGCCCATTGTCATTGCTCTAATTTAGCACTCTGTTAGAAGTGCTTGATCAAGCATTTAAACAAGAAAGAGATATAAAATGCATCCAAATTGGAAAGGAAGAATTAAAAATTTCACTATTTGCAGATGACATGCTCCAATACATAGAAAGCCCTGAAAAATCTACTACAAAGTTTCTTGAGCTTACAAACGAGTTCAGTAAAGTGGCAGGATATAAGATCAATACACAAAACCAGTAGCATTTCTCTACACCAAAAAGAACAATCTGAGGAGGAAATCAAGAAAAATTCCATTTACAATAGCAACTAAAAGAATCAAATATCTAGGGATAAACTTAACTAAAGATGTAAAGGACTTGTACACAAAAAATGACACAACATTGTTAAAGGAAATCAAAGAAGACCTAAATAAATGGAAGAATAGTCCATGGTCATGGATTGGAAGACTAACAATAATTAAGATGTCTGTCCTACCCAAATTGATTTACAGATTTAAAGCAATCCCAACAGAAATTATAGCAGTATTTTTTACTGAATTTGAAAAGCTAATTTTGAAATTTATTTTGAAAGCAAGGGGCCCCAAACAGCCAAAAACATTGAAACTGCAAAACGAAATTTGAGGAATCACGTTATCTAACTTTATAATGGCAGCCTAATCAATGGCAGAAAATATTTGATAACCATTTATCCTATACGAACGTATTACCAAACATTTACAAAGAAAATCTACATCTCAAATATAAAAAGACAAACAGTGTACTTAAAAAATGGGCAAGAGATTTTAATTGACACTTTTCCAAATAGGAAATACAAATAGCTAAAAAGCACATGAAAAGATGCTCAATCTCACTAGCCATTAAGGAATTGCAAATGAAAACTACAATGAGATATCATCTTTCACCTATTAGAATGGCTGCTCTTAAAAATCAGAAGATTACAAATGTTGGAGAGGATGTAGAGGAAAGGGAAACCTCATTCACTGTTCTTGGGAATGTAGAATGGTGCAGCAATTGTGGAGTACAGTTTGGCAGTTCCTCAGGAATCTAACTATAGAACTGCCATATGATCCAGCATTCTTACTGCTGGGTATATACCCAGAAGAACTGAAAGCAGGGACATGAGCAATATATGCACCCCAATGTTCATAGCAGCATTATTCACTATTGCCTAAAGTTGGAAGCAACCCAAGTGTCCATCAAGAGATGAATGGATAGGCAAATTGGTGTATATAAATATAATAAAATATTACTCAGCTGTATGAAGAAAAGAAGTATCGATACACGGGACAACATGGATGAATCTTGAAAACCTCATGTTGATTGAAGCAAGCCAGGCACTAAAGGACAAATATTACATGGCCTTACTGACTAAGCAAATTGAGCAGACTCACAGAGCTAGAGTCAAGAGACAGAAAGGGAGTATGTGTGGTGAGGCTATTCTTAATAAGGGCAAAATCTATGATAAGGTAGAAGGGGATGGTTTGGCAATGGATGAGATGATGGTGCAGGGATGTGAGTGGGGTCATTGGTGCTAGAATGTCAGGGTGAACGGGGGGTTGTTTGGACTCTCTATAGAACTAGGGGAATGGTTGGAGGAAGGAACAGGTGAATTCTGGGGACTTGTAGTTCTGTGGTTTAAACTAAAATGGTCGGAATGTTCTTTTAGAACATATGGCCATGCAGGGCATCAGGGTTGGGGGTTATGTGAGAAAGACGCACTTGGAGCATGCTTCTATCGAATATGATAGTGTTTATATTGTCACAGGGTGTTATTGCAGTGGGTGGAGACCCACACAATGAACAAGAAAATATTAAACTCCCATCCTGGGGAGTCCTGCCAGGTTATCAAACAGAGGGACAAGAGTCTCTTGAGAACATAAGCAGTGCCTAATAAAAGAAAACAGACCAATATGTCAATCTCTCAATATTATTGCAAGTAAATATTAATCTTATTCTTCAAAAATTGAAACTGAGTGGTTACCATAATTTCTGAGGGGAGGGGGAAGAAAGAATAGGATAGGTGGAACATAGGGAATTTTTAGGGTAGGAGAATTGTTTTGCATGATCTTGCAATAACAGATAAAGGTCATTTTAAATTTTATCAAAACCTATAAAATGTATGGTGCAAAATGTAAACCATAATATAAACCATTGACCAGGGTTAGTAGCAATGCTTCAATATTTGTACATCAATTGTAACAAATGTTCCATCCACATGTAAAATGTTATTAATAAGGGAGAGGGGAAAAGGAATGTTGGATATATGGGAATCCCCTATATTTTCTATGTGACATTTCCATAACCTAAAACTTCTTTGAAGATAAAATGAAAAAAATAAGACACTGGGGGAGCATATGGAAGAAATTTTCACTGTACATAAAGGATAACAGATGTTAAAGTGTTGAGACACACAATGTATACAAAATTTTAATTTTATTTCAATTTTTTATTTTTTATTTTCATATTTTATTTTTTTAATTATTATCATTATTTTATTGTCTTAATTTTATTTGTTTTTTTGGCTACGTTTTTGGAGAAGTTTTGGATTTACAACTATGACAGTGGAAGATCACTGGTATTGGGTGTCAGTGATGGGGGATGGGTGGGGAGGGGTGCAACTGAAGCATGCCTCTAAAGCATATGAATATGTTCAAGTATTCATGAGGCATTGTCTCAGTGGGTGGCAACGTACACAATAACCAAAAGAGTTTTTAATTCCCATCCAAGGTAGTCCTGTTTTGTTCTCTAATAGAATGACAGGAATGCCCTGAGTGTAGAGGCAGTGCCTAGTGAGGGAACACAGACCATTATGCCATGCCCTTGATATTGATGATTGTACCTATGAACCTTTGCTTGTAAAATTGAAACTTAGCCTAGTATTATATATTGCCTAAGATTTACCTCCTGAAAGGCTCTTTGTTGCTCAAATGTGGCCTCTCTCTAAGCGAGACTCAGCATATAAGCCCATTACCTTCACCTTGGCGTATGACATGATTCCTGGGGATGAGCCTAGCTGGCATGAAAGATTATTACCTAGTGTCACCTAACAATGCATCTGGAAAAAGACCTTGACCAACAGGGAGAAATGTTAAATGCAAATGAGTTTTTATGGCTTGGAAATTTCAAAGTGAGTTAGGAGGTCATTCCTGAGGTTAAGCTTATGAAAGTCTCAGCAGGATCTCATTGACTTCCACAGTAAACAGTGCCTCAAACAGTGGGGCTCCTGAGGGCTCTAGAGACATCTAAAGACTATAAGCAGGGCAGACAAGCTTGGGAATTCGGCATCCTGTCAGTGGGCCTTACATTGGAATTTATGACTCTCACTGTAGCAAAGTTAGACTCATTTATAGTTTCCCTACACATGTCTCTTCTGCCCTTTTTATTTATCTATAATTAGCAGTCTACTTGTTAAATATATGTCCCAGAGACTTAAATCTTTGGTCTGTTCATGTGCCAGTTGAGCAATGAATCTATGTAGAGTTGTCACACCTACTCTCCAGATCATTGGCCTCACCCAGGAAATCTAACAAGGAGATAATAATGGACAACGCCCTTCACAAGGAACAGAGAGAGTCTGCAACTGCAAACAAGATAGTTTCATCCATCTGCCCCATGAGATCTAAGCCCCTGTCAATTATAAACAGAATTGGCATCTCCATCACAAAATCCTCAAGATTGGGGAATGAATAATGGACTAAATTTGACTTAGTATTATTCTAATATAGACAATATTTTTCTAGAAATGGAAAAAATTTTATCATTGATATAAAGGCAGTGGTCTCCAGAGGTTCTTAGGAAAGAATAGGTTTAACATGGGGGCATTTTTGGGATATTGGAATTGTCCTGAATGACATTGCAATGATAGATACAAGCCAGTATACATTTTGTCATAACCTATAAAATTGTGTGAGGCAGAGTGTAAATGATAATGCAAACTATAGTCCAAGTTTAGTGGCAATGTTTCAATATGTGTTCATTTGTAACAAATGTACCACACTAATGAAATATGTGGTTAATGTGGGAAATTTTGGGAGGGGAAGCAGTTGAGGCATATGGGAATCACCTATATTTTTTATGTAACTGTTATGTAATCTAAAGCCTCTTTAAAAATTAAAAAAAATTAAAAAGGGAAAAATGTTAATGCATGCAACTATGAAACTTATTCTTCAAAAATTGCAACCCATTGGTTACTATTGGTTCCAAAAGGAGGGGAAGGGAAGAATGGATGGCTCATTGGGCATTTTTAGAGCATTGGGATTGTTCTACATGATCTGACAATGAAGGTTACAGGCAATTATAACATTTATTTGTTAGGACTAATAAATGTGTACGGTACAGAATGTGAACAATAATGTAAATCATTGACCATGGTAAGTGGCAATGATTCAATATTCATTCATCAATTGTAACAAAGGTACTGTACTTATGTAAGATTTTTTTATTTTTTGACTTTTTAAAATCAATTTTATTAATACATTGTATTAGTCACAGTTCTCTCAGGAAACAGAATCAACAGGAGATATCTGTCAATAATATGAGATTTTATAAGAGTCTCTCATGCAACCATGGGGATGCACAAGTCCAGGTTCCGCAGGCAGGCTGCAAGCCAGGGGCTCTGATGGAAGTCCGATGAAAGGTCCTTGATAAGTTTCTGGGAGAAGTTGACTGTCCTAAGACAAGCTGGGAAATTCTCTCTGAATGTTGAAATCACTTCCCCTTTTAAGTCATTCAACTGATTGGATAAAAGCGTCACCCATTGCTCATGCAATCTCCCTGATTGATGCAGATGTAATCAGTCATCCATGCAGTAAACGCAGTGGTGATCAAAGTCAATAAATGCTCTTGTATTCCAATTTGCCCAGTGCTTGCAGGACCTAACACCTGGACACAATTACCTGGCCAAGTTGGCACATTAGCCTAACCATCAGAGTCCACCCCTTGTCAACTCAGCAACCATACACATTACCCTAAACCATACTTAGTCTCTATGTAAAAACAATAACAGACAAGCATACATATATATTTCCGCCTACCAATGTTCAACTCCTCTGCATGGAACTGGAAACGCATTAATTCCCCACAGAATAGGGTGCAAGTCCTTGGGTAATATTCACTCTTAAATTTGACATCTTTAAATATTATGACATGAAATTAATACAACTTTTCATATGATAGGGGAAAAGGTTGGGGAGAAAACAGGAAATTCATTTGTGTACATATACAATCATACTCATAACGAAACAAGGAAGAAGGGTTCATGACTATTACAGTCCTCATTTCTATAACTGGTGACATGGTCGAAGTTCATATTTATCACTACCTTCTTCCACTACCCATTCTGTGTTCCCATTAGCTTCAGCAAACACTTCAGCTGGCCGTGGTTCTTTGGGTGGGGTGACCCAAACCTTCATTCCCGAAGATTCTGGGCCATTTTTAGTCCTGCTTGATTTGGTTTGTTGCAATTTTCCATTGACTTTAATCACAGGGCATGGCAGTACTAGGAGACGCCCTAGAGGATCTCCTGCATTCCAGGCAAACTCTTCTTTACCCCCATTATGTAGATGTAGTCTTATTTCCCCTTGATAGTCAGGATCAATCACCCCGGTCAGTACAGTAATTCCCTTCTTTGCCTGTTGATTCACAGGTAAGAAGAGCCCAAGTGGCCAGGTGGAACTCTTAACTTCCAGTTCAATGGAATCATTGTTGAGTTCCCTGGTGGCAGCACTCCTCCTTTTGGGACTAAAGCCTGTAGACCAGCAGAGCTTAAGGGTGCAGGGACAGGAAGCAAAAATTTTCCTAGTGGGTCACTAGGGGTAATAGTGAGTGGTGCCACTCCCATTTCCACCCCTTGATTCCTGGACTCATGAATCATGGTTATGGGAGAAACAGCACCATAGAGACGATGCTGATTCAGAGCATACACAGCCTCCTGGAGAACATTGCCCCAGCCCTGCAAAGCATTGCCAACTAGTTGGCACCATAATTGAGTCTTCAAAAGGCCATTCCACCATTCTATTAATCCAGCTGCTTCAGGGTGATGGGGAACATGGCAAGACCAGTGAATTCCATGGGCATGTACCCAATCTCACACTTCATTTGCTGTGAAATGGGTTCCTTGATTAGAAGCAATGCTGTGTGGAATGCCATGGCGGTAGATAAGACATTCAGTAGTAAGTCTACAGATGGTAGTTTTGGAAGAAGCATTGCATGCTAGAAATGCAAACCCATAGCCAGAGTATGTGTCTTTTCCAGTTAAAACAAATCGCTGCCCCTTCCATGGTGGAAGTGGCCCAATGTAGTCAACCTGCCACCAGGTAGCAGGCTGGTCACCTCGAGGAATGGTGCCATATCAGGGGCTGAGTGTGGGTCTCTGCTGCTTTCAGATTGGGTATTCAAAAGTGGCTGTAGCCAAGTCAGCCTTGGTGAAGGGAAGCCCATGTTGCTGAGCCCCTGCATAACCTCCATCCCTACTTCCATGGCCACTTTGTTCAAGAGCCCATTGGGCAATGACAGGAGTGGCTGGGGAAAGAGGCTGAGCATTAGCCACAGAGAGGGTCATCTTATCCACTTGATTATTAAACTCTACCTCTGCTGAAGCCACTTTCTGGTGATCATTCACATGAGACACAAATATGTTCATGTTTTTTGCCCACTCAGAAAGGTCTATCCACATAGCTCTTCCCCAGACCTTCTTGTCACCAATTTTCCAATCATGTTTCTTCCAAGTCCCTGACCATCCAGCCAAACCTGGCAACAGCCCATGAATTGTGTATAAATGCACCTCTGGCCATTTCTTCTTCCAAGCAAAATGAACAACTAGATGCACTGCTCAAAGCTCTGCCCACTGGGAGGATTTGCCCTCACCGCTATCCTTCAAGGATGCCCCAGAAAAGGGCTGCTGTGCCACAACTGTCCACTTTTGGGTGGTACCTGCATATCGTACAGAACCATCTGTAAACCAGGCCTGAGTTTTCTCATCCTCAGTCAACTGATTGTAAGGGACACCCCAAAGGCCAAAGCTGTGGGCTGGGAAAGAGAAGGTAACATGGCAGGGGTGATGACCATGGGATTTGGGCTACTTCCTCATGTAACTTACTTGTGCCTTCAGAACCTGCTTGAGCCCTATCTCGTATATGCCCCTTTCACTTTATTATGAAGTAATGCTGTGCATGCTCGATTTTATGGTTTGGTGCATCAAACAATACCCAGCTCATAATAGGCAACTCAGGTCTCATGGTAACTTGATGGCAAATGGTTAAGCATTCAGTATCTACTAAGGCCCAGTAGCAGGCCAAAAGCTGCTTCTCAACAGGGGAGTAGTTATCTGCAGAGGATGGCAAGGCTTTGCTCCAAAATCCTAAGGGTCTGCATTGTGATTGCCATATAGGGGCCTGCTAAAAGCTCCAGACAGCATCTTTATTTGCCACTGAAACTTGCAGTACCATTGGATCTGCTGGATCATATGGTCCAAGTGGTAGTGCAGCTTGCACAGCAGCCTGGACCTGTCGCAGGGCATCCTCTTGTTCCAGTCCCCAATCAAAACTAGTAGATTTTCTGGTCACTCAGTAAATGGGCCAGACTAGCTCACCCAAATAAGGAATGTGTTGTCTCCAAAATCCGAAGAGGCCAACGAAGCATTGTGCCTCTATTTTGGTAGTAGGAGGGTCCAGATGCAGCAGCTTATCCTTTACTTTAGAAGGGATATCTCGACTTGCCCCACACCACTGGACAACTAGAAATTTCTCTGAGGTGGAAGGACCCTGTATTTTTGCTGGATTTATCTCCCATCCTCTCTTACACAAATGCCTTACCATTAAATCTAAAGTCCTTGCTACTTCTTGCTCAGTAGGTCCTATCAACATGATATCGTCAATATAATGGACGAGTGTGATGTCTCGTGGGAGAGAGAGATTATCAAGATCCTTGCAGACAATATTATGACATAGAGCTGGAGAGTTGATATACTCCAGAGGAGGGACTGTGAAGGTATACTGCTGGCCTTACCAGCTGAAAGCGAACTGTTTCTGGCGGTCCTTACTAATGGCAATTGAGGAAAAAAGCATTTGCCAGATCAACAGCTGCATACCAGGTACCAGGGGAAGTGTTGATTTGCTCAAGCAATGATACCACATCTGGGACAGCAGCTGCAATTGGAGTCACCACCTGGTTAAAGTTTATGAAAATCTACTGTCATCCTCCAAGATCCATCTGTTTTCTGCATAGGCAAAATAGGAGAGTTGAATGGGGATGTGGTGCGAATCAGCAGCCCTGCATCCTTCAAATCCTTGATGGTGGCACTAATCTCTGCAATCCCTCCAGGAATCCAGTATTGCCTTTGATTTACTATTTTGCTAAGTAGGGGCAATTCTAGTGGCTTACACTTGGCCTTTCCAACCAGAATAGCCCTTACTCCACAAGTCAGGTATCCAATGTGGGGACTTTGCCAGTTACAGAGAATTTCTATTCCAAGTATGCATTCTGGAACTGGGGAAATAACTACAGAATGGGTCCGGGGATGTACCTGAGCTAAAACTCCATCAATTACCTGGCCTCCATAAGCCCCTACTCTGACTGATGGATCAGAGTGACATTTTGGGTCTCCTGGAATTAATGTCACTTCTGAGCCAGTGTCTAATAATCCCTGAAATGTCTGATAATTTCCTTTTCCCTAATGTGCAGTTACTCTGGCAAAAGGCTGTAGGTCTTCCTGGGAAAAGTAGGAGGAAGATTAACAGTATCAATTTTTGGCAGTTTAACAGGATCCTTCCCCAAGGGGACCTGGCCTAAGCATCACATACATATTAATAAAACATACAATTCCTCCAAGGAGTACAATCAATGGTATTTGCTCTAATCACATATTTGTGCATTCATCACTTCAATCATTATTAGAGCATTTTCATTATTTCAATAAAAATAACAATAAACAAAAAAACAGGGAAAGAAACAAACAAGAAAATGCCTCACCTCTCAATATCTCTATGCTTCCTCCACCGTACATAGCTGCTGTTTCTAGCTATTCTATCTGAAGTGTGTAAACAATAGCTTTTAGTATAAATACAATGTTGTACATTCATCATCTTAAAAATTCTAGAACAATTTCATTACTCCAAAAAGAAAGACTCGAAACCCTCATTCCTTCCTCAGACCTACATAACAACTAATCTTTCAACTTTATGAATTGATTTGTATTTACATTTTATATAAATGGAATCATACAATATGTAGTACTCTGTATCTGGTATCCTTCAGTTAGTATGGTTTTGTTTTTTGTGGTTTTTTTTTTTTTTTTTGTCTAATATTAATATTGTGTAGTATTAACTTACATTTGTTAAGCTTCAAGGAAAAATGGTCTCATAAATGCAATTCTATCCATATTCATATTTCACATAATATATTTATATTTCACATAATATATTTGGTTCATAATAGGGCAATCATACAGTATTTTTCCTTTTGTGTCTGGTTTGTTTCACTCAACATAATGTCCTCCAGGTTCATCCATGTTGCCATATATTTCATGCCACTATGGAGGACTGTTTGGCAGTTCCAAAGAAAGTTGAATATAGACTTGCCACAAGATCTGGCAATACCATTTCTAGGTATATATCCAAAAGAACTGAGAGCAGTGACATGAATAGATATCTGCACACCGATGTTCATAGCAGCATTATTCATGATAGCCAAAAGTTAGAAACAACCTATGTATCCATCAACTGAAAATGAAAAAACAAATTGTGACGCGTACACATGATGGAATATTAGGCAGCAGTAAGAAGAAATGAAGTCATTTTATTTCATTTTTAGTTCATATTTTTATCATTTTTATTTATTTTTTTTGCTTTTTTGGGGGGTGGTTTTGGATTACAGAAGAGTTGCAACTGTGACAGGGTAGGATCACTGGTGCAAGGTGTCAATGGTGGAGGGGTATGTGAGGAGGGGTGCACCTGGGGCATGCCTCTATAGAATATGAAGGTGTTCAAATGTTCATGGTGCATTAGCTCTGTGGATGGAGACCCACACAGTAATTGAAAGAATATTGAATTCCTTCCTGGTGAGTATTGCTACATTCTCCAATAGAGTGGAAAGAATTCCTAGAG
Organism: Tolypeutes matacus; assembly: GCA_026826555.1. Lineage (NCBI taxonomy): Eukaryota > Metazoa > Chordata > Mammalia > Cingulata > Chlamyphoridae > Tolypeutes > Tolypeutes matacus. The sequence goes on from JAKSZT010053809.1 coordinate 2,820,250, forward strand.
TACATGAGCAGTGCCTAGCAGAGGAGGACAGAACAATAAACCAGGCCTTTGATATTGATGTTTGTACTTAGGAAACTTGTTCTTGTGAAATTTAATCTTAGCCTAGTACTATATATTGCCTAAGACTTTACTCCTGAAAGCTTTCTTGTTGCTCTAATGTAGCTTCTCTCTAAGCCAAACTCAGCCTATAAACTCATTATCTTCTCCTTGGTGTGGGATATAACTCCCAGAGATGAGCCTCCCTGGCACCAAGGGATTATTACCAAGTGACAACTACTGATGCATTTGGAAAAAGACCTTGACCAAAAGGAAGAAATATTAAATATAAGTGCACATTATAATGAGTTGAACAAACACTGTTGACTTATGGATGTGACTTGGCTGAAATGAGTAGACTCAGAAGGTTAATATTGGTTGTCAGGACAGCTGGAGGATAACAGTGATTTGGGTGGTAGATGAGGATTGTGGTTATAAATATAAATACAGTAAGATTCTTCTACTACAAGGTGTTACGAATGTGGTGATATATGGGAAAATATAATTAATACAATTTATAGTCAATAGTTAACAACAATTTTGTAATGTTTTTGTAGCAAAAGCAAAGCAGGTACTTTATTAATGCTAAAAGTCAAAAAAAGAAAATGAGGCATGTTTTGTGACATATGAATATTAGAAATTTCCTCTTCTTCATTTTCATCGTTAATAAGGAGATCTTGACTATGTCATTTAACTAATCTGAGTCCATCTGTGTATCTATCTGAACACTGGAGGAACAATTGAGTTTGTTGTTGGGATTAGATGAGATAAAAATATATGGACAGAAGTTTTTAGGACTAATCCTTCCAAAATTTGTCAAGCTGCCTTTTGTCTATTATTTCATATTTGAATTTGAAATAAAGTTTGAAAAAAGAAGTACATTCTGTAGGCTATAAAATCCACAGTAAAGTGTTTTTTTTTTACTGGAACCTTAGGGTTTTTTTCCCAATAGTTAAATGCTTGTTCCTAGGTTGTTGAATGCAAAATATAAAAAATAAAAAAGATTTGTGAATTAAAGCAAGGTTTTTATGATTCTAAATAAGTTAAATGCAAAATTCATTTATGATATTTTCCTCTAATACTTGAAACTCTTTTGTGTATTTTCTCCCATCAAACCCAAGTTCTTACCATCCACGCTCAACATCTCAACTGGAACAACTGACTTTACTGCTTTTGCCACTCTTGGTAAACTCACTCACACTTGTTTTTCACACCTAAATCTTTAGGACAAATCCAAGGCAGAATTCAAGCACTGCTCAGTCCTGGTTAAGTATTTGCATGTAAACCTCTCAGAAGACAATTTTCAAAAATATATCACAAATATGAATATGGGTAAAATTGCATATATAAAGATCATTTTTCTTTGAAGCTGAACAAATATAGGTTGATACTACAAAATGTTAATATCAGACAAAATAAAACATATCATACTAAGTGAAGGAGAGCAGATACAGATTACTACATATTGTATGATTCCATTTATAAAAATGTAAATATGAATCAATTGATAAAGATGAAATTAGATTAGTGCTCATGCAAGTCTGAGGAAGGAATGCTAAGAGGTATGGAGTCTTACTTTGGAGTAATGAAATTTTTCAAAAATTTTTGAGATGATGAATGTATAACATTGTGATTATACTAAAAGCCATTGATTATACACTTTGGATAGACCATATTGTATGTGAATATAACTCAATAAAACTGCTTAATAAACAAATAAATAATTGTGCAAGAAGAGCCAGAAATAGCAGCTATGTACAACAGGGGAAACAGTTTGAAAGGTAGGGAATTTTCTTGTTTGTTTGATTGACTGTTTTTCATTTATTATTATTATTATTATTAAAATAATGAAAATGCTTTAATAATGATTGAAGTGATGAATGCCCAAGTATATGATTATACCAAATACCATTGATTGTAAACTTTGGATAAATTGTATGCTTTATTAATATGTATCAATAAAATTGATATGTTAAAAATATATATCACAAAGTGAAATTGAATGCTTGGAAGTAAATAAGAGGAAGCTGACTTAATCAAGGACATTAAATGATAATTTCTTGTTTGTTGCTCTCATCCTTCTCCTCATCTTCCTGAGAAACTTTTCTTTCCACATGTTTATCTACCATTTAGTTTATCTTGGTGAGAAATTGAAAAGCTTTTCCCTTAGCACATTATGGCTAGTCAACTTTCTAGAAAACTTGAAGGTATTTACAGTTTCTTTACCTCTGGATAAAATTGTTTCATTACAAATGAGCATTTTAAAATCTGTGTGGCATGGGCACCCAGTCCATTCCTGATGCTTTTAGAAAACTAAAAAAATAATAATGTATATCACAGTATTCAAAGTATTAAATATCTAAGTTTATTTGAAACATATATTATTTATCCATTTTTTTCATTCATACATTTATTTATTGTTGACTACTAGTGAAATGATTTTTTTGATGTGTCATTTTAGTTAAGTTCAGTCCCCTATTATTTAAATACTAACTAAATGTTATTGTGAATGAATTTTGAAGATGTAATTAAAGTCCTGAATCAGTTGACTTTAAGTAAGGGAGATTTTTCTAGATAACCTGAGTACATCTAACTGAATTCTTAAGAAAGTCTTGAAACCAGGACTATGTAGAGGAGAGAAAAAAATGTGCTTGTGGACAACAGCTTCAGCCCATGCCCATGGTTTTAAGATTGTTATAGTCTTCCCTTCTTGACTGCCTATGCTAGGGATTCAGGACAACTGCATTAGTCACTTCTTTGTAATAAGTCTCTCTCTTGCACTCTCTTGATAGATAGATAGATAGATAGATAGATAGATAGATAGATAGATGATAGATAGATAGATATGATAGATTATATAATATGTATGTGTATATGTATATATATATATACATTTGTGTATCTCTACTACTGCTTCTGCTTCTCTGGTTGAACACTGCATGAAACAACTAGGTATGAGACATTTTACTAGGTTCTCTGGGAGGTGTAGACATGCATAGGGAGCTTAACAACTAGTGGAAATGGTAAGACAAGAAAAAATAAGATACAATGGAAAGTAAAACAAAGTTATAGGAGAGGTACAGATAAAGTAATTTAGATGTTCAGAGGAGGAAGTTGTAGATAAAGTGGGAAAAGCCAGGAATGATTCTTCTACCTAATGATTAATCAATTTATTTCAGATTTGATTTAAAGAACATATAGAACAAATAAATGTTGAAGTTTTCTTCCAAGTAAGCAAAGTTACACAAAGTATATTGCTTCCATTTTAAAATAATTTTCAATATGTACCCTTGAGAAAATTGGCTGTGCTTCATTGTTTCATGGATACACATATAGATAGATGATAGAGGCACATTAATAGACTATTCAGAATTCAGCAAGTTAATAAGGTCTTTTGTGGTGATTTGTTCATGATACTGTTTAGTCCAACATTTGGCTTAGAAAAATGTTGCTGTGAGGACAAAAATATACATTCTAATGCTTTGGAATCATATAAACACACTTTAGAAGGAGAGAAAATTAGATTACAATGTCCCTATGGGCAAGGAATTTTCACTACCTTTAATATTTACCATGCTGCATACAACTTATGTACACAAAGATCCTTAATGAACCCAAATAAAACATGTCTGTAACAATTGGTTGTCATTTCTGAAGCAAATAAATATTTGCATTTAGTTCATACTTATTGCTAATGTGTGAGTCAATTATATTTGGTAGAACAAATCATAGATCTTAATAATTAAAGAAATATTTATTCTGGCAATATATCCCTGTTTGTTTCTGTCTCTAGGCCTCCCAGTTCTCTCTCACATAATTTCTCTGTTCTTATTTCCTTTCATTTTCACTTTAAATATGGATATCTTAAAAATCAAGTTGTTTTTCACTGATGAAACAAAGATACCCAAGGCTCAGACATCAATGAATTTCACAGTCTTTTGGAAAATGAGAAAATCATTCAATTAATTTGAGCAGAGAGCATTTCCCACCTGCACAAAAATTTAATACCAATCAGGCTCCTAGATAAACAAACAAAATTAAGTTCTTAAGCTAAGAAAGTAAGAGTTCTTCCCATGCAGTATAAACACAGGGTTAATGGTGGCAATCTTGGTGTGGGAGCCCACATAGCAATAACAGAGCATAAACACATAAGTTTATGTTGAGCAAATTGCACCAAATGCTCCCTGATTACGTTTGTTCAGATCCATTTGAAATGTATTATGTTACCTCCATGTTGAAATAAGAAGCTCTAAATACAGGGTTATTAAATGTTCTTTTCTATGCACTATAAGGCTCTCTCAGCAGGGAACATCATTCCTCAGGAGCAGGTAGTATGACACATTTCTAATCAGAGTCTTACTAATTAATCACCCAGGAACAGGATTTCTGAGAGAAGCAACTGCATTCTTCCATTATAATCCAAGTCCCTTCATTAAATCTTACTAATTCTCATTTTCATTTGTAGAATAGGAGGTAAGAGTTCACAGAGTTGGCTCCTAGTGTGTTATTCAAAGAAAAAGAGGGGGAAGTTCTGAAAACACTTATCACAAACTTGATTCTGATGTAGGAGAACTGGGAATTGACAAGTATAAGAGAAGACCTTATTTCCTAATAAATTTCACTTGAATAAATCCATTTAATTAAAATGAGACTGGACACTGAGTTAACAGGTTAATTATATCAGCATGAAACTTAATAATATTATTTTGTTATCAAAAATCAAGAAGAGAAAAAAAAATGTAGTGACAGTTTTTTACTGCCATTGGTAACTAACATAACCGTTGTAGCCCATGGTTGTAATAGTCTGGAAATGTATAATTTAGTGCTTTGGGATTAAGGATCCATTTTCAACACATTTCAATGAATGTTATAAGACCCCATTTTACCAAAAAAACACACAAAAAAACAGTATGGTTGCATTAAATTCCATCTGATAAAATACAAAAAGAAACAGTGTAAAGTACCTTAAGCTATGAGATTCATCCTGTACTAGAACACGAGGAAAAGAGTGCCTCTATGCAAATTACCTCAATATCCCATCCCCAAATTTCATCAACAGTAAACCTACAAATTGAGTATCATCTCTCAGGATTTTTCAGGTAATGAAATCATTCATCTATATGGACTAAGCCTTACACTCATTTGAATTCAGTGAAAATCCTATACTCATGAGGTTTTAGCATACTAGTCCAACTAATGCACACTCAATATTGTGGCAACATCTCAGAAAAATGACTTGTGAAATATGAAACAAAATCAATTTACTGGGGGAAAGGTTAAATCCATGGTTTGGCCTTTTATAGACAAAGCCTCTCAATGAAAGATAGATTGTTATACAACCATTATAGACTTTTGGTCAACCATGATGGTGGTGTAAGACAATCCCCCAAAAAGTCATTGGACAACTAGCAAACACTGGTAACACCATCTTCCTTATATATCCAGAAAACAATTAAATAGTTGCAGTAACTAATAGGGTGTCAAATCAAGAAAACATAATTTTAAAAAATAGAAGATCATGGTTACCTGCTGGTCTAACCCCCTCATCTCCGTAGGAAGATGTGAAACCAGCCTGCATTCTCATTGTGGCTTCCTGGCTCTGTTTCTGAAGGAGCATCATAACCCTTCAGCACATACTGTCACTGCCAATCTATTAGATGGCAGTCTGAAAAAGTTAAGTAGGACTTAACTCTTTGGCCCACCTTCCAGAACATGCCCTGAAGATAGAAGCAGCTTGCAGATAGTTAAAGCAATACAGAAAGAATTAAGTCAAAGTGGCCTGAGGAAAAGTTTGCCTGCTTTAAGTCATAAAATAGAGCACCCAGGAGAGGGAGAAAGTATATTTCATAGGAACTGGGCGAGGCATTCTAATTCCTGCAAATGAAGGAAGTCCTGAGGCCACAAGAAAGCACAAGCCCAGGACAAAATTTAGGCTCAGAAAAGATGGAGAAGACCCTGAGCTTCACATTTGCCTTTGGCTTATCTTGCTAGGAGGGCTAAACTCTGAAGAAAAGTACCAGCCAACACAGAACCAATTTGCAAAAAATGTGAAAGAGGTTTTTTGCATAGGTTTGGTTGTTTTTGTTAGTTCCTAGCCCTAAAGATTTTGAAATCTCGGTCATATAACCAGTGGGATATAAACTTAAGGGTCAGCTCAGGGACTAAATGCCAGAGTTATTTTAAATTTTAAAGCATACAGTGTGCAACAAAATATTACAAGACAAACAAAGAAACAGGTAATGATGGCCAATCCAATGGAAAAAGATAAAAATCCAGAAATTGTCAATGAAGAAAAGACTAAGGACATATAAGAAAAATACTTTTAAAAAAGTAATAGTCAAAATGTACAATGAGATAAAGAAAAACACAGAGAAAATTATATCAGGAAAACAATGAACTATATGAGAACATCAATAAAAATATGTAAAATTTAAAAATGATCAAAAAAGAAATTCTGGAGTTAAGACCATAACAACTGAAATGAAAAATTCCTTAGAGAGTTTCAACGGCAGATAAGAAGAGATGGCAAAAGATATAATTAGTGACCTCAAAGACAAGGCAATTTAAATAATTCATATTGAGGATCATAAAGAAAATACACTGAAAAAAAAGTGGGAAAGGAGTGGTGATGGCATCAAATGGCAAAGTAAGACATCCCCTGAAAAAACCTACCCAGACATTCAGTAAATAAAAGGACAAATCCCACTGGTTTAGAAATCTGTTGGACAGTAGAGACTGGAGAAGGACTCAACAAATCCTGAAACAAAGAAAAAGTAAAAATATCAGATAGAAAATTTCTATCTCAGCCCTGCTAGTCTACTCCCCTCACCTTCATTCGGTCCCCCACAGCTTGGGAGTCATTCCAAGGCAGTTGCCTGGGTCCACCCACGGCAGACACAGACTATAGAACCACTCACAGCAGTGAGATAGAACCACATGTATATCTAAGCACAGGGATCAAGTCCACAGAGACCCAGGGAGGAACATAAGCTGCTGAAAAATGCTGTATACAAAAAGGAAAGGAGGGTGGGGGAAGAGACTGCAAAAGAATGGCTGGCAAGTGTTGTGCTCATGCAATCCAGTTTCTGTTGGCTGGGCCACATAAATGCAAAATGTACTTTTCTGGAGTGACCCACATTGATAGATTGACCTCATTTGGCTCCTTGGAGCAGGATACAATAAAGGGGCAGAAATGAGAGTCAAAAAAACCTCTTAGAAAAAAAAAAAAAAAAACAGAGGGTGTTAAACAGAACTTAGCAAGACAAGACGGCCCCAGAACTGAAAAATGTAAGGAAAATGGGGCACTGCATGAGGGAGAGAATTTAAACATATCATAGGATGTGGGAAGAAAATTCTGCAAAAGAAAAAAAAATAGACCAAGATTCCCAGAGAAGGAACAGAGGAAAGGAAGCTTTATTTTAAAAATGAAACAATTGCACAAAATGTGCAATCTTATAAATTGTACCACATTTCCAGGGGAAGGATGAGATAAAAAAGAGAAAGGAATATCTGATCAGTTAAACATAGGCTATTCTAAAGGGGTAGAATAAGTTGGAACAAGCATCAAAGAAGAGACTTAACACAAAGTCAATCAACAGCAAAACCCTATAGAAGAGGGGGAAAACTGGCTTTCTCAGTTAACTCATCAAGATAATCAGATGCTTAGGCATCAGCAAAAAATTAAAAGGTATACAAAGAAAAAGGAAAATATGGTTCAGTCAAGGAAACACATTATAACTTCAGAGGAGACAGAGAATTTGGAACAATTAATCAATGAAGTAAAAAACAAATCTAAATAAATTCAAGGAGATGAAGGCAAAAATAGAGTTAGAGTTACATGATATTAAGAAGATAGTGAGCATAAAGAAGTGTGTGAAAGTATAAAAAAAAATAACAGAAATTAAGGAAATGAAAGACACAATAACAGAGATGAAAAATACTCTAGAGATACATCAGAAGATTTGAACAGGAAAAAGAAAGAATCATTAAACTAGAAGACAGAAATCAAAATCATACATTCAGAGCAGATAGAAAAAAAAGAATAGAAAAAATTAAGCAGTGGTCAGGGATTTGAGTGACAGCATGAGGCATACAAACATACATATCACTGGTTTCTCAGAAAGAGAAAAGAAGGGAAAAGGTGCAGAAAGAATATTTGAGGAAATCATGGTGGAATATTTCCCAACTCTTATAAAAGACATAAATATACATGTCCAAAAAGTGCAATATACTTCCAACAGAATAAATCCTAATAGAGCTACTGTGAGACACATACTAATCAGAATGTCAAATGCCAAAGATAAAAAGGGAATTTTAAAAGCTACAACAGAAAAACAATTCGTCACATACAAAGGATCCTCAATAAGACTAAGTGCTAATTTCTCATCATAGAGGTAAGAAGGCATTGATATGAAATAGATTTATAAGGAACTAAAAGAGACAAACTGATGGACAAGAATTCTGTATCTGGAAATCTGTCCTTCACAAATGAAGAAGAGTTTAAAATATACACAGATGAACAGAAACTGAGAGAGTTCATCAAAAAAAGACCTATGTTACAAGAATTATTAAAGGGATTTCTGCAGGTTGAAAGGAAAACACAAAGGGGGTGGCTTGGAGTACTGTGAAGAAAGTAAGATTATCAGTAAGAGAAATTACAAGGGCAAATGGAAAACATAGTAGTACAGTATCTGCAAAATACAAATACAAATTTTCTCTTTAAGTCCCATAAGACTCAAAATACAATTGAAAAAGAAAAAGGTATATTTCTTGAAAAGCAAAATATAAAGTAAAAAATTGGGAAAAAATATAAATATGATCAAAGATAAGTTGGTATCTTTTCAAATTAGTAGGTTATAGATACAGGATGTCCAATACAAACTTCAGGATAACCATGAAGAAAGTACATAAAAATACACTGCCACACTAATGAAAAATGTTTATGTGGGAGGTTGTGGGAGGTGGGGGAGGTGGGGCATATGGGAATCCCTATATTTTTGTGTAACATTTATGTAATTTAAGTCTCTTTAAAAATATATAAATAAATAAATAATAAAGAAAGAAAGAAAAAGAAAAGAGTCATAGGAAGTTGATAGGATTTGTGATCCTAAACTAGATCTTTAAATTGAGAAAAATAATTGCTACAAAGAATATTATTGAAGCTATTAAAGAAATCAAAATATGGACTTAGATTAAATAATTATTTTTTTGAGGGACCTGCTTTGGGGGTCTTCAGGCCAAGCGAGTTCTTCACAACTCCCAGGAGGATGTGGGACAGAGGGACAAAGAACTCAAAACAACAAATGTGAATTTGCAAACCTCTGTGGTGACCAGAAAGAGCTCGATTTCCCCTCCCCCAAGATACTAAGCTGAGGTAAAACCCCTGGTGTACTGCATCTGATTGAGAGGGGAATGGACATCTTCATATATGTCAGCTGTGAAAAGGGAAAATGAGGGGCAAGTTGGGGGCTTTCCTTCAGTGAATTTGGCCGGGAGAGCCCACTTTGAAACTTGGCTTTGGCCAGACCAAAACACAGGAAATGGAGATAGAAGAAAACACCTTTGGCAAAAGGTGCACCAATGATTTTACCTGCTGGACAGTCTGAAACTTGCATGGACAAAAACTGCTGTTGGTACCATCAAACTCCTTGGAGAAAGTCTGCAACACATTAGTGAGTCCTCTCATGAATTTGGTAACTTAAGCTGGGCAATTTTAAAGACTTAGAGTAAGTTGAACCAAATACCAAAGAAAAGCTGAAAAAAAATAGGCAAGAAAGAGAAATTGGCCATCAGACTAAATTTTCCAACATCTTGAGATGCATAGACATCAGCAAAAAGATTACAAGCCATACTAGGAAACAGGAAGAGATGGCCCAGCCAAAGAACAAACTAAATATCCTGAAGAGATACAAGATTTAAGATAATAATTGCTGCTGATCACAAAAATCTCCTAAATCAATTCAAAGAACTGAAAGAAAATATGACTAAAAAGATAAAGGCTAATAAGAAGACACAGGATGAGCATAAAGAAAAATTTGAAAGTCTGCAAAGAAAAGTAAGAGGCCTCATAAAAATGAAAAGCACCATGGATCAGTTTAAAAACATATTAGAGGCACATAAAAGCAGATTTGAATTACCCAAAGACAGAATTCGTGGTTTTGAAGACAGAATATCTGAACTGGAAAAGACAGGAGAACAGAAAAAAGAAAAGAATGGAGAAATGAAACTGGGTCACAGGGAATTGAATGGCAATGTGAAATGCGCAAACATATGCATTATCAGTGTCCCAGAAGGAGAAAAGAAAGGAAAAGGGGCATAAAGAATATTTCAGGAAATAAGACTGTAAAGGTCTCAACCCTTATGAAAGACATAAATATCAATATCAAAGAAGAAAATTGAACCCCACACAGAAAAAATCCAAACAGACCTACCCCAAGACACCTATTAGTCAAATAAAAAATATTAGAAATAAAAAGAAGATTCTGAAAGCAACAAAAGAAAAGAAAAGCATCACGTACAAGGGAACCTTGATAAGATTAAGTGCTAACCTCTCATCAGAAACCATGTAGGGAGTGAAGAAAATGGTAAAATGTGTTAAGGTACAGAAAGAGAAAAATGGCCAGCCAAGAATTCTGTATACAAAAAAGTTGTCCTTTAAATATGGGAGTGAGTTCAAATTTCTCACAGGCAAACAAAAATTGATAGAATATATTACCAAAAGACCAGAATTACAAGAGATCCTAAGGGAGTGCTTCAGCCTGAAAGGAAAAAACAAGAGTGAGAGACTTGGAGAATAGTGTAGAAATGAAGATTATTTTGAATAGTGAATTAAAGGGTAAAAAGTTGACAATAGCCAAATGACAATATGGATGAATTAAGTAATGCCTTTATAGTAATAACATTGAGTGTTAATGGTTTGAACTATTCATGTAAAGACATGGGCTGATAGAATGGATAAAATAATATGAGCCATCTATATGTTGTCTACAAGGGACTAACCTCAGAAGTTAGGATACAACCAGGTTAAAAGTGAAAGGTTGGGAAAAGATATTCCATGCAAATTTTAACCAAAAAAGAGATAGAGTAGTGATACTATTATCGGACAAAATAGATTTTAAATGAAAAAACCATTATAAGTGATGAAGAAGGTCACTACATATTAATAAAAAGGGCAATTCAGCAAGAAGAAATAATTAAACTAAATATTTATGTACCTAAACTGAGAGCCACAAGATACATGAGGCACACACAGGGAAGGCTGAAGCAAGAAATAGATGACTCTATAATTATAGTTGGAGATTTCAATACACCATTCTCAGTATTTGCTACAACATCTGAAAAGAGGATAAATAAAGAAACAAAGACCTTGAATAATATGATAAATGAACTAGTCCTAACAGACATCTATAGAGAATTGCACTCGAAAACAGCAAAATATACAATCTTTTCAAGTGCTCCATGATTTAAAAATATGTTGGGTCACAAGACAAGTCTCAATAAATTTAAAAAGATTGAAATTATATAAAACACTTTCTCTGATCATAACAGAATGAAGCTAGAAATCAATAATGGGAGGAAAAAGGGAAAATTTGTAAGTATATGGAGATTAAACAACACACTCTTAAATAATCAGTGGGTCAAAGAAGAAATTGCAAGATATATCAGTAAATACCTTGAGATGAATGAAAATGAGAGCAAAACTTATCAAAACCTATGGGACACCACAAAGGCAGGTCTGATAAGGAAATTTATGTACCCCAATGCTTACATTAAAAAAGAAGAAAGAGCTAAAATTGAAGATCTAACTGCACACCTATAAGAACTAGAAAAGGAAGAGCAAACTCATTCCAAACCAAGCTGAAGGAAATAAATAGTAAACATCAGAGGAGAAATAAATGAAATCAAAAGCAATAAACAATAGAGAAAATAAAAAAAAAAACAAAAATTAGTTCTTTGAAAAGATCAACAAAATTGATTAACCTTTAGCAAGACTTAAAAAGAAAAAGGAAGCAAATAAATAAAATCAGAAATGAGAGGGGGGGCATTACCACTGACCCCACAGAAATAAGAGAGATCATAAAAGGGTACTATGAACAACTGTATGCCAAAACAAGGAAATGTAGAAGAGATGGACAAAGTCCTAGGAACACATGAACTACCTACACTGACCTAGAGGAAAACAAAAAATTAAGGAAACCAATCACAACTGAAGAGATTGAAACAGTCATCAAAAACCTCCCAAATTTATGTAATTTAAGTATCTTTATAAAAAAAGAGTAACCATTAGACAGGCCTGAAATATGGGCCAACGGAGGGGGAAAAAAACCCTCCCAAAGATGAAAAGGTAAACAAAGATGAACAGGTAAATTCTACCAATCATTCAAAGACTGTCTAATACCAATCTTGCTCAAGCACATCCAAAAAATTAAACAGGAAAGAACACTACAAAACCCATTCTATAAAGCCAACATAACCCTAATACCAAGACCAGATGATAATACTATGAAAAAAAAATTACAGACCAATATCTCTAATGAATATAGATGCAAAAATCCTCAACAAAATATTTGCAAACAGAATCCAAAAGCACATTAAAAGAATTATACACCACAATCCAGTAGATTTTATCCCAAGTATGCAAGGGTGGTTCAACACAAAAAAATCAATTCGTGTAATAAACCACATTGATAAATTGAAGAAGAAAAGTCACATGATCCTCTCGATTGATGAAGAAAAGTCATTTGACAAAATACAGCACCCACTTTTGATAAAAAACACACCAAAAATTAGGAATAGAAGGAAGCTTTCTCAATATGGTAAAGTGCATATATGAATAACCTACAGCTATCATTGTACACAACAGAGAAAGAATGAAAGCTCTCCCATTGAAATTGGGATCAAGACAAGGATGCCCACTGTCACCACTATTATTCAATATTGAGCTAGAAGGTCTAGCTAATGCAATTAGTCTAGATAAAGAAATAAAGGGCACCCCAATAGGAAAGGAAGAAGTAAAACTTTCATTATTTGCTGATGACATGATCCTATATCTAGAAAATCCTGAAAAATATAAAACAAAGGTAAAAGAATGAATAGATGTGTTCATCAAAGTGGTGGGATACAAGATTAATGTGCAAAAATCAATAGTGTTTCTATAACTTATTAATGTGCATTCTGAGGAGGAAATCAGAAATAAACCCATTTATAATAGCAACTAAAAGAACCAAGTATTTAGGAATAACAACCAAGGACATAAAAGCCCTTTATTCAGAAGACTATAAAACATTGCTAAAAGAAATCAAAGAAGACTTAAATAAATTGAAGGACATTCCATGTTCATGGATTGGAAGACTACATATCATTAAGATGTCAATTCTACACCCAAACTCCCAACAGCTTTTTTGGCAGAAATGAAAAAGCCAATAATCAAATTTATTTGGAAGGCTAAAGGGCCCCAAATAGCCAAAAATACCTTAAAAAATGAAGAACAAAGCTAAAGGACTATCACTTCCTGACTTTAATCATATGACTTAGCTACAGTGGTAAAAAAAAAACAAAAAAACAGCATGGTACTGGAATAAAGACAGAAAGATTGACCCATAGCACTGAATCTAGAACTCAGAAATAGACCCTCCCATCTACAGTCAAGTGATTTTTGACAAGGTTATTAAGCCCACCCAGCTGGGACAGAGCAGTCTATTCAACAAATGGTGCTGGGAGAACTGGATAGCCATATGCAAAACAAAGAAAGAGGACTATTTTCTCACATCTTATACAAAAATTAACTCAAAATGGACCAAGAAACTAAATATAAATGCAATAACCATAAAACTCTTAGATGTAGAAAAGCATCCTCAAGATCACTGATGAAAAAAAAAAAAAAGATCTTGTGGTAGTCAGTAGTTTCTTAAATCTTACACCCAAAGCATGAGTAACAAAAGAAAAAGTAGAAAAATGGGAATTCCTCAAAATTTAACACTTTTGTGCCACAAAGGGCTTTTTCAAAAGGGTTAAAGGGTAGCTGACTCATTGGGAGTAAATATTTGGCAATCATACATTTGATAAGTGTTTAATATCCATGATATATAAAGAGATCATACAACTTAATAATAAAAAGACAAACTATACAATTAAAGAAATGGGCAAAAGACTTGAAAAGACAATTGTCCAAAAATGAAATACAAATGGCAAAAATACTTGAAAAAATGTTCAACCTCACTAGATCTTGGGGAAATGCAAATCAAAATTACAATGAGATATAATTACACATCTATTACACTGGCTGCTATTAAAAAGTCAGAAGACTAAATGTTGGAGAGGATGTGGAGAGATAAGAAAACTTATTCGCTGTTGTTGGGAATGTAGAATGGTACAGCCACTGTGGAGTACTTTGGAAATTGAATATAGACTTGCCATGGGACCCAGTGTATTAGTCAGCCAAAGGGGTGCTGATGCAAAGTACCAGAAATCTCTTTGTTTTCATAAAAGGTATTCACTAGGGGTAGAAGCTTACAGTTGCAAGGCCCTAAAGAGTCCAACTCAAGGTACCATAAGAGGTACTTCCTCACCCAAAGTCTGTTGCCACATGTTGAAGCAAGATGGCGGACAATGTCTGTGAGGGTTCAGCCTTCCTCTTTCCTCATAAAGCTCCGTGGTCCCAGCTTCTTCTGATCTCAGATGTAGGCGGGCATAGGGTTTATCTCTTCCACTGGGGCTCGTTTCTTTCCAGGTTCAGCCACTGTTTTCTTCACAAGGTCAGCTGTTACTATCAGGTGAATGGCTCATCTCTCTTCCCAGGGCCTCTGCCATGTCTATGGTGCTGTTTCTCTTCCTCTGTGTATCTACTTCTGTATAAGAGTCTGTTTTATCAGCTTACTAAGAGAGTGGGGATTCAACCCTGCACCCTCTAATGATGTGGTCAAATCAAAGACAATCTTAATTTGATCAAAAGCATATCAGCTGAATCTAATACAATCAAAGGGTATCATGCCCAGAGGAACAGACCAGTTTACAGACATAATCAATATATCTTTTTGGAATTCATAAATAATATCAAATCATCACATACAGTAATACCATTATTAGGTGTATACTCAGAAGAACTGAGAGCAGTGGCACAAATAGACATCTGCACACTGATACTCATAGCGGCATTATTCATGATAGCCAAAATTTGGAAACAACTCAGGTGTCCATGAACTGATGAATGGATAAAAAATATTGTGGTGTATAAACCAGATGGAATATTATGCAGTGGTAGGAAGAAATGAAGTCATGATGCATATAAAAACACGGATGAACCTAGAGGACATTATTTGTTGAGTGAAGCAACCCAGACACAGAAGGACAAATACTGTATGATGTGGTATTATGAAGGAAATGTATTACATAAAGTCATGGAATTAATAATTAGAATTAGGTCACCAGAAATAAGAATGAAGGTAGAGAATTGAAAGCGGGTGGTTAATCTGTGCAGAATTATTTAAAGTTTGTTTGTAATTCTTTGGAAATGAATGGAAATAGTGAGAGCAATCATACTGTTTGTGATTAGCAGAGTTATTATATGGGTATGACAGTGAATGAAAGGGAAAGCCTAAGAACACTTATATTACTAGAAGGAGAGCTAATAATGAAACCTTGGACTATATAACTTAGTGGAACCTCATTTAAAATAAGAATATGGGTGATATTGCATACATAAGACTGTTTTTATGAAATATAAATACAAATAAACTATAGAGAAGGAAGTAGAATAGCACCTATGTATGGCAGAGGAAGCATAGAGAGAGAGGTGATGAGTTTTGTTCAGTTGGATTTTTGTTTTCTTTTTTATTATGATTATTATTATTTGAATAATGAAAATGCTCTAAAAATGACTAGAATGATTAATGCACAACTATGTGATTATACTAAAAACCATTGATTGTACACTTTGGATGGATTTATGCTTTATTAACATGTATCAATAAAATTTATTTTTTTTAAAAGGAAGAGTGAAATTGGAGGACTTTAACTTCTGGACTTTAATCATATTGCCAGCTACAGTGGCAAAAACAATATTGTGTTAGGCCCCAACGCTGGGCTTTTGGGGATAACCAGAGATGTAGAGAAAAAATTTTTGACACGAGAGTTAGGTAGAAGTTACGTTTATTACGTCTGCAAAGGTAGGAGCCAAGGTTAGTATAAAGTGACACAGATGTGACTCCTTGTGCTGCAGTTTTACTTTTGTTAAAATACCTAAGTTGCTAGTTAGTATCTGCTTTGATTATGCATTAGCTTTTATGCATATGGATGAACATACCTAGCTAGTTATTTAATTGTATGATTAGTATGTTCAGGAAATCATGCTTGCACATATATTGCATGATTAAAAAAGGGGTGGATAAGTCCACCCCAAGGTGTAAATTTTACTATGTTAATTACACAAGTTGAAGTGAGGACAGCCAGGGGCTTCTGTGCAGGTCTGGCCAACCAGTTGAAGCTGGTTTTCATACTTCATTGCTTCAACAGGATATTCTTGACTATAAGAAATGGAATTTGGCACTAAGAGAGGATTGCATCTAATTACCTTTTAATTTACATATAATTCTTTCCTTTGTATCCTAGCAACAGGGAGAGAAACAAGTTTCTATCAGGTATTCGGTCTTCTTACATCCATCAATTCCCTCCTTCTAGTTTTTGGTGATATTCTTATCGCAGGGGAAAGGAGCGAACCTCAGATTTTCTGTAACTACTTCCTGCTATAATATGGATGTTGATCTCTCAGAAAACTATAGTAAGAAGGTGGTTTGAGGAGGAAAAGTTGGTTTGTCAGAGTTTTCAATTGCTTTTGGAGAAAGCGTTGCATACATGATATGAGTATGGGTGCAACCACCAAAAGAACTAAGATAATAATTAACAAAGGGAAGCAACTACCTGGTGAAACTGGATGGAGTATTTGTTATTTGGGTTATGTTTTCTCCCACTTCTTTGGAGAGATTTGTGGCTAAATATCAGGTGTGGCTGTGTTCCTGGTGAATGCTATGATTACTAAAAGGACAAAAAGAGGGATTAATTGGATTGCTCTCTTTGATCACTTGTGTTACATGCTTTGGGGTCTGCTTTTACAAAAGTTTGTTGAATTTTGTTTAGGTAGGTTCTCCTGACTACTGCTTTCAAGGTGAAAATTAATTCAAACATTTATCAGTACAGTTGGTGCAGGCATTACTTGATACTGATTGTGAATGGTAAGTTCTGTAAGAGAAAGAACAGAATTAGTATCTGGTGGTTTTTTTGTTTTTGCTTTTGTTTTTTTCTGAATAGGAAACACAGGTTTCAACCAGGCTCCATTTCATACTTTGCTTCATGCTCAGGTGTGGCCTTTGGTTCAGGACCTCCTTTATTTACCAGATCTGACAAGCAGTAAGTTTTTGCTGAGTATGATGAACCCAGGGCTTGATTTTCTATAACTTAAGAGAAGAATGAAAGGTTAATAATAACATGTAGCATCCTTCCCATTTTGGTTTACATTGATTCTCAGGGTGTTTGTGGAACAAGGGGCAGATTATTCTGGTTTAACAGTACACAAGCAACATTTCCATTAGTAGATAACAAAGTAACAGGTAGGGGAGTTTTATGAGGAGACTTTTAATACAATACATTTAATACAATACATTTTCCTTTCTAAATTCTTTGAGTTTTTTCCATGATATCCAAAACTAGTTTATGCATAAGAAAAGTTCACATAGTTTAACATAGAGCCTCAGCAGGAGTAGGAGACTTTGGACTATTAATAAAAATTTTTATTGGCATTTTCATATAAACCTTGGTTTTATAACAATGTTTTCAATGTCTCCTATTTCCCATGGGTTTAAGATTCCCAACCAGCAAGGCTGCATAAGTCAGTACCATGGCCAAGGGATCTCATTTTCTCAGTTTGTATGATTTGTGGCATAGGTAAAAACAGATTATTATTACTTCCCATTTGGGCAGTAGGGCTACTGGTCCTTTAATTCATATTTTCAATGCTTGCATTGGTCATGTTATTAGCATTTTAATTGGAGCAGGGGCTGTAACATGAGGTGTTGAATTTAAATGGGTTAAGGTTGGATACAGATTTTAGTTCATTGTTGTAAAGATCCCTATTGCCTTTTATTTTTTTCCTTTTAAAGGCCGTTAATTCTTTCGCTAAGACCTACACCAGTGAGGTTATAAGGCAGATGGAAATGTCAAACAATATCCTGACTCATACCCCAAGACTGCATGAGGTAACCAGTAAATGGAGTTATTTTTTTTTTAATCACTGTTAATGTAGGCTTGCACTCCATATAGGGCACTTACTTTTCCTAGGCAACGAATAGTAGCTTTCTGGTTACAAGAATTGTGTAGCAGTGTTTGTGGCAGCGAAAGCCCCATTCCCAAGAGTGGGAGAGGACTGATGTAATCCACTTGTAATTGTGCTACTGGAGCTTGTGCTCAGCTAATATGCCCCATCCAATGAAGTAATTGTCACAGTTGTTGGAGTGAGCATGATTGACACTCATGGGTGGTGTCCATGAGCTGCTGGTGAGTAACAGGTAGCTGGAACTGCTGCTACAGGGTCTGGTAGCCAAGATGTTTGCTTTTCCTGTGGAGCTACTATACTGCTTCTAGGGTCTCAGTGGCATGGTTTCATATCTTCATGAGGGTATGTACCTCAACATTCCTGAGAGGGGTGTTAGAGGAGTGGGTAGGGACATACCCCCTTTACTGCTTGAGTCTGTGTTATTTCTCTCCTTACTTTTCAAAAAGCAGCTTGCTGGGGGTCCTCCATTCCTATGCACAACCTTTCCTGATTAAAACATACAATGGTTTTAATATTTGAGCTAAATGAGGGATGAAAGTCTTTAATACCCCCAACAACCCCAGAAAGGCCATTAATTTTTTGGACTTTCAGGATATGATAAGATTAAAGTACAAAAAGCTATTTTAACAAAAACAGACTCTTTGCTTTTTATACTACTATAAGCACTTATTTAATTTTTGACCATCTGAATAGAGCTCTTTTAAAAATGTTTATTTGTTAATTTAATATTACCATCAAGAGGTATGAAAATATACACTGAACAGACAAACACAAAAGAGTTAAGACACAACAACAGAAGCATAAAGTTTACTAATTTGATTCATAATTTTTACTCCTTTGGATCTTTGACTGGGGCTGAAGGGGACTTACACAGCATTAACTCACAAGTTTTTTAGTTTATCTTTCCACAACTCAAAGAAGAGTTGAACATATGGGACTTTTTGCTCTTTTTTGCCATTTATAAGACAGTTTAATTGCAATATAGTATTAAAATTTAAAGACCCATTTTTCTGGCCATATTTCTCTGTCATCTAATCTATATTTAGGTTAAGCTTCATTACTAAAAATAATTAGTTTACACTTCTGTAACCCAGATCCCCCAAATTTAGACCAATTTTTTAGGATGCATCCTAGTGGTGAGCACTCAGGTACCAATGCTTCATTCCCCATAGTGGCAGAAAGAGAGAGCAACGGAACCAAATGTACAAAAGGCAGTGGGCTGCCCCTTTAAAGGAGCAAGGCAATGGAACTCAAACCTATGAAGCTTCTCCCACTGCCACCAAACCTTCATTACCTTAGCAAAGGTAAACCAAATGTTAACTCATAGTCTGCCAAAAACCAAACAGTACACTTCCCCGTTAAGGGAGTGAGGGAGTGTGAGTCAAACCCACTAATCCTCTCCTGCTATAACCAAACCCTCACTACTTTAGCAAAGGTAAACCAAATGCTAACTTGCAGTTAGCCAAAGCCAAAAAGAAATGGCAAAATGAAATCAAATGCTAACTGGTTGTCAGCCAAAAGAAAACAAACAAACAAACAAACAAACAAACAACAAAGTAATGAATAAAAGAATGAACTCACCTGGCAAGGGAAGAAGACAAAATGGTTCTCTGTCTAACCTCATCAGCCGATTCTGTTGGTGGCTGGAAAGGGACTCTGCCCTGGGTAGCCCCTGAGTCCTTGGGAAAATCCTGAGCAGCTGCTGGAGTCAAGGATGTCGCGGTGCAGACAACCCCCTCCACAGTCCACCTTAGAAGCATTCTCTGGTTACAATTTTTATTTATTATTTTAGTCCCAGTGGAGTCGCCAAATTTTTAGGCTCCAAAGCTGGGCCTTTGGTGATAACCAGAGTTGTAGAGAAAAAAACTTTAACAGGAAAGTTAGGTAGAACTTACATTTATTACGTCTGCATAAATAGGAGCCAAGGTTATTCTAATGTGACTCAGACCTGACTCCCTGTGCTGCGGTTTTACTCTTGCTTAAATATCTAAGTCACTACCAAGTATCTGCTTTGATTATGCATTAGTTTTTATGCATACGGATGAACATACATCACTAGTTATACAATTGTATGATTAGTATATTCAGGAAATCACGTTTGCACATATATTGCAGGATCAAAAAAGGTGCAGGTACTCCACCCCTGGGTGGGAATTTTATTATGTTAATTAAGCAAGTTGAAGTGAGGACAGCCAGAGGCTTTTTCTGTGTAGGTCCGGCCAACTGATTGAAGCTGTTTTTCATACTTCATTGCTTCAAGAGGATGTTCTTGACTACAAGAAATGGAATTTGGCACTAAGAGAGGGCTGCATCTCATTACCTTTTAATTTACATATAATTCTTTCCTTTGTATGCTAGCAACAGGGGGAGAAACAAGTTACTTTCAGGTATTTGGTCATCCTACATCCATCAATGGTACTGGCATAAAGGTAGGCACATAGACCAATGGAACCAAATTGATAATTCAGAAACAGACCCTCACATCTATGGTCAAATGATTTGTGACAAAGCTGTCAAACCCACCAGATGGGGCAGAGGAATCTATTCATTAAATGGTACTGGGAGAACTGGATAACCATATCCAAAAGAAAGAAAGAAGATCCTTATCTTGCAAGTCATATAAAAATTAAGTCAAAATGGATCAAAGGCCTAAATATAAAAGCTAGAACCAAAAAGCTCCCAGAAGAAAATGTAGAGAAACATTTTCAATACCTGGTGGCAGGTGGTGGATTCTTAAACCTTACACCAAAATCAGGAGCAAGGAAAGAAAACAACAATAAATGGGATCTCCTCAAACTAAACACTTTTGTGATTCAAATGACTTTGTCAAGTAGGTGAAAAGGCAGCCCAGTCAATGGAAGAGAATATTTGGAAACCCCATATCAAATAAGGATTTGATTTCAATTCTATATAAAGAGATCATACAACTGAACAATAAAGACCAAGCTATCCAATTGAAGAATGGGCTTATACAAACATTTCTCCAAAGAGGAAACACAAATGGCCAAAAAGTCACATAAAAAAATGTTCAATATCACTATCAGGGAAATGCAAATCAAAATGACAGTGAGATAACATCTCACACCGCATACAATGGTCATTATTTAAAAAACAATAAGCAATAAGTGCTGGAGAGGATGTGGATAAATAGGAATAATTCTTCACTCTTGGTGTGAATGTGGAATGGTAGTTCCTCAGTGTGATGGGATTTAGTAATCAGAGAGTTTACTGCATAGATGGCTGATTAAATCTACATCAACCAGGAATATTGCTGTCAGTAATGAGTAACACTTTATCCAGTCAGCTGAATGCATTAAAAGGGAAAGTGATTTCAACATTCAGAGAGAATTTCCCAGCTGGTCTTTGGACAGTCAACATTTCCCAGAGACTCATCAAGGACCTTCACTGGACTTTCATCAGAGCCCTTGGTTTGCAGCCTGCTGCAGTGCTGGGACCTGTGCATCCCCAAGGTCATGTGAGAGACTCATATAATTTCATACCACTTACAGATATCTCCTGTTGATTCTGTTTCCCTAGAGAACCCTGACTAATACAACTTCATACTGGGAGTGGTTCTGCAACAGAATCTTAAACATGGGATGTCTGATGTGGTTCTGGGAGTTTTGCAATTGGCTCTCAACTCTAGTTTGACTCAAGGGTACTAATGACTCCCTTACCAATAATGAAGAAGACACTAACAGTCCATGGCATGGGTTGGCAATGGAGCTATGCAAAATAGCATCACTGGATTCCCCTACATCCACGCTAAGAAACAAGGACCTGGGTGAGAGTGTTTTCAACACTTTAACAGAGTTTTGTGGAGTCAAAAGGTATAATGGTGATGTCCACTCCACCTCCAAGTGAGAGAGGGCTTATATCCCATGCATATGGTGGGTGGGATGATCCTGCCTGCAGATGCAGGCCTTCTCCATTCCCTGGGATGGCCATTGCCCATCGTTGTCTCCTCACCAGGTGACTTGGATGCGTCCATTGAGCTGTAGGGTAGGAGTTGCAGCTCCACACTTTTGGGGTAGGGAGGGTATGAGCAGTTGAAATACAGGGGCTTCTTTGGGAGTTAGAGGTTGCCCTGAGTACCGCTGTGGCAACGGATGTAGGCCATTTTAAATCAGCACACACCACTCAGAACTGAGTGGGAGAGAGTGTGGTCTACGTTGTGAACTGTGGTCTATGGTTGGTGGCAAGGCTCCAGGATGTGTAAGTTCATTGAGGGTGGTGGGCCACACTTGTGGGAGATGTTTGTGTGGGATGTGGTGGGAGGTATGGGAGGTGGGCAACATGGGAATCCCAGTGGGTTCCGTGTAATATTTTGGGTAATCTAAGCACCTCTTAAAATATATGTATATATATATATATATATAAATAACATTTTTGTAAGCAAATACACATATATGCATATATATTTATATATCATTTTGCAAATGTTTGTATGTATTGTGAGAATTTTGATTTTTACCCACAATAAAAATAAATAAAAAATTAAAAAATAAAAGGTATAATGATGTTGCCTGGTTCCTCCTAGATACTCTAGATACAGTTACAAAAGAAAGAGATGAGCTAAAGATTCAAGTTTGCAATATAAATGCTGCATGAATGATGTGAAAGTTTCTATGTGTGCTCTGAAAGAAAATCGTGTCTCCTGCAGCCACAGGCATGAAATATCTGAGATCCAATCTCAGATTTTTATTGTATGAGTAGCAGAGTTACAAAGGAAACTAAAATCTTAATCCCATCGGATTTCTGCAGTTAAAGTGAAGGCATTGATTGGAAAGGACTGGAACCCTGAGGATTGGGATGGAGACCTATGGGATGATAATAATATTGGTGGGGAAACTGGAACACTAAATTCTGCTGAGACTTTACCAGATAAACCTGTGATGGCCTGCCTTTTGGGACCAAACCTTGTCAACCTTCTGTCATCCAGCATCCAACCTGCCCCATGAAGTCCGGACCTCCGTGCATACCGACCAAACTGAAGCCTTCACTGCCCAGCCTCTGGCCTGTCCCAAAGAGTCTGGACCTCCTCCCAACCCTGAGTACCAGCCAAATTCCAACATGCACTGCTCAGGCTTTGGCCTGCCTTGAGGAATCTGATTTCCAACCTCTGCCTGAAGAGATTAATTCTGTCTCACCAGAAGAACATGCAAAGGAATGTCCTGAAATCAGTAGCTTGCAAGACATTTCTAATTCTTCTCTTCACCCACCCGGACCCCCCCTCTTCTTTTTGAGACCTACAAGTAGACTAAAATCACAACAAACCCTCAAAGGTGAAATGCAAGGTGTGAACCATGAGGAAATACACTATATTCTGAAAGAACTGCATGAGATTTCCAACTTATATAGACAGAAATCAGGGGAATATGTGTGGGAATGGATACTAAGGGTATGGGATAATAGTGGAAAGAATATAAAGTTGGATCATGCTGAATTTATCTATATGGGCCCACTAAGAAAAAATTCTGGATTCAACACTGTAGCTCAAGGGGTTAGAAAGGGTTCTAACAGTTTGTTCAGGTGGCTGACTGAAATATGGACCAAGAGAAGACCGAGCATGTCTGAGGTCGAGATGCTCGATTTTCCCTGGTATACAGTAGAAGAGGGGATTCAAAGGCTTAAAGAGATTGGAATACTAGAATGGATTTACCATTTAAGACCTGCCCACCCACCCCAGGAATGTCCAGAGGACACACCTTTAACCCTGAGTGTGATGAATGTATTTGTGGGAATAACTCCATCTTCCCTAAAGAGCTCTGTAGTTGCTCTTCTCTGTAGTCCAGATATTACCGTAGAGAGGGTTGTAAGGAATTAGAGTTTTTAAACATGGGGTTCATCAGATCTCGGGCCAGCAAAACTCATGTATTGGCAGTTAATTGCCAAAGACAAGGTGGGCATGGCTAACACAATGAAGGGCAGATTCGAAGCAAAACTCAAAATAGTGTGAGTTGCATGGAGTTATGGTGTTGGCTAATAGAAGATGGGGTACCTAGAAGTGAAATAGATGGGAAGTCTACTAAATTTCTTCTGGATCTGTATAAGCAGAAGAGTTCTAGGTCAAGTGAACAAAACCCTAACTCAAATTACAGATGCAGAGTTTCACAGCCCCTTAATCAATTCCCAAATTTGAGATAGTTTACAGACCCTTGAATGAGGAGAAGGCCAGGTCCCTTTGGGGAAGGATCCTGTTAAACTATCAAAAATGTATACTGTTAATCTTCCTTCCACCTTTCCCCAAGGAATCCTACAGGCTTTTACCAGATTAACTGTGAATTGGGGAAAAGGAAATGATCAGACATTTCAGGGATTAATAGACACCAGCTCAGAAGTGACATTAATTCGAGGAGACACAAATTGTCACTGTGGTCCACCAGTCAGAGTAGGGGCTTATGGAGGTCAGGTGATTGATGAAGTTTTAGCTCAGATCCATCTCACAGTAGGTCCAGTGTGTCCCTGGAAACATTCTGTGGTTATTTCCCCAGTTCCAGAAAGCATAATTGGAATAGACATACTCAGTAACTTACAGAATCCCCACTTTGGATCCCTGACTTATGGAGTGAGGGCTATTGTGGTTGGAAAGGCCAAGTGGAAGTCACTAGAACTGCCCTTACCTAGCAAAATAGTAAATTAAAAACAATACTGGATTCCTTGAAGGATTGCCAAAATTAGTGCCTGGAGGGATTGCTGAGATTAGTGCCACCATCAAGGATTTGAAGGATGCAAGGGTGGTGATTCCCACTACATCCTCCTTTCAACTCACCTATTAGGCCTGTGCAAAAAATAGATTGATCTTGGAAGATGACAACAGATATCATAAACTTAAACAGGTGGTGGCTCCAATCACAATTGCTATCCCAGATGTGATATCATTGCTTGAGCAAATCAATGCATCCCCTGGTACCTGGTATGCAACTGTTGAACTGGCAAATGCTTCTTTCTCAATTGCCATTAGTAAGGACAACCAGAAACAGTTTGTTTTCAGCTGGCAAAGACAGCAGTATACTATCACTGTCCTGTCTCAGGGGTATATCAACTCTCCAGCCCTATCTCATAATATTGTCTGCAGAGAACTTGATCATCACTCTTTCCCACAAAACATCACACTGGTCCATTATATTGATGATATCTTGTTGATAGGACCTACTGAGCAAGAAGTAGCACAGACTCTAGATTTATTGGTAATGTATTTGCATGAGAGGGGATGGGAGATAAATCCAACAAAAATACAGGAACTTTTCACCTCAGTGAAATTTCTAGGTGTCCAGTGGTATGGGGCATGTCAAGATATCCCTTTTAAAGTAAAGGATAGGAGTTGCAGCTCCACCGAGATTCCATGCACACCTGGCACATAGGTAGGCCAGAGGCTCCAGTTTCTGGAAGTATACCTAAAAACTTCAGCATCACATATAGGTTTGAATAGAAGGGACTGATGAACCATGTGCAGGGAGGACTTATTTGAGTCCAATTTTGTCACTCTCAGGAGCACAGATTCCAAAATAGAGCCCACTGATAAGGCATCAGTCTCTGGGTCTAACTCCACTTATATAGGACCTGGGTGTCTCCAGAGCTCTCAGGAGCCCCTCTATGTGGGGTGATAGGCACTTAGATGTTCTATGAGTTCCTACTGAGGTGTGTGTAAGAGTCACCTCTGGGATGACCTCCCGACTCTCTTTGAAGTCTCTTAACCACTTGAACTCATTTGTCTTTACCTTTTCCCCCTTTAATTCAAGGTCTTTTTCCAGGTGTGTTGCCAGTTGGCACTTGGTATTAATCCCTCGTTGCCAGGGAGGCTCATCCCCGGGAGTCATGTCCCACGTTGGGGGGAAGGTAATGCATTCATATGCTGAGTTTGGCTTAGAGAGAGGCCACATTTGAGCAACAAGGACTCAATGGACTCATCCAAGTCACCTGGCGAGGAGACAACGATGGGCAATGGCCATCCCAGGGAATGGAGAGGGCCTGCATCTGCAGGCAGGATCATCCCACCCACCATATCCATGGAATATAAGCCCTCTCTCACTTGGAGGTGGAGTGGACATCACCATCCCAGTTCCCTCAGGATTGGGTGAAGAACTATGGACTAGAATGGACTTGATGGTATTCTGTTGTTCACATATGGTGATTCTAGCAATGGAAGAAATTATAACAATGAGGTGGAGCCAGTGGCCACTAGACACTTTTGGGGCAGGGAGGGGATGAGCAGTTGAAATACAGGGGCTTCTTTGGGATTTGGAGGTTGTCCTGAGTACCTTTGTGGCAACAGATGTAAGCCATTTTAAAATAACACATACCACTAAGAACTGTGTGGGAGAGAGTGTTGTCTACGGGGTGAACTGTGATCTATGGTTAGTGGCAAGGCCCCAGGATGTGTAAGTCCATTGAGGGTGGTGGGCCACACTTGTGGGAGATGTTTGTGTGGGATGTGGTGGGAGGTGTGGGAGGTGGGCAACATGGGAATCCCAGTGGGTTCCGTGTAATATTTTGGGTACCTAAGCACCTCTTAAAATATATTTATATATATACATAAATAACATTTTTGTAAGCAAATGCACATATATACATATACATTTATATATCATTTTGCAAATGTTGGTATGTATTGTGAAAATTTTTATTTTTACCTACAATAAAAAAAATAAAATAAAATAAAAAATAAAAAATAAAAAAATAAAATTAAATTTAAAAAAATAAAGTAAAGGATAAGCTGTTGCATCTGGCCACTCCTAAAACCAAAAATGAGGCACAATGCTTAGTTGGTCTCTTAGGATTTTGGAGACAACCCATTCCTCATTTGGGTGTGCTACTCCGGCCCATTTACCGAGTGACCAGAAAAGCTGCTAGTTTTGATTGGGGACTGGAACAAGTGGAGGCTCTGCTACAGGTCCTGGCTGCTGTGCAAGCTGCACTACCACTTGGACCATATGATCTAGCAGATCCAATGGTGCTGGAAATTTCAGTGGCAAATAAAGATGCTGTCTGGAGTCTTTGGCAGGCCCCTAAAGGGGAATCACAATGCAGACCCTTAGGATTTTGGAGCAAAGCCTTGCCATCCTCTGCAGATAACTACACTCCTTTTGAGAAACAGCTTTTGGCCTGTTACTGGGCCTTAGTAGAAACTAAACGCTTAACCATGGGCCATCAGGTTACCATGAGACCTGAGTTGCCTATCATGAGCTGGGTATTGTCTTTCTTACCAAACAATGAAGTTGGGCATGCACAGAAGCACTCCATAATAAAGTGGAAGTGGTATATATGAGATCGGGTTTGAGCGGGCTCTGAAGGCACAAGTAAGTTACATGAAGAAGTAGCCCAAATGCCCATAGTCACCACCCCAACCATGTTACCTTCTCTTTCTTATCCCATAGTTTGGCCTCTTGAGGAGTCCCCTACAATCAGTTGACTGAGGAAGGGAAACCTCGGGCCTGGTTTACAGATGGTTCTTCATGATATGTAGGTATCACCCAAAAGCGGACAGCTGCAGCACTGCAGCCCTTTCCTGGGACATCCCTGAAGGATATAGCAAGGGCAAATCCTCCCACTGGGCAGAATTTTGAACAGTGCACCTGGTTGTTCGTTTTGCTTGGAAGAAGAAATGGCCAGAGGTGCGATTGTACACTGATTCATGGGCTGTTGCCAATGGGTTGGCTGGATAGCCAGGGACTTGGAAGGAACATGATTGGAAAACTGGTGACAAAGAGGACTGGGGAAGAGGTATGTGGATAGACCTTTCTGATTGGGCAAAAAAACATGAAATAATTTGGTCTCATGTAAATGCTCACTAACATTCAGCAGAGGAAGATTTTAATAATCAAGTGGATAAGATGACCCCCTCTGTGTCTAATGCTCAGCTTCTTTAGAAAAACAAACAAACAGATTTATTGAGTTATAATTTTCATGCTATACAAATCAGGTGCAAAAGTATAAAATTCAGTGGGTTTTAGCCTATTCATTGAGTTGTGCAACAATCACCACAATTCATTTTGAACATTTCATCCTCCCCAATACAAACTCCATTTCCCCCAGGTCCTCCAGCCCTTGGCAACCACTAATCCATTTTCTGTATCTATGGATTTGCTTGCTCTGGACATGTCTTTTTTAAAAATATTTTTATTTTTTCTAAAAGATACTTAGATTACATAAAATGTTACATAAAAAATATAAGGTATTCCCATTTGCCCCATTCCCCACACCTCCCATTTTTCCCCCACATTAACTTCTTTCATTAGTGTGGTACATTCATTGCAATTGATGAACACATCTTGAAGCATTGTCACTAAGGATGGATTATAGGTTACATTGTAGTTTAGACTCTCCCACTCAATTCTGTAGGTTATGGAAGGATATATAATGACCTTTGCCTTTGCAGTGTCATTCAGGACAATTCCATAAGCATAGTCATCAGTATCAAGGGTCCATCAATGGGCCATCCTTCTTCACTAATCATTGCCCCTGTACTTGGGGTAGTATTGCTGATCCATTAGAGAATGTGTGAGAGCTCCCCAGGATGGGAATTTAATACTCTTTTGGTTATTGTGTGAATCTCTACCTACTGTGACAATGCCCAATGAACATTTGAACACATTTATATACCTTATATGTATGCTCAAGCGAACTTCCTCCCATTTCCCCCATCACTGACACCCCACACCAATGATCCTTCCCTGCCACAGTTGTAATCCTTCTGTGGTCCAAAACTTCTTCAAAAATGAAGCCAAGAATATTGCCAAATACAATTGATAGGAAAATGAAATAATAATGATAGGTTTAAACATAAGAAATAAAATTCATTATAATTTTAAAAAACTAAAGCTAAATTAAAATAAAAAATTAGGACATTAAAAAATATTATGAGGGATATAAGCCCCCTCTCAATTGGAGGTGGAGTGGACATCACGATCCCAGACTCCTCAGGATTGGGGAAAGAGCTATGGACTAGAGTGGACTTACTGGTATTCTATTATAGACATATTGTGATTCAAGCAATGGAAGAAATTACAACATTGATGTGGATCCAGTGGCCACTGGACTCTCTGGGGGCAGGGAGAGAGAAAAGCAGTTGTAATACAGGGGCTTTTTTGGGACTTGGGAATTGTCCTGAGTGACATTGCAATGACAGATATAGGCCATTTTATATCATCATATAACATGCAGAACTGAGTGGGAGAGAGTGTGGTCTACACTGTGAACTATGACCCATACTTAACAGCAAAGCCCCAGGATGTGTTTATCTGTTGCAAGTGATGAACCACATTAATTAAGGATGTTTATTTGGGAGGTTGTGGGAGGTGTGGGAGGTGGGGCATAGGAGAATCCCTATATTTTTTGTGTAACATTTATGTAATCTAAGTATCTTTTTAAAAATAAATAAATAAATAAATAAATAAAATTTTTAAAAATATTGTTTAAAACTTTTCCACACAGCATTGTTTCTGATCAAGGAACCAATTTCACAGCAATTGATGTGCAGGAATAGGCACATGTCCATGGAATTCACTGGTCTTGCTATGTTCCCCATCACCCTGAAGCAGCTGGATTGATAGAACGGTGGAATGGCCTTTTGAAGACTCAATTACGGCACCTACTAGGTGGCAATACCTTGCAGGGCTAAGGTAATGTTCTCCAGGAGGCTGTGTATGCTCTAAATCAGCACTCACTCTATGGTAATGTTTCTCCCGTGAACAGGATCCATGGGTCCAGGAATCAAGGGGTGGAAATGG
Source organism: Tolypeutes matacus (assembly GCA_026826555.1). Classification (NCBI taxonomy): domain Eukaryota; kingdom Metazoa; phylum Chordata; class Mammalia; order Cingulata; family Chlamyphoridae; genus Tolypeutes; species Tolypeutes matacus. The sequence continues at coordinate 2,850,337 of JAKSZT010053809.1, forward strand.
TAGTGGCACCACTCACTATTACCCTTAGTGACCCACTAGGAAAATTTTTGCTTCCTGTCCCTCCAACCTTCAGCTCTGCTGGTCTATAAATCTTAGTCCCAAAAGGAGGAGTGCTGCTACCAGCGAACACAACAATGATTCCACTAAATTGGAAGATAAGACTTCCACCTGGACTCTTTGGGTTCTTCTTATCTCGAAATCAACAAGCAAAGAACAGAATTACTGTACTGGCTGGTTAATTGATCCTTACTAACAGGGGGAAATAAGACTGCATCTGCATAATTGAGGGTAAAGGAAGAGTTTCCCTGGAATACCGGAGATCCTCTAGGGCTTCTCTTAGTACTGTCATGCCCTGTGATTTATATCAATGGAAAATTGCAACAACCCAATCCAAGCAGGACTAACAATGGCCCAGAATTTTCAGGAATGAATGTTTGGATCACCCCACCAGGCAATGAACCACGGCCAGCTGAAGTGCTTGCTGAGGTTAATGGGAACATGGAATCAGTACTGGAAGCAGGTAGTGTTAAATATGAACTTTGACCACTTGACCAGTTACAGAAACAAGGACTGTAATAGTCATGAATCTTTCTTCCTTGTTTCGTTATGAGTATAATTGTATAATAAACAAAACAAATTTCTTTGTTTTCTTCCCCAACCTTTTCCCTTATCATATGACATGATGTATTAGTTTCATGTCATAATATTTAAGGATGTCAAGTGAATATTACCCAAGGACTTGCACCTTATTCTGTAGGTGTTCACAGGAGAGTTGAACATTGTTAGGAAGAAATATATATATATAAACATGTCTGTTATTTTTACTTAGAGACTAAGTATGGTTTAAGGTAATACATATGGTTGCCAAGTTGACAAGGGGTGGACTGTGATGGTTAGGCTAATGTGTCAACTCGGTCAGGTAATTGTGCCCAGTTGTTTGGTCAAGCAAGCACTGGGCTAATTGTAATACAAGGACACTTATGGGCTTTAGTCATCAGTGAGTTTACTGCATGGATGGCTGATTACATCTCATCAATCAGGGAGATTGCATCAGCAATAGGTGATGCTTTTATCCAATCAGTTGAATGCCTTAAAAGGGGAAGTGATTTCAACATTCAGAGAGAATTTCCCAGCTCGTCTTTGGACAGCCAATGTCTCCTGGAAACTCATCAAGGACCTTCATTGGACTTTCACCACAGCCCATGGTTTGCAGCCTGCCTGTGGGACCTGGACTTGTGCAACCACATGGTCACATGAGTGACTCTTATAAAATTGCATACTATTTACAGATATCTCCTGTTGATTCTGTTTCCCTAGAGAACCTTGAATAATACACTCAGGAAGCTAAATGAAGAACTGCCATATTATCCAGCAATTCCTCTACTAGGAATACATACAGAAGAACTGAAAACTGTGATGTGAACAAACATTTGTACACCATTGTTCACAGCGACATTATTCACGAAAGCCAAAAGATGGAAAAAAACCCAAGCATCCAACACCTAATGAATGGGTAAACAACATGTGGTATATACATACTATGGAATACTATGCTATTGTAAGAAGAAATGGAATTCAGACACATATGATAACATGGATGAACCTTGAAGACATTACCTGTGAAATCAGCCAGGCACAAAAGGACAAATATTGCATGGTCTCACTAATATGAACTAAATATGAACAATAAATGCATGGTGTTAAAACCTAGAGTATATGAACAACAGAATACCATCAAGACCACTCTAGTCCATAGTTCTTCCCCCAATCCTGAGGGGACTGGGATGGTGATGTCCACTCCACCTCCAAGTGAGAGAGGGCTTATATCCCATGGATATGGTGGGTGGGATGATCCTGCCTGCAGATGTAGGCCCTCTCCATTCTCTGGGATGGCTATTGCCCATCGTTGTCTCCTCGCCAGGTGACTTGGATGAGTCCATTGAGCTGTAGGGTAAGAGTTGCAGCTCCAACGAAATTCCATGCACACCTGGCACATAGGTAGGCCAGAGGCTCCAGTCTCTGGAAGTATACCTAAAAACTCCAGCATCACATATAGGTTTGAATAGAAGGGACTGATGAAGTCCATTGAGGGTGGTGGGCCACACTTGTGGGAGATGTTTGTGTGGGATGTGGTGGGAGGTGTGGGAGGTGGGCAACATGGGAATCCCAGTGGGTTCCATGTAATATTTTGGGTATCTAAGCACCTCTTAAAATATATTTATATATATACATAAATAACATTTTTGTAAGCAAATGCACATATATGCATATATATTTATATATCATTTTGCAAATGTTGGTATGTATTGTGAAAATTTTGATTTTTACCCACAATAAAAAAAAAACAAAAAACCTAGAGTATAGGTTATTAGGAGATAAAAGGAGGGCTGAGAAGGGGTACTAATGCCTAATGTCTGTTGAAGTTTTAATTAACCTCATTGTAAAAGTGTGGAAATTGATAGAGTTGATGGTAACATATTATAGTGATTTGAACTAATGCAAATGGTTTATAAATGAGTTTTTTGGCTGAGACGGTAGTCCATGAATGTAAATGTCAATTGAAAGAAAGCTAGAGACTGAATAACATAGTCAACCCAAAGGTGTATGAAAATTGCAGTTAATAGTACAAACACAAGATTGTCCTTCTACAAACTATAACAAATGTACATCACTATTGCAAGGTGGTAATAATATGAAGAAGCATGGTAAAAACACAATTAATGTAACCAATGGACTATAGATAACAGCAATACTGTAATATTCTTGCATAAATGCCAAAGACGTATTATGTTAATAATACAGGGGTATGGAAAAAATATATCAAATATATGCTATAGAACATAGTAAGTGGTAATAGTCTGATGATATTATCTCAAAATCTGTAATAAATATTCCACAACAATGTAGTGGGTTGGTCAAGAGGTGATGTATGGGCATTCCACACATGTGCGTAATTGTTTTGTAAGTTCACAACTTTTACAAGAAAAATATATTAAAAATAATATGCAGAAACAGAAATGAGAAAGGGAGCAGTCAGGTACATCACAAAAGATCAACTATACTGAAAAGGATGTTGCAATAAAGAAAAAAGAGAGACGAAAAAAACATATGACATTTAAAAAATGGAGGACAAAATGACAGAAGTAAGTACTGCCTTTACAGTCCAAAATTTTAATGAATTAAGCTACCCAACTGAAAACACATATTGGTAGAATAGATTTTTAAAAACCATGATCCAACTGTATGTTTTTTAGAGGAGACTTACTTTAGACAAAAAGACACAAATAGGTTGAAAGTTAAAGGTAAGAAAAAGATATTCCATGAAATATTAGCCATAAAAGATCTGGGGGTTGCTAAACTAATAATGTTCAAAAGAGACATTAAGTCAGAAACTGTTACAAGAGACAAAGAAAGACATTACATATTAACCAAAGGGTCAATCTACCAAGAAGAAATAACAATCATAGCTATTTATGTATCTAACTATGATGCCCCCAAAATGTATGATGTAAACGCTCAAAAACTGAAGTGAGAGGTACACAACTCTACAATAAGAGTTGGAGACTTCAATACACCACTCTCATCAAAAAATAGATCATCTAGATGGAAGATCAATAAGAACACAGAGAAAATAAAAAATATGATAAATAACCTAGACCTAATAGACATATACAGAACATTGCACTCCACAACAGCAGGATATACATCCTTCTCAAGTGCCCATGGATCATTCCCCAAAATAGACCATATGTTGGGTTACAAAACCAGTGTCAATACATTTTTAAAAGATTGAAATTATACAAAGCATCTACTCTGACCATAATACAATGAAGCTTCAAAAGAGTAACAGGTGGAGACCTGAAAATTCACAAATATGTGGAAGTTAAATAGCACACACTTAATCAATGGGTCAAAGAAGAACTTGCGAGGGAAATTGGTAAATATCTCGAGATGAATGAAAACACGAACACAACATATCAAAATTTATGTGATGCAGTGAAGGCAGTACTGAGAGGGAATTTTCAGACCTAAATGCTTATGTTGAAAAGGAAAAAAGGAGCTAATATCAAAGACCTAACTACATACTTGGAGGAACTAGAAAAACAAGAGCAAACTAATCCCAAAGCAAGCAGAAGGAATGAAATAACACAGTTAGAATAGAAATAAATGAAACTGACAATAAAAAACAATAAGGCATTAACAAAACCAAAAGCTGGCTCTTTGAAAATATCAATAAAATTGGCAAAACTTGAGCTAGACAGACAAAGAATAAAAAGTGAAATGATGCAAATAAATAAATTCAGAAATAACAATGAGTTTATCACCACTGAACACACAGAAATAAAAAGGATCATAACAGAATACTATGGACAAGTATATGACAACAAATTTGACAACCTAGATGGAATGGACAAATTCCTAGAAGCATATCAATAACCTGCATTGACTCCCTAAAAAATAAAAGATCTGAATAGAATAATGACAAGTAAAGAGATTGAATCAGTCATCAAAAACCTCCCAAAAAGAAAAACCAGGACAAGATGGCTTCATAGGTTAATTCTACCAATCTTTCCAAGAAGATCTAATACAAATCCTGGTCAAACTCTTCTAAAAAATCAAAGATATGGAACATTATCTAACTCATTTTATGAGGACAACATCACCCTAATACCAAAGCCAGATAAAGTTAATACAAGAAAAGAAAATTACAGATTAATTTCTATTTTGAATACAAATGTAAAAATCCTCAACAAAATACTTACAAATCAAATCTAACAGCACATTTAAAAAATTTTAAAACGTGATTAATTGGGTCTTATTCCAGGTATACAAGGGTGGATCAACAAAAGAAAAATCAAGTAATGTGAAACATGACATTAACAAAATGAAGGGGAAAAAAACACTTCATCTTCTCTATTAATACAGAAAAGGCATTTAAGAGAAACACACTTAATGTAAACTATGGTTGAGAGTTAATAGTACTATTTTAATAATTTTTCATCAATTGTAACAAAGGTACCACACTAACTCAAAGTGCCAAAAATAGAGGGTATAGGGGAATGCTGTATTTTTACATGATTTTTCAGTAAAACTACAACTTCTCTAATTTAAATTTTTTAAAAAGATATATTACAAAGTCAAGGTTTCTTTTTTGATTAAAAAAACACTTACAAAATTATCAAATTTTTTTGGAAATGTAAGGAGCCCTGAATATCCAAAAAACATCTTGAAAAGAGATAATGAAGTCATAGCATTAATATTTCCTGACTTTAAAGTATATTTACAGGGACTTCCAGGAAAATAGCTTTGAAGTAGGAAGGTAGAGCCTAGGTCTCTCACAAAAAAAGAATGGATAAAGTGCAAAAACGTATCCAAAGGAGCTGCTTTGGAAATATATTGAATGGGTAAGTGCTACGCATCACCCAGGAGGGAACTAGACAAATAAAGAAGCCAAGGAAAATAATGAGTTACTTGCCCCTGTGGTTGGAAACAGCACATATATGCCACCCTCAAGGCAAGTAGCCTCAGTAAAGCCCCTGACTCACTACAATCAAGTGAGTGGGAGGGTGTGTTCCCAGGGAGGAAGAAGGCTCTGGCAGAAGGTGGAGAGTGGTTTCTTTTTGGTGAGTTTGGCCAGCTAAGCTCCCTTTGAATCTCAGATGGGACTGAGGTGGCCACTGGGAGAGGGGAGGGGGGAATCTAATCAGGCAGGCTATCACACACAGCTGACCTGGGATAGAGAAGAACTAAGGTAGAGAGGAGCAGAGAGAGGCAACCTAAACAGCCCAGCTTGGCAAAATGTTAGAATCCTAATTTGCCTGAGGGAATTATTATTGCCACTTTTGTTCCCTGGTTTGGACGGACTTCAGAATGAAGAAACGTGACCTGAGTACATTGACCAGACTTTTATGTGATTACAGTTCAGTGTTGTGGCTTGAGCCTGGTCTGGGCGATGATGAAAGTCCCCTCAGAGTTGCAGCTCAAGCCTGGTCGAGGTGATGATGGAAGCACACCCGGGGTGAAGATGGAGGCACACAGCTCAATGTTGTAGCTCTGGTGTTAGTAGGGCCAGGGTGAGGATGGGAGCGCAATCTGGGTTTTGGGGCTGCGTTATATATAGGTTCACTGTGCAGACACCCTAGGGGTGGAGCCTTAATTTGCAATGCTCTAATTGGTTAATCATTGGGTTCCTTGCAAGAGCATTGCCTAGGGTTTGGAAACTAGATTAGCATTTTATGTTAATGGGGTATGCAAACTGGGAGGTGTTGATTGGCTGATTATTAATTAGCATGATGGGTCCTATTGGCTGAAAATTTTTCATCTTATTGGTTGGTTCTTCCTCTCTCTGCCTAGGGGTCACAGTTCAGTTACCAGACCGAGCATTCATTCCCCCCTTTTTCTTTTATGGGAGATGGGGCATAGTTTCTGAGTCTTGCTAATTCCTGCTATATGGGGGCGTGGTCAAAAAAGGGAGTGTTTTTGGAGCAAAGGGCCTGGTGGCCTGATCCATTTTCCCCAGGGCAGGTTGAAGTACAAGCTGAAATTTAAGGGCTTGCAATCAGAAGGAGATGAGTTTGGTGAGAGCATTGAGTAGGGCTGGGGTGAAGAGGAGAAGGAGCAGGATGATTATTAGGGGAGTTACAAGTGGGAGGAGGACAGGTAGGATCCATCGCTGGAGAAAAGAGTTGGAATTGTCCTCCCACTTCCACTTTTCAGCATCTTGCATTGATTCTTGGATTATGTTCTGGATTATTCCCGACCTGTTAACACAAAAACAACATTCCTCTCCTAAGAATGCACAGGTGCCTCCCTACCCTGCCAAGAGAGTGTCCAGGGCCTTTCTGTTCTGGAGGACCACAAGTGCCAGAGATTGGTGTTGTGCCTCCAGCTCCTCCAGCTCCTGAATTAGGCAGTCATTGACATGTTGGATTCAGGCTGAAAGCTTTGCAAGAGCATCAGAGGCAATGCTTAATCCAGCAGTTCCTATGCCTATCCCTGCAAGTATTCCTGCTGTGGCTATCAGAGGGACAAGGGGCAAGTCTCTTATGGCCTTCACAGCCAAGAGTGGAAGCTGGACTCGGATGGCATCATTTGTGATCTTCATTGTAAGGATGAAGAGGCCAGGAGCACAGGTGCCTGACCATGATGGAAGGGGGGTGTGGTAAGCGGACCTACCACAAATAAAGAAGAACCCAGAATTGATAGGGAAGGATAAGAAAAAATTGTCACTGCAAAGTCTAGCCTATCCTTATTACCACCAGTCTTACCACTAGTGGTGGTGGATATGTTTACATCAATTTCAAATTGGGAAAGGAGGAACCCCATACTAGGGTTAGGGACAACAGTATTATTCCCCATGTCAGGCCAAAGGTAACCCCTGATGTGGACCCAGGCTAGAGTTGTTTTTCACATGGATCTTGTGGCAAGTATTCTGGGTGTAAGTGGTGTTGATTAGGTGATATTTGTTTGAATGTTGGCTACTGGGCCTGCCCTGGCAAAATGCCCAATTAGTGTTGGTATTATCCTGTAGGGTTGAGGTATCATATTGGGCAGTAGCTAAGGCCACTTGATGGGTTCACAAGCCGCCCCTCAATACAGGACTAGGTGGTTGCTTAGAGATTTGGGTGGTGTATATGCAAGTGTTCAAGGAGCCTACCTGGAGGGCCCATCCCATTATAGGAGAAGCAAATGGGGAATATGGTCCCAGAGGTGTTTAGCTTTGTGTATAGGGGGTCAGTAAATAAGAAGCTAAGGTTTCCTATACTGTATCAGATGTTGGTTTTCTCTAGCTCTGTATATCTGCAGGTTGGGAGGAGCATATGGTTTGCCAACTTTCCTTCAGCCCCAGAAAGGAGGAGGTGTCTGGATTTGAAGTAGTCAATTCTTTTTCCTATGGTGTGTACATACCCCCTCCTTTTAACTAGTAGGACCCCTGTTACATCCATTAGTTGGTTGACCCACAAAGATGGGCGTGACGGGTAGGGAACTAGGTTTTGCTCCTGGCCCATACAGAGCCAGCAGGAAGATAAGTTATAGAGGGTAATGGCCTCTTCAGCCACTGGAGAGAAAAGGTGAGAGCTAGGGCGGCTCCAAAAGCCACTCCCAGCAAGAATAAGTAGGTGCAAGAGAAGCAAAACGTAACTGCACTTAGAGAAAGAGAAAGATACACAAGAAGAACACTAAAAAATACTTCACAGAAAGGTCTGGCAAGGAGGAGGTCAGGGGCCTTCAACATCAAGTGGACTTTTTCTGGCACTGGAACTTGAGATCTTCGACGGGCTTGCAGGAATAGGTGGGGGCTTCCTGAGTTTCAGCAGTAGGGCCTGCAACAATGAAGGGTTTGACAGGGATGATATGAACCCATGAGGCAAGGGAATCCAGTTTTACAGTAGTTGGAATACTAAGAATGGCTGTGTAAGGGCCCTTCCAAACCGGTTCAAGGATGTCTTCCACCCCTTTTATGAAGGATTTCAGGTAGACAATATCACCCGATTGGTATTCTTTAGCTGCTTCCTGTCCTGGGGATGGAAGGAAAGAGTTGACATAGTCCTCAATCATCTGCTGTGTGGAGAAGACCTGTGAGGCAAAGGGAGAGAGGTTCGTAATCTCTGATTCAATGAGAGGGTCTGCAGATAAGAAAGACCATCCATAGAGGAGGTTAAAGGGGCTCATGTGAACGTCCTTTCTTGGTGTGGTCCTGATGCGAACAAGGCAGAGAGGAAGAGCCTTTATCCAGTCTATATTCAGTTCTTGACATAGCTTTGACAGTGAGGTTTTAATGGTTTTGTTCATATGCTCAACTTTTCCCAAAGATTGTGGGTACCAAGCACTATGCAATGAGTATTTTATTCCTAATGCTTTAGCTATGTGTTGGATGATGGATGCTATAAATGCTGGTCCATTCTCACTTTGAAGTGACCCGGGGAGTCCAAAGTGTGGGATACTTTCCATTAATAGCTGCTTCACTACTTCAGCAGCCTTCTCAGAGCAACAAGGAAAAGTCTCTACCCAGCCAGTGAAGGTATCCACCAGGAGCAAGAGTAGGGAGAAACCCCATAATCTGGACATATGGATAAAGTCCATTTGTCAATCTTCCCTGGGCACCTCTGTGTGGTGGTGAGTAGGACTGATGGGTGTGGGGTATTGCTGTTGTTTCTGGTGCAAATTTGGCAGGCTGAGGTTCTATAGTGGAACAGAAGTGCTTTCCAGTGAAGATGGGATGCAATATGTCAAAGAAGGTACCCCTTCTCAGGTGTGTGCTTTGGTGTATTCCCCAGATAAACTTCCATAGTAACAGGGCAGGGACTAAAATGTGACCAGTAGGGGACACCAGCCATCCCTTGCAGTCTTCATAGTCCTTCGACTTCTCCTTGGTTAGCTCCTCCTCCCTGTAGGCTGTGGAAAATGGAGGGATGGACAAGATGGCTGGAGAAGGGGAAACACGAGAGTGCAGGACTTTGATAGCTTCTGCCCGAGCCACCCTATCTGCCCTTGTGTTGCCCTTAGCCTATGGAGTGCTCTGGCATTGGTGTCCTAGGCAGTGGATGATGGAAACAACTGAGGATAGGGCGAGGGCCTTGAGGAGGGACAAAATCTCTGGGTGGTGCTTCACTGGAGTATTTTGGGAGGTTAAAAGTTCCCTTTCTTTCCAGATGGCCCCATGTGCATGCATTATGTGAAAGGCATACTTGGAGTCAGAGTATGTGTTGACCCATTGGTCCTTCTAAAGCTACAGAGCCCTAATTAAGGCAATGATTTATGCCTTTTGTGCCAAAGTGCTGGGTAAGAGAGGCTTGGCATCCAAGATGGAGGAGGAGACCACTGCATATCCTGTCACCCTCTTGCCCTCAGTGTTGATGGAAGTGGAACCATCAGTGAAGACATCCTGCTCATCAGGAATGGGGAGATCGGAGAGGTCGGGTCAGAGTGCTAAGGTTTCCAGAGCCTCCGAGCATTCATGGATAGTTTTGCCATTCATTATGGGGAAGAAGTTGGTAGGATTTATGAAAGAACAAGGTTTGAGGGTGAGACCTAGAGTGTCCAAGAGCAGGATTTAATATTTAGTAAGTTGTCCGGGGGATATCCAGTGGTGGCCAGTGGAGTCCAAGATGCTGCAGATATAGTGTGGGGTAAGGGCTTCTAGCAGTTGTCCTAGAGTCAATTTGGAGACTTCTGTCACCAATGTGGCAGTAGCCACCACCGCTCTTAAACAGGAAGGCCAGCCTCTTGCCACTGGGTCAAGCTGCTTGGAGAAATAGGTGACAGGTCTCGGGTCAGGGCCAAGTTTCTGGACAAGGACCCCAAGTGCAAACTCACGCCTCTCATCCACGTAAAAAAAGAAAGGCTTGTGGAGGTCCAGCAAGGCTAGAGCAGGTGCTGTTCCTAGCAAGGTCTTCAGCCTGTGAAGGCTGCCTCTTGTTCTACACCCCATGTCAGTGGGTCACAGTCTGGCACCTGGGTTGCTTCATACAGTGGTTTAGCAATAAGGCCTAAATTGAGGATCCAATTCTCAACTCCCAGAAATTGTCTCACTAGCCTCTTTGTTGTTGGCTTGTTAATTGCCAAAATTCCTCCTTTTGGCTGGGGACAGGGCTCAGTTACCAGGGCTCAGAATATGTCCCATATATTGGACCTGCTGTTGGCAGATTTGGGCCTTTTTTAGGGATATTCAGTATCCCCTTTCTTCTAGGAAAGACAAGGCATTCCGGGTGTCAGCTAGAGAATCTGAGTTAGATGGGCTGCAGCTCAATAGGTCATCCACTTACTGAATGAGAGTGCTTTGGTTTAGGGTTAGTTCCCTTAAATCATTATGTAATGCTTCACCAAGGAGGTGGGGGCTGTCCTGGAATCACTGAGGGAGGACTGCCCATGTCAGCTGAGTTGAAATGGGTTCCTCCGGGAAAGCCCACTTGAAGGCAAGGAGAAAGTAGGAACTAGGGTCCAAGGGGATGCAGAAGAAGGCATCTCTTAGGTCAAAGATAGAGAAATGAGTGGTGTTTGATGGGATTTGGACCAAGATAGTGTAAGTGTTTGTCATGTGTATTGGGACCACTGCCTTGTTGATTGCTCATAAATCCTGGAAAAGACGGTACTCCCCATTAGGCTTTTGACTGGTAAAGCGGGGGTGTTACAGGGGGAATTGTAAGAGACTGTGATTCAAGAAGTTCCTTATCAGTGAGCTAACAATCTGTCTCCGGTCCTCTGGTAGGGGATATTGCTGAACCCGTGGAAACTTGGTGGGGTCCTTCAAGGTGATTTTAATGGGTGTGATGGTCACAGCTCTCCTGGGTATGGAGGTGTCCCAATCTAAGGGAAACCACAATTCCAGACTTGCATGAGGTGGCCAACATGAGCCACTTTCAGTGGCCAGCATAAGCCAGACTGGCATAGTCCAAGAAATTTTTGCTCCAATGTGGGTTAAAATGTCACATCCAAGAAGAGGGACAAGGTATTCTGGGAGTATTAGGAATGTGTGGAAATAGGCTATATCCCCTATCATCATGGAAGTGTTTCTTGACAATCTCATTCCTGTCCTTCAATGCCTGTGACTCATTGGGGAGATTTCTGGGTCTTCTTCTGATGTTCTGTTAGGACGGAATAAGTGGCCCTCGGTCCACTAAAAGTTGAATAGATTTTTGTCGACGGTGAGGCTAACTCAGGATTCCTGTGGAGTGATGGTAAGCTGAGCATGGGGGTTGAACCCTGGGTCCCGTCATTTGGGGTCCAAATTCTAGCTAGTGGCCCCCTTTCCCCTGAAAGCTGTCATGGTTCTGGGTACCACAGTAGAGGGGTGCTCCCTATGCCAGTGCCCTGTCGTTCTGCATGTGGGGCATTGTCCAGGGGGCAAGCACGAGTCGTGGGACATGGTGGTTTAAAGCAATCACTGCAGCGATTAGGTTGGCCTGTTCTGCGAATGGGGTGGGCTTGTTACTTGGTCTTTGCCTGATCTCTTTTTTCCTTCTCCTTTGCCACTGCTAGATTATGGTTGTTAAAGGACTGGACGGATCTCAAATCCTAGACAAAAATTAACTCAAGACGGATCAAAGTTCTAAATATAATAACCAAGACCATAAATGTATTAGAATATAATGTGGGGAAGCATCTACAAGATCTTATAGTAGGAAATGGTATTATAAATTTTACACCAGAAGCACAAGCAAAAAAAGAAAAAGTAGATAAATGGGACTGCCTCAAAATTAAAAAGTTTTGTACCTCAAAGGAGTTTGGCAAAAAAGTGAAAATGCAGCCTAAACAATGGGAAAAATATTTGGTAACCATCTATTTGATAGGGGCCTAATATCCAGCATATATAAAGAAATCCTACACCTCAAAAATAAAAATATAAACAACCCATTTAAAAAATAGGAAAGTGATTTGAATAGACATTTCTCCAAAGAAATAAAAATGGCTAAAAACCAAGTGAAAATATGCTAAACATCACTAGCTTTTAGGAAAATGCCAATCTAAACTACAATGTGATATTATCTTACACCCATTACACTGGCAGCTATTAAAAAACAGAGGACTACAAGTCTTGCAGAGGATGTGGAGGAAAGGAAACACTTCTCCACTGCTGGTGGGAATGTAGAAGAGTGCAGCCATTGTGGAGGATAGGTTGGGGGTTCCCCAGGAAGCTAAATATAGAACGGCCATATAATCTAGCAATTCCTCTGCCGTGTATATATCCAGAAGAATTTAAAACAGGGACATGACCAGATATATGCACACCAATGTTCATAGAGGCATTATTCGCTGTTTCCAAAAGTTGGAAGCAACCCATAGGTTCATCAACAGACGAATGGATAAACAAATTGTGGTATATACATAGAATGGAATGTTACTCAGCTGTAAGAAAGAATGCAGTATTAACACACAGGATAACATGGATGAATCTTGAAGACTTTATGTTAGGTGAATTAAGCCAGGCAGTGAAAGGACAAATAGTACATTACCTCACTGATATGAATTAAGCAAATTGAGCAGACTCACAGAGCTAGAGTCTGGAAGATAGGTTTACAGAAGACAGAAAGGGGGTAAAGGTTGTGAACCCATGCCCATATGGGCAAAATCTATGATAAAGTCAGGTACAGTGGATGGACATGATAGTGTTGCAGTTGTGTTATTGGGCTTGGCAGTGTTGGTCTGTGAAGGGGGATAAGGTGGAGGGGTTAGGTTGGTCTATCCATGGAACTGGGGGGAAGTTTGGGGGAATGAGCAGGTGAAATCTGGGGATTTGCAAGTCTGTGTTTAGAACTGCAATGTCAGGAATGTTCTTTTGGCAAATATGGCAGGGAATGATGACTTTTGTAGGGTGCTGGTTGTGGGGGGCATACATGACAGGGTGAACCTGAGGCAGGCTTCTATGGAATATCTGTGTTCATCTTGTCATAATGTGTTATATCAGTTGTTGGAGACCCACACAATAAACAGGAATATATTGAACTCCCATCCTGGGGTGTAGTTCTATGTTCTCAAATAGAGGGGCAAGAGTCTCTCAAGAACACAGGCAGTGCCTAATAAAAGAAAGATCAATATGTCAAGCCCTCAATATTATTACAAGTAATTATGAATCTTATTCTTCAAAAAATGAGACAGTGGCTACCATAGGTCCTGAGGGGAGGGGGAGGGAAGAATAAAATAGATGCAACATAGGGCATTTTGGGAGAATTGGAACTGTTCTTCATGATCTAACAATAATGGATACAGGCTATTTAAATTTAGTCAAAATTTATAAAAGTGTGTGGTCCAAAGTGTAAATCATAATGTAAACCATTGACCATGGTTAGTAGCAATGCTTCGGTATTTGTGCATCACTTTGAACAAATGTACCATCTGTAAGTAAAATGTTATTAATAGGGGAGAGAGGAAAGGGGGGAGGTCGTTGGGTATATGGGAATCTACTATATTCTCTATGTGGCTTTTCTGTAACATAAAGCTTTTTTGAAGATAAAATGAAAAAATAAAGACACTAAGGGAATATACAGAAGAAAATGTCACTGTACATACAAGACAACAGATCTTACAGTGATGAAAGACTTAATGTTTATTTTTTTATTTAAAAAAATTATTTTTATTTTTTAAATTTTAAAGTGTTTTGTATTTTATATGTTATTTTTAAATCTATCATTATTATTTCGTTTTCTTATTATTTTTATTTGGTTATTTTCTTGGCTTCATTATTGAAGAGGTTTTGGATCACAGAAGGGTCACAACTGTGGCAGGAGAGGATCATTGGTGTGGGGTGAGGGTGTGGGGGATGCATGGGAGGGTTTTCATCTGGGACATGTCCATAAAGCATATGAATATGCTCTAGTGTTCTTGGGGCATTGCCATGGTGGGTGGAGATCCACACAATGACCTAAAGAATATTGAATTCCCACCCTGGGGTGTTCTGCTACATTCTCTAATGGGACAGAAAGAATCCCCCAAGTACAGGAGCAGTGCCTAGTGAAAGAGGACAAACCATTGCACTGGGCCCTTGATATTGATGATTGTACTTATGAACCTTTTCTTTAGAAATTGAAACTTAGCTTAGTATTGTATGTTGCCTAAGAGTTATCTCCTGAAGGCCTCCTTGTTGCTCAAATATGGCCTCTCTCTATGCCAAACTCAACTTATAAATACACTACTTTCCCCCAGTGTGGGACATGACTCCCTGTAATAAGCCTCCTTGGCACCAAGGAATTACCAAGTGCCAACTAACAATGCACCTGGAAAAAGACCTTGACCATAAGGGGGAAATGGTAAATACAAATGAGTTTTTATGGCTAAGAGGTTTCAAAGTGACTCAGGAAGTCATTCCAGAGGTATGCTTATGTACATCTCAGCAGGATCTCATTGACTGCCACAATATATACTGCCTCAAATAGCAGGCCTCCTGAGTGATCTAGAAATATCCAGACTCTATAGGCAGGGCACTCGGGAGTTTGGCACTCTGCCAGTGGCCTTACTTTGGAATTTATGCTTCCCAACGTGACAGAGTTGGACTCATTTGTGGTTTCCCTGTACATGTCTTCTGCCACTTCTATTTTAACCTATGGTTAGTCCTATACTTAGTAGCTATATGTCCAAGAGACTTAAGTTTTTGGTCCATGTGCCAGTTGGGCCCTGAATCTCAGAAGAGTTGCAGCCAGCTACTCTCCAGTTCATTGGACTCACCCAGGACAACTAATAAGGTGATGATGTTGGATAATACCCATCCCAAGGAACAGAGATTCTGCAACTGCAAGCAAGATAGTTCCATCCATCTGCCCCATGGTATCTAAGCTTCCTCTCAATTAGAGGGTAGAGTTGGCATCACCATCCCAAAATCCTCAGGACTGGGGAATGAACAATATACTAAAGTAGACTTACTATTATTCTACTATAGACTTACTGCTATTCTGTATTATTGATATAGAGTGAGTGGCAATGACAGGCTCTGAGGAGAGGGAGAGTTAAAATAGGTGTAATATGGGGGCAGTTTGGGGACATTGGGATTGTCTTGCATGACTTTGCAATGTTGGATACAAGCCATTATATATGTTAACATAACTTACAAAATTGTGCGGGACAGAAAGTAAACTATAATGTAAACTGTAATTCACGGTTAGTGGCAATGCTTCAAAATGTGTTCATCAATTTTAAAAAATATACTACACTAATGAAGGATGTTGTTAATGTGGGAAAGTGGGGGGGGAGGGGGGCATATGGGAATCCACTATATTTTTTATGTAACATTTATGTAATCTAAAGTTTCTTTAAAATAAAAAAATAAAATATATTGCAAAGCAACAATGGACAAAACCGCATGGTATTCACACAAGAATAGATATATTTACCAATGGAATTGAATTGAATTTTCAGAAATGGACCCTCTCATATATGGCTAATTGAATTTTGTCAAGGCTGCCAAGTCCCCTCAATTGGGAAAGAATAGTCTCTTCAACAAATGGTTCTGGGAGAATTGGATATCCATTTGCAAAAGAATGAAAAAAGATCCCTTCTCACACCATATAGAAAAATTATATCAAAATGGATGAAACACTTAAATATAAGTACGACGATTATAAAACTTCTAGAAAAAAAAAGTAGGGAAGCATCTTTGAGATCTTGTGTTGTGCAAAATTTCTTGAACTTTACACCCAGAGCACAATCAACAAATTGAAAAATAGATAATGGGACCTCAACAAAATAAAAACTTTTGTGCATCAAAAGACTTTGTTGCAAAAGTGAAAAAAACACTTACTCTATGGCATAAAATATTTGGAAAACACATATCTGAAAAGAGTTTAATACCCAGAATATATAAAGAAATATAAAAAGATATATGAAGAAATTCTACAACTCAGCAATAAAGATATAAAATCCAAATAATTTTTTATCTGTTTTTGCTTATTATTATCATTATTGAAATAATGAAAATGCTCTAATAAAAAAAGAAAAAAACGGCAACAGAATTGAATAGACATTTTTCCTAAGAGAACATACAATCAACAAAAACGGACATGAAAAAATGCTCAAAACCACTAGCTATTAGTGAAGTGCAAATCAAAATCCCAATGAGATATCATTTCATACTCACTAGAATGTCAACTATTAAAAAAACAGAAAACCACAAGTGTTGGGAATGATGTGGAGAAATAGAAACACTCATTCACTGCTGGCGGAGATGTAAAATGTTGCAACTGTTGTGGAATTCAGTTTGCCAGTTTCTCCAGAAGCTAAGTATAGAATTACTACATGACCTGGTAATCCTGCTACTAGGTAGGAGAAGAATTGTAAGCAGGGACTCAAACAGATATGTGCACACCAATGTTCATCGTGGCATCATTCAAAATTGTCAAAAGATGGAAGCACCCCAATTGCCCATCAACCAAAGAATGGATGAATTGTGTTATATTCATACAATGGAATATTATTCAGCCATAAAACGAATGAAGTCCTGATGCATATGACAACATAGATGAACCTTGAAGAACTTATGCTGAGTGAAATAATCCAGTCACAAAAGGATAAATATTTTATGATGACACTGATATTAACTAACTATAATTAGCCAACTCATTGAGTTAGAATCTAGAATATTGGTTGCCAGAGGATAGATTGAGGATAAAGAATGTGGTGTTGATATTTAATATGTACATAATTTCTAGTTAGGTTGATTGTAAAGGTTTGGAAATGAATGATGATAATGTTAGCACATTCTTGGGAGTGTAATTAACAGCACTGATTTATATAGGTGAATGTGGTTAAAAGGGGAAACTTCAAGTCATGTATGGTACTGGAGGACAAATATGGTATGAGCCCACTTATATGAAATACCTAGAATATGCAAATATAGGGGGACAGCAAGTATATCACAGAGTACCAAGAGCGGGGAGGAATTATTACTTAATGGATACAGGTTTCTGTTTGGGGTGATAGAAAAGTTTTGGTCATGGATGGTAGCGACGGTAGCACAACATAGTGAATGTAATTGACGCCTCTGAATTGTATACTTCGAGGTGGGTAAAATGGGAAATGTTATGTTGTATACCACAATAAATAAATATATACAACACACACACAAAATTAAAAGATAAAATATAAGAATGTATAACACAGTAACCGTATTGTAATGGAAAGACTATAGGTAATAGTACAATTATGAGAAAGTTCTTTCATGAATTATAACAAATATAACAACACTAATACATGGTATTAATAATAGGATAGAATATAGGAAAAATACACCTAATGTAAACTATGGATGACAGTTTATAGTACTATTTTGGTAATCTTTCACCAATTGTATCAAAGGGAACACACTAATTCAAAGTGCCAACAATAGGGGGTTATATGGCAATGCTATATTTTTTTCCATGATTCTTCTGTAAAACTACAACTTCTCTAATTAACAAAAAATAAGACATATTTCATGGGCCTCTGTATTGGTTGTTTTATAAGAGGTAATGCATGTAAATTGCTTCACAGAGTGCCTAGAACATAGAATCTTTCTATAAATTTTGGCTGATGCTGTTAAAAATATAGTACAATTATTTAAAAAGTGCTATAATCAATTGTAACAAATAGTTCACAACAATGCAAGGTGTTGGTGGTTTGAGTGTTGTATTTTAGTTATGATTTACTTATGATTGTTCAGTAAACCCACAACTTCTCTAATATTTTATTTAAGTAGAGCAGAATTTACAACTATTTATATTCCTGGTAATACAATATTTATAGATTATGACCTTCTTTTAGTGGCCCTGAGAAGGACTCCAGGAAATCAGTGGGGACCTCTGGGAAGCTTTCCTCTACAAATTAGGAGGGCTAGAGCCCAATCGAGACTTTCCAAGCCACAAACAAGCCCATGCCCCATTCGGACCTCCAGAGAATGAAGGAAACAAGAACTTAAGCCTCTAAAAACCTTTATATACAATCAACATTACCAGGCATAACAAAAAACAGGACCAAACAATAAAACAGATCATAGAAACAGTATCACAGATGGCCCAGACATTGCAGCTATGATTAGTGGGTCTTATAATTAATATGTGCAAGGAAATAGGTAGAAGAATGGAGACGTTAAAAAAGAAATGAAATCTTTTAAAATCGATTTTATTGAATTTTTTTCATATACCATACAAACCATCCAAAATGTACAATCAATGGCATTTGGTATAATCACAGAGTTGTGCACTCATCACGTCATTCAATATTAGAGCATTTTTATTACTACCAATATAATAATAATAAACAAAAAACAAACACCAAAACTCTACCCCTTAGTATTCACCTATCAATCCCTCTATCCTTCCCCTGGCATATATAACTGCTAATCTAGTTCTGCCTCTCTAATTTATTTGTATTTATATTTTGTATAGATGGATTCAAACAATATGTAGCACATTTTGTCTAGTTTCTTTCACTTAGTATATTTCCTGTGTTTTACCATTGATGGAAATTTATTTACATATTACTATACACTAGTGTCCATAGTTTGCTTTGGTTGTATATTTTCCCAAATATTACCCTGATATTGACATTTTGCAACATTAATGTGTGTGGCAGTTTGATATTATTTATGAATTCCAAAAAAAAAAAGATATTTGATTATGTTTGTAAACCGATTTGTTCCTCTGGGCTTGATACCCATTTGATTGTCATATATTCAGAGGTTTCACTTTTACTTTATTAAATCAAGATTAGGGCTTTGATTTGACCACATCATTAGGGCATGCAGGATTGAGGCCCCATCCCCTTGGGCTATATAAGCAGATGCTCATTCAAGAACACAGAGGTAGACACAGTGGAGAAGAACACAGAGGAATAGAGACAACTCCATAGACACAGCAGAGGCCCTGGGGAGAGAGACAAGCCTCATGCCAGTCTACAGATTAGATCAGAACAAGCCAGGACCATGGCACCTTAAGAGGAACCCAGAATGGCTGAACCCTCACAGAGACCAGTGCCATCTTGCTCCAACACATAACAATAGACTTTGGTGAGGGAAGTAACTTACTCTTTATGGCCTTGTGACTGCAAGCTTCTACCCCAAATAAATCCCCTTTATAAAAGCCAACAGATTTATGGTACCTTACATCAGCTCCCTCTTTGGTTGACTAATACAATATACATTTGTTCTGTTTCAGAGAAAAACATTCTTATATATGCACTATTAACCATACACATTTTTTGCATGAGGATTCACTATGCTATACTGTTCCATGTTTCATTTTTTAGCTTTCCTTCTAGTGATATACAGGAACTTAGACTTTCCCTTTCAACCACTATCATAACCATATATTAATGCTGCTAATTGCAAATATTATTATGTGCTTTCAACAATTCTATTCATTTCCAAAAATTTACGAACAATCTTTCTACCAATTCTGCCCAGATTAAACCTGAGCCTGCCATTCTTTAATCTCATTCTATTTTCCAATGACCTATATTCTAGTTATTAACTCCATGAGTTTACTCATTATATTTAGTTCATAACAGAGAAATCATATAATATTTGTCCTTTTGTGTCTGGTTTGCTTCACTCAACCTAATGTCCTCCAGGTTCATTCAGGTTCGCATATGCTTCATGACTTCATTTCTTCTTACAGATGAATAATACTCCATTGTATGTATATACCATAATTATTTATCCATTCATCAGCTGACATACACCTGGGCTGATTCCATCTTTTGGCAATTGTGAATAATGCCACTTTGAACATTAATGTGCAGATGTCTGTTCCTATTACTGCTCTCAGTTCTTCTGGGTATATACCTAGTAGTGGTATTGCTGGGTCACATGGCAGATCTATATTTAACTTCTTTAGGAACCACCAAGCAGTCTTCCACAGTGGAAGTACCCTACTATATTCCCACCAACAGTGGAAATATCTCTCCTCATCCTCTCCAACACTTGTACTGTTCTGTATTTTTAATTGTGGACATTCTAATAGATGTGAAATTATATCTCATTGTAGATTTGATTTGCATTTCCCTAATAGGTAGTAATGCTGAACATTTTTTCATGTGTTTTTTCAACATTTCTATTTCTTCTTTGGAAAAATATCTATTCAAGTCTTTTGCCAATTTTTTTTTTAATTGGGTCAATTGTTTTTGTTGTTGTTGAATTGTAGGATCTCTTTATATATCATGGATATTAAATGATTATCGACATCTGATTTCCAAATATTTTCTTCCACTGAGTCAGCTTCCTTTTAACTCTCTTCACAGAGTGCTTTGATATGCATAAGTCTTTAACTTTGAGGAGGTCCCATTTATCTATTTGTTCTTTCATTGCTCATGTTTTAGGTGTAAGGCTTAAGAGTCCCCCACTTACCACAATGTCTCGAAGATGCTCTCCTACATTATTTTTCAGGAGTTTTATGGTCCAGGCTTTTATATTTAGATCTTTGATCTATTTTGATTTACTGTTTAGGGAGTGAGATAAGGGTCTTCTTTCATTCTTTTGGTTATGGCTATCCAGCCCTCTCAGCACCATATGTTGAAGAGATGGTTTTGTCCCAGTAAATTAGACATGGTAGGTTTGTCAAAAACCAGTTGAGTTCCCAGGAAGATGGCACCATCTGCACTGCTGGATCCTTTCTCCAAGCTGCTGTCCCTGGCCTGGTTCCCTAATGGTCCTTCAGTGCAGTCAAAGTGTTAAGCTCAGGAGGTGCCAGAAAGCGGTCCTGGCTGAAAGTTGGACTGACCTTGAGAACCACCATTGTTTTGTGAAGCTATCTTATCATTGTTGGGTCACATAAAAATGTGTTCTCTTTATGGGGTTTGAATTATTTTTGTAACTCTCTTATAAGTTTTTAATTATTTCAAAGCAAAAAAGTTATTTTTTAAAAGTAATTTTCCCAACACCAGTGTGGTAGACATAATGACCGCCCCCAAAGATGTCCATGTCCTACTCCCAAGAAATTATTAATTATGTTGGTAACAATGCAAAAGAAAATTAAGGTTGCAGATGATATTGAGGTTAATAATCAGAGCATACTGAGATGAAAAGTTTATCCTTGATTATCTGGTTGGGTCCAATATAATCACACAGTTCCTTATAAGTGGAAGAGGGAGGCAGAAAAGTATATAGAATGATGTTATTTAAGAAAGATTTGTCCTGCCAGTGCTGGTTTTGAAAATGGAAGAGGGTCAAGAACCAAGGATGAAGACAGCTTATAGAAGCTGGAAAAAATAAGGAAATTGATTGCCCCTGAAAAGCCTCCAGAAAGTAACATGCCCCACTGGTACCTTGATTTTAGTTCACACGTCTCACCTACAAAACTGTAAGATAATAAATTTGTGTTGTTAAAAAAAAGTTTACTATAGAGGTGGGGACCTATATCTGAAGACTCAATTCTATTCCGTTGGTCAACGTGTCTGTCTTTATGCCAATACCATGTTGTTTTGACAACTGTAGTTTTCTAATATGTTTCAATGCCAGGGAGTTTGAGTCCTCCTACTTCGCTCTTCTTCTTTAGGATATTTATAGGTATTCCTGTCCCCTTTTCCTTCCAAATAAATTTGGTATTCTATTTCTGTTGGAATTTTGATTGGGATTGCATTAAATCTATAAATTAGTTTGGGTAGATTGACATCTTTATGATATTTAATGTTCCAATCCATCAACACAGAATGTCTTTCCATTTGTTTATGTGTTCTTTGATTTCTTTTACCAATGTTTTGTAGATTTTTTAGTACAGTTCCTTTACATCCATGGTAAAAATATCAACAAAATACTTGCAAATAGAATCCAACCTTGAGATATTTACTAATTTCTTTTACAATTTCTTCTTTAACCCACTGATTGTTTAGGAGTGTATTGTTTATCCTCCACATATTGGCGATTTCCCCCTTTTCTGCCTATTATTGATTTTCAGCTTCTATCCAATATGATCCTAGAAGGTACTTTGTGTAATTTCTATTTCTTTTATATTTATTGAGACTTTCTCTGTGAACCAATTTGTGGTTGATCATGGAGAAAGATAAATGAGCACTTGAGAAGAATGTATAATCTGCTGATTTGTGGTGGAAAGGTCTGTATATGTCTGTTAGGTCTAGCTCATTTATCATAATGTTCAAGTTATCTGTTTCCTTATTGCTCTTCTGTCTAGTTGTTCTATCTATTGATGTGAGTGGTGTGTTGAAGTCTCCAACTATTATTGTATAGTCATCTATGTCTCTATTCAGTTTTGCCAGAGATTACTTCATGTATTTTGGGGCACCCTGGTTAGGTGCATGGATATTTATGACTGCTACCCCTTCCTGGTGGATTGTCCCTTTTATTAATATGTAATGGCCACCTATATCTTTTTTTTTTTCACTTTTTTAAATTTAAAGTCTATTTTGTCTGTTGTTGGTATAGCTAATCCTGCTCTTTTTTGGTTATGGTTTGCATGAAATGTCTTTTCCCAACCTTTCACTATCCGTCTATTTTTATCCCTGGGTATAATGTGAGTCTCTTGTAGACAGCATACAGATGGCTCATGTTTTGTTTTGTTTTATCCATTCTGTCAGCCTTTATCTTTTTATTGGGGAGTTCAATCCATTCCCATTCAATGTTATTACTGTAATTGCATTGTCTACTTCCACCATTTTAAATTGCATTGTTTACTTCCACCATTTTATTCTTTGGCTTTCATATGTCATATATTATTTTCTTCTTTCCTTTTACCCTTTTGGTTATCCTTTCTGATAGTCTTCACTTCTAAACTCTCTTCCAATCTTCTCTTTCCTGTATTTTCCTTTCAGGCTGCATAGCACCCTTTAGTGTTCCTGTGGAGCCATATTCCTGTTTACAAACTCTTTTAGTTCCTGTTTATTTGTGAATATTTTAAACTCACCTTCATATTTGAAGGATAATTTTGCTGGATAAAGAATACACAGCTGACAATATTTCTGTTTAAGCATCTTAATTATATCATACCACTGTCTTCTTGCCTCCATGGTTTCTGATGAGAAATTCACACTAAATATTATTAGGAGTCCCTTGTAAGTGATGGCTTACTTTTCCCTTGCTACTTTCAAAATTTTCTCTTTATCTTTGGGATTTTACATTCTGAGAAGTATATGTATTTGAATAGGTCTTTACATATTTTTCTGATTGGGGTATGTTGCACTTCTTGGACATGTAAATCCATGTCTTTCATAAGAGTTGGGAAATTTTCAGCTATTATTTTCTCAAATACTCTTTCTGCCCCTTTTCACTTCTCTTCTCCTTCTGGAACTCCCATGACACATATGTTGTTTCACTTTGAGCTATCATTCAACTCCCTACTCAATTTTTTCCATTTTTCTCTCTCTCTCTATTCATCTCTCTTAAATTTCAGCTATTTTATCTTCTAGATCACAGATTCTTTTTTCTATGATTTAAAAAATTTTTAAATATATTTTTAAATTATTTTTAAAAGGTACTTAGATTACATAAAATGTTACATAAAAAATATAAAGTATTCCCATATGCCCCACTCCCCACACCTCCCACTTTTCCCCACATTAACAACTTCTTTCATTAGTGTGGTCATTCATTGCAATTGATGAACACATTCTGGAGCATTGCCACTAAGCATGGATTATAGTTTACGTTGTAATTTACAATCTCTCCCACTCAATTCTATAGGTTATGGCAGGATTTATAATGGCCTGTATTTGTCATTGCAATGTCATTCAGGTCAATTCCAAGTCCTGAAAATGTCCCCATACTATACCTTTTTTCTCCTCTCCCTGCCTTCAGCATCTCCAGTGGCCACTGTTTCCACATCAATGACATAATTTCTTCCATTGCTAGAATCACAATAATTCTATAGTAGAATGCCAGTAAGTCCACTCTAGTCCATGTTTCATTCCCCAATCCTGAGAATTCTGGGATGGTGATGCCCACTTCAACTCCAATTGAGAGGGTGCTCAGATCCCATATGGCTGATGGATGGGACTCTCCTGCCTGTCACTGTAGGCTCTCTCGGTTCCTTGGTGCTGTGGCTATCCATCCTCACCACCTTGTTAGTTGTGCTGGATGAGTCCAATGAACTGGAGAGTAGGTGTGACAACTCAGCTGAGGCACAAGGACAGCTGGCACATGGACAGCACAGAGATTCAAGTCTCTTGGGCATGCACCTACCAAGTCCAGCACCAACAATAGGTTCAAATAAAAGGGACATAAGAGGCATGTGCAGAGAAGTCACAACTGAATCCAACTCTGTCACACTCAGGCGCCCAATTTCCAAATTAAGGCCCACTGGCAAGGCACCAAACTCCAGAGCTATCTGCCATGACCATAAGACCTGAGTGTCTCCAGAGCCCTCGGGAACCCCAATGTTTGGAGTAGTATCTACTTTGGCCAGCTATGAGATCCTGCTGAGATGTGCATAAGTGTTACCCTTCTGATGACCTCCCGACTCACTTTGAAGTCTCTTAGCTATATGAACTCATTTGTCTTTACATTTTCCCCCTTTTATTTGGGGTCTTTTTCCAGTTACATTGTGAGTTTGTGCTTGGTGGTAATCCCTCGGTGCCAGCAAGGCTCATTCCCGGGAGTCATGTTCCATGCTGGGGGGAAGGAAATGCATTTATATGCTGAGTTTGGCTTAGAGAGAGGCCACATTTGAGCAACAAGGGGGCTTCCAGGAGGCAACTCTTAGGTATCCCACAACACTAGGCTAAGTTTCAATTTCAAATTCAAAGGCTCACAAGCATAGTCACCAATATCAAGTTCCATCAATGAACCATCCTCCTTTGCCAGTCATTGCCCCTGCACTTGGGGGACTGTTGCTGCTCTTTTAGGGAACTTGACACAGCTCTCCAGGATGGAAATTCAATATTCTCTCGGTTATTGTGTGAATCTCCACCCACTGTGACAATGCCGCATGAACATTTGAACACATTTATATACCTTATATGTATGCCCAGGTGAACTTCCTCCCATGTATCCCCCATCACTACCACCCCACAACAATGATCCTCCCCTGCCCCAGTTGTAACCCTTCTGTGATCCAAAACTTCTTCAAAAATGAAGCCTATAAAATAGCCAAATACAATTAATAAGAAAATGAAATAATAATGGTAGATTTAAATATAAGAAATAAAATACTCAAAAATTTTTTAAAAATAAAAATAAAATAAAACTTAAAAATTGGGAGTTTAAAAAATAATGAAAAATATTAACATTTTGCCTTTCATCACTGTAATATCTGTTGTCCTATATGTACAGTGACATTTTCTTCTTTTTATTCCTGAAATCCTCCTTTTTTTCATTTTGTCTTCAAAGTTTTAGGTTACAGAAAAGTCACATACCAAATACAGGGGACACCCATATACCCAACATCCTCCCCCTTTTCCCCCTTCCCTTATTAATAACATTTTATATGTGGATGGTACATATTTACAGCTGATGTACAAATATTACAACATAGCTACCAACCATGGTAAATGTTTTACATTATGATTTACATTTTGGACCATACAATTTATAAATTTTGATTAAATTTAACATGACCTGTATCCATCATTTCAAGATCATGTAGAACACTTCAATTGCCCCCAAAATACTCCCCTGTTCCATTTATTCTATTCCTCCCTCCCCCTCCCCTTGGGGCCCAAGGTGGCCACCAGACTTCACTCCTTAAATGACAAGATTCATAGTTATTTGCAACAACACTGAGGGCTTGACACACTGTTCTATGTTCCCCTGTAAGCCCCCCCGCCCATGCTCTGGTGAGACTCCTGCCCCTCTGAGAAAATAGCGGGCCTTCTCTGGATGGCAGTCCAGCTCCTTCCCACAATATATGTGGGTCTCCACCCATTGATACAACACACTATGACAAAATGATCATTCACACACTCCATAGAAGCCTGCCCCAGGTGAACCCTGTCCCAAATGTCACCTCCATCAAACACCCTAAAACAGTAAACCTTCCTTGTCATATTGCCAAAAGAGCTTTACCCAGCAATACCCAGTGTTCAACTGCTCCCTCGCCCAACCCTCCCCCCAGTTCCATGGACCATTCAACCCACCCTCCTCACCCTACACCCCTGTCAAACTGGCACCACCCAACACAATAGTATCACTACTCCCCTGTAATATCCATTCACTGCACAACTACACACTCCACCTTATCATAGATTTTGCCAGAACAGCGTTGGCTCACAACCTTCTTTTCCCTTTCTATTTCCTGTAAACCTATCTTCCAGACTCTAGCTCTGTAAGTCTGCTCAATTTGCTTAATTCATATCTGTGAGGTCATGGAATATTTGTTCTTCAATGCCTGGCTTGCTTCATACTACTTAAGTTCCTCAAAATTCATCCATGTTATCCTGTGTGTTAGTTCTGTATTTCCTCTTACAGCTGGGTAATGTTCAACTATATGTATATACCACATTTTGTTTATCTGTTCATCTGTTGATGGGCATTTGGGTGGATTCCAGCTTTTGGCAATAGTGAAGAATGCCACTATGAACATTGTTGTGCACATATCTGTTCTTGCCCTTGCTTTCAATTCTTCTGGGTATATAACCAGCAGTGGAATTGCTGGATCATATGGTAGATCTATAGTTAGTTTTCTGAGGAACTGGCAAAATGTCCTCCACAATGGCTGAACCATTCTACATCCCCACAAGCAGTGAATGAGCGTTCCTGTTCTTCCACATCCTCTCCACCACTTGTAGTCTTCTGTATTTTTTGTAGCTGCCAGACTAATGTGTGGTAAGAAGATATCTCATTGTAGTTTTGATTTACATTTCCCTAATAGCCAGTGAAGAAGCTTTGCTGTAGATTTCTCAGGGCTTTCTATATATAGGATCATGTCATCTGCACATAGTGAAATTTTTACTTCTTCTTTTCTTATTTAGATGCCTTTTATATCTTTTTATTCTCTAAGTGCTTGAGCAAGTACTTCTAACACAATGTTAAATAGGAGCAGTGAGAGTGGGCATCTTGATTTGTTCCTGATCTTAGAGGGAAAGTTTTTTAAGATTTTACCATTGTATATGATGTTAGCTGTTGATTTTTAATAAATACCGTTTATCATGTTGAGGAAGTTTCCTTCTATCCCTATCTGTTGCAGTGTTTTTATCAGGAAGGGGTGTGTATTTTTTCAAATGCAATTTTTTCTTCATCTATAGAGATAGTCATGTGATTTTTTTCATTCGATCTGTTTATGTGGTGTATAACATTGATTGATTTTCTTATGTCAAACCATCCTTGCATACCAGGGGTGAAACCCACTTGCTCAAGGTATATAATTCATTTGCTGTGTTGTAGAATATGATTAAGAAGTTTTTTTTTTTTTTTTTTGAGGATTTTAGCATCTAGGCTCATTAGAGAGATTGGTCTGTAATTTTCCTTTCTTGTTGCATCCTTATTTGGCTTTGGTATTAGGATAATGTTGGCATGGTAGAATGAGTTAGTCAATATTCCCTCCACTTCTAATTTTTGGAAGAGATTAAGGAGGATTGGAGTTAGTTCTTTTGGGAATGTTTGGTAGAATTCACCTGTGAATTTGTCTGGTCCTGGGCTCTTCTTATTTGTGAGGTTTTTTATGACAAATTCTATCTCATTAGTTCTGATTGGTCTTTTGATTTCATCAATTTCTTCTTTCATCAATGTAGGCTGCTTGTGTGTATCTAAGACTTTGTCCATTTCCTCTAAATTATCCTTCTTGTTGGCATATAATTTTTCAAAATGTCCTCTTATGACACACTTTGTTTCTGTAGGGTCACTGTTGATAACCCCTTCCTTGTTTCTTATTTTGTGTATTCGCATCTTCTCTCTTTTTCTTGTTAGTCTACCTAAGTGTTTGTCAATTGTATTGATCTTCTTGAAGAACCAGCTTTTGATTTTGTTTATTTTTTTCTAGGACTTTCTTATTTTCAATTTCATTTAGTTCTGCTCTAATCTTTGTTATTTACTTCTTTCTCTATTTACTTAGGGGTTAGTTTGTTGTTCTTTTTCTAATTCCTCTACTTGTGCACTTTTTGATTTTAGCTCTTTCTTCTTTTTTGATATATACATTTATGGCTATGAATTTCCCTCTCAGTACAGCTTTTTCTACAACCTATAGGTTTTGATATGTTGTGTTATCATTTTCATTCATTTCAATGTAGTTACTGATTTCTTTTGAGATTTTCTCCTTGACCCGCTGTTTGTCTAAGAATGTGTTGTTGAACATCCATATGTTTGTGCTAATCTGGTTCTCTGGCAATTACTGATGTCCAGGTTCATTCCACTGTGGTCAGAAAAAGTACTTTGCATGATTTCAATCTTCCTGAATTCATTGACAGTTGTTCTTTTCCCTAGCATGTGGTCTATCTTGGAGAATGATCCATGAGCACTTGAGATGTAGGTATATCCCACTGTATTTGGATGTATGTTCTGTATATGTCTATTAGGTCCAGATATTCTCATGTATTATTCAAAGTCTTTATTTCTTTATTGATTCTCTGTTGAGATGTTCTGTCTAATAGTGGTAATGGTGTATTAAATTCCCCTAATATAATTGTAGAGGCATCTATTTCTCCACATAATTTTTCCAGTGTTTACCTCATGTATTTTCAGTCACCCTAGTTAGGTGCATAAATGTTTATGATTGTTATTTCTTCTTGAAATATTACCCTCTTTATTAATATAGAGTGTCCATCTTTGTTTTGTTCAATAATTTTACATTTAAAGTCCATTTCGTCTGATATTATTATAACTACTCCCACCCTTTATTGGTTATTGTTTGCTTGTAAAATTGTTTTCCAACCCTACACTTTCTGCTTCATTGAAACCTTGGGTCTAACTTTTGTTTCTTTTACACAGCATATGGATGGGGTCATATTTCCTCATCCTTGCTGCCAATCTGTGTCTCTTCACTGGTGAGTTTAATCCATTAACATTCAATGTTATTCCTGTCAAGGAATTAGTTACATTAGCCATATTTTCATTGGGTTTATTTCTCTTTTTGTCTTTTTAGTTATTCTTACATTCACTTCCAACTGTCTCTCTCCTGTTTTTTTTTGTTGTTGTTGTTTGTTTGTTTGTTTGTTTGTTTTTGATTTGCACAACTCCCTTCAGTATTTCTTGAAGTGCACGTTTCTTATTGACATACTCTCTTAATTTCTGTTTATCTGAGAATATGTTGAACTCTACCTCATTTTTGTATGCCAGCTTTGCTAAATAGAGAATTATTGGCTGGAAGTTTTTTCTTTTACCACCTTCACTATGTCATATGGCTGCCTTCTTGCCTCCATGGTTTCTGATGAGAAATTTGTCCTTAATCTTTTTAAGCTTCCCTTGTATGTGATGGTTCTCTTTTCTCTTGCTGACTTCAGTATTTTTCTCTTTGTCTTGAGCATTGGACAGTTTAACAAGTATATGTCTTGGAGTATGCCTGTTGAGATTTATATTGTTTGGGGTATGCTGAGCTTCCTGGACATGTACATCCATCTCCCTCAATAGGGTTGGGAAATTTTCAGCCAGTATTTCCTCCAAGACTCGTTCTGTCCCCTTTCCCTTCTCTTCTACCTCTGGGATGCCTATAATGCATATGCTTGTGCATTTTGTGATGTCATTCAAATCTCTAAATGGTTGCTGGATTTTTTTCTATCTTTTTATCTATCTGTTCTACTACCTGTTTGATTTCAGATGTACTGTCTTTCACTTCACTAATTCTTTCCTCTGCCGTTCAAATCTGCTGTTTTGTGCTTCCAGTGTATTATTTATTTCTTGGATTGTGCCATTCATCACCATCTTATTCTTTTATGTAAGTTTACAATTTTCAGTATGTTCTCCCAGTGTCTTCTGAACATTCTTAATCTCTTCTTTCACTTCATTAAGTTAATTCATAATATTTGCTTGGACAGCTCTGATTAGTTGTTCCATGTTCTGTATCTCCTTCTGGTTTTTAGTTTGTTCATTGGACTGGGCCATGTCTTCCTGTTTCTTATTATGTCTTGTAAGTTTTTGTTGGTGTCTAGGCATCTGTTTATCTTGATGGGTTTATTCAGTTGATTAGCTTCTCTCTTCACTCTATGGTCTTATTTTGTTGTTTTGAGTGTGGTAAGATTTAATTTTGACACTTTGTTCCTCTTATTCTAATTCCTTGCTCTTTTCTATGTTCCCTTGAAAATAAAACTAGGATCAGATAAATAGGAACAGATAGGAAGAGAAAAAGAATAATAGTAGTATTAATAGTAAAAGGTAAGAGAGGTACCATACAACACCTAGGAAATTGAATAATTAACCCAAGTAAGAAGTATAGAGGAATAAGATTAGGAAAGTAGAATAGCAACAATGAAACAATAAATAGAAAAAAGAAAAGTATAGAATGACTTATAAGGCCAGAATGATGAGAAGAGAGGAAATGAAAAAGTAAAAGAGAGAAAGAGAGAAAAAAAGTAAAAGAAGAAAGAAAACAGAGAAAGTAGGAGGGAGAGAGGAATGAGAACAAGAAAATTTGAAGATCAAGCTAAAAGAGGTGGAGTGAAAGAACAACAACAGAAAACAGAAAATATAAAAATGATGGAGAGAAATGATATAGCATAGGTAGAGAAAATCGGTAAACAAAAGAAAAAACAAACAAACAGAGAAATAAAGGAAGGGAAAACACAAGAAAACAAGACAGCAGCTACTCGTTTAAAAAAAAAAAAAGAGGAAGAAGCCAAAAAAAAAAAATCACAAAACAAAGATAAACATGGAAAAACAGCCTTCTCTCTTAGACCTCTAGGGATCTTCTTAGGCTGCTGCTATTCAACAACAAATCACCCTGCAGCCTGTCCTCTGCAAGTTTTAAGCCAGACTTTAGTGAGTAAAATAAGGAAAATAAAAAAGGAAAAATTTTTTTAAAATGAGAGATCCAAGAAAAGCTAATACAAAGATAATTTCAATATGTTCCCCATCATAAAATTTCACCTGGATGCCTGATACTCCTATATCCCTTCTCAAAGGGGGGGGCTGGGGATAGATCCAGGGATTTGTATATGCTAGGTAGGAATTCTTCTACTGAGGTAATCTGTCTCCTAGGTTAGAGAGCCTTTCAGAAGGCATTCTGCCCCTTTTAACTCAGACAAGTTAGATTCCCTGCAGTCTTGCTGCTTAGTCTCCTATATCTGCCTCCTTTCTGATATAATTCCTCTCTTTGCCTAGGCTGCTGGGTGTGACAACCTGCCTGAGGAGATCCCCCTCCCCTATACCTGTCATGTCAGGTTCCCTTCTGACACACAAGGGTGGCTAGACTGACTAATATAACTACAATGAAGCCACTCTGCACCCTTCCAGACCCCTCCTCCTCCCAGGGAGTTTGCCGTCTCACTCCATTTGGAGGATGGAGCAGGCAGGCTCTTTTTCCTGAAGGTAGAGTATATGTGCCACTTCCAGCCACAGGGGTTAGAAACTCAAGATTTTTCTTTACCTTCTTTATCCTTGCAGTACCCTCCTAGAGGACCCAGAGCACTCTCCTGCTCTCTATATATCTAAAGGAGCTGGCAGGGAACAAGAAGTCTGCTTTCCTTTCAGTCAGATAGAATTCACCAGGAGTTTTACCCTCACTCAATATCTAGGGGGTGGGGGAGCCTTTCCTGGCAGCCAAGAGTGTCAATAACTCACAGCTTGCTGTTTCGCCTCTTCCTCTCTGACCCAGACTCTCCTGGGAGTTGTGTAGCAGTGTCCTCGTCTGTGGTACCACAAAGCAGGTCAACAAGGCAGATCTTGGCTACCTCTCAGTTGTTTTGGTGAGAGGTTAGCTTTATCTGCCTACTGCATTGGCCATGTTCCTCATAACGCAAGTTTTAATAAGAGGGAGAACTGCATGTATGCGGTTATATGGGAATTCTATATTTTCTGCATGATTTTTCTGTAAACCAACAATTTCTCTTTTAAAAATATAGGCAAATCAGAGAGATTTTTTAAAAAATCATAAGAAGGACTTCCAGTTGGCCAGTAAATATATTAGAACATATTTAATCTCATTAAGAAAAAATGCAAATTAATAACTAATAATTATGTATATCTGCCTATGTTATTAGTGATAGTACTCTACTTTTAAAGGAAACAGACTGGTAAGAGTGAAATCTGGTTCATTTCTAGAGAGGAATTTTACATTTAATATGAAAAGTACTAAATATACATATGATTTTATCAAACAATATATTTTAGGAGCTTTTCCAAAACAAGTAGTTACTAATTTTTGAAAAATATTTCATTGAAAGAATATTGTCACAGTGTTATTTATAGTATCAGAACTTGGGACCAACCTAAATATTCATGGTAGAAAATTGGTTTAATAATATTATATATATTCATAAATTGAAAAAAGCCAAAATAATGTAGAATATGTAGTAACCTGGAAAAAATTCTCAATACAAATAATAATAATAAAGAAAAGGTCTACAAAAGAATATTGAAAATATGATCCATTTTTCCCATTTAATCCTTTATTTATGCCAAAAAAAATATCTGGAAGGATGTGTGGGTATAGTGCATTACCAAATTCATTTTTAGCATATCACAAGCATGTAGGATGATGGGGCAAGACATCATTTTGCCAACCTATGAAGTTGTTGTTAAATATTTATTTTGTCAATTAAAAGAAGTGTTGATTATCTAATAAATATTGTTAAGATTCATGCTATTTTAATGCAAAGCAAGAAAATAGAAAAATATATGACAAAATTGCAATTCTGTGAAAACATATGTGCAAGTGTACAGAGATAAGGAAAAACAAATAAAATAGGATTTTTCTGTGATTTCAAAATGATTCTATGTTCTATTATTGAAAATGTACTATTCATTACTTTTTAGCAAATTATGCTTCTGAATCAGATGCCTTGGTTGATTTGTTTTTATGAAACTTTCCAAATACATAAAATCATATACAAAAGATTTTTAAAATATGTTGTGTAGGCTAATTGACTTTTCAGAATCTTGAGATAAGTGAGGAAAGCCAATAATGCACATTCTGGAAAGCATGAACTACATCACCAATTTGGTGTCAGCAGGAGTCTATGTCTGCAATGATAGTGCCAGCAGGTCCAGCAGTTCCCAGCCCAACAATCAGCAAAAGATGACCCAGGTGCAGCCTTTCCTGGCTCTCCTGCCAATGGTAGAATGTGG
Organism: Tolypeutes matacus; assembly: GCA_026826555.1. Taxonomy (NCBI): domain Eukaryota; kingdom Metazoa; phylum Chordata; class Mammalia; order Cingulata; family Chlamyphoridae; genus Tolypeutes; species Tolypeutes matacus. The sequence goes on from JAKSZT010053809.1 coordinate 2,883,893, forward strand.
CTGGAGCATGTGTATATACATAGAAAAAAAAAAAAAAACAAACAACGAAACTTGAATTAAACCTCACACTTTGTACAACAATTAACTCAAAATGGGCCACCGAATTTTATTTAAAATTTAAAACTATTAGACATTTAGAAAATAACATAGGAGAAAATCTTCAAGATCTAGGACGCAGCAAGCAGTTAGACTTGGCATCAAGAGCAAGGTCCATAAAAGGAAAAATTAATAACTAGAATTTCATCAACTTTTTTAAAAATTTGTTTTGCAAAAGACCCTGTAAAGAGGATGAAAGTCAAGTTACTGACTGGGAAAAAATATTTGCAAGCCACAAAGCCAACAAAAGACTAGTATATAGAACATATTTTTAAAGCTCAACAGCAAAAATAAAAATAATCCAATTAGAAAAGGGGCAAAGCACATGAACAGACATTTCACTGAATAGGATATCCAGATGATAAATACATGAAAATATGTTCATGATAATTTGCCATCAGAAAATGAATATTAAAACCACAATGATATATCACTATACACCTATCAGAATTGCTAAAATGAAAATGAAAAAAATAGTGATAATACCATATGCTGGTGGGTGATCATGCAGAGAAACTGATCACAAATATATTGTTAGTGGGAATTTGCAGTGGTACAGTCACTCTGGAAGAGTGTGGTAGTGTTATAACCCAGGAGATCGACCACACTCAGACTTTAACCACTTTTATGAAGTTTACTGAGCTAAGCCCGCGGGTGTCTGCAGCACCTCTCATGCAGGAGAGAACTGCAGCCCCCAGGTTTTAAAATGGCTCCCTTTTATAGGGGGTTGCTGTCGCAGTTTGCAAGCAAGCAGGACGTACAGAAGCGGATTTTGGCAGTTAGCTAGCGTTTGCCCTGATAACCTGGGGCACAGCTGCAGGGTTGAGATGTCCTTGCAGGATTGTTCAAGGGAGGGGAGGTTGTGTGCTTGTCTGTCCTTGCAAGATTGTTCAAGGGAGGGGAGGTTGTGTGCTCTTCAGATAGGACACTTAGGGGACAGTGGAAAATTTTCTTTTCTACGGTACTCTGGTTGCCATGAAGGCCTATGGGTAGGCTAATTTAGGGTTCAATAGTAGTTTCTTATATAACTAAACATGTGTTTACCAAACAACCCAGCAATTGTGCTCTTGGAAATTTATTCCAAAGAAATGAAAACTTACGTTCATATAAAAACTTGTAGGTGAATGTTTATAGCAGCTCTTTTACAAAAGCCAAAAACTGGAAACAACACATTTTCCTTTAATGGGTGAACAATTAAACTTACTGTGGTACATCTATACCATGTAATACTACTCAGCAATAAACTGGAATAACTATTGATACACACAACTACTTGTATGAATTTTAAGCAATTATGCTACATGAAAAAAGCTCATCTCAAAATGTTCACAATGCATGATTCCATATTTATTATATTCTTGAAATGATAAAATTTTAGAGATGAAAAACATATTCGTGGTTGCTAAGATGTTAGAGAGGAGTGAGTGATGTAGATAGGTATGGCTTAATAGAATAAGGGATCATACTGGTGACCAAACAGTTTTATATCTTGATTGTGGTGATGATTACGCAAAGCTATACCTGTGAAAAATTGCATAGAACTATACACACATGTGTGTATACATGCACAAACATACACAAGTTCTTTTAAAATGATGAAAAAGCTCTGTGATTGTGCTAATGTCATTTACCTGGTCTTAATATTTTACTATAATCATGAAACATCTTAAAATTGGGGGAGCCTGGGTAAAGGGTGCCAAGGACATTCTTCCACGTATTTTTGCAACTTCCTACAAATCTGTAATTATTTCAAAACAAAATGTTGAACAATATCTGAGGTCAGGTAATTGTAAAATACTGAAAAAATTCTCATAATCTGGAAGGGAACAACAAGCAACAACAAAGGTAAATTTTGCAAGAGCTGCAAATAGCTGAAAATGCTGCAAAGAATACTAAACCCGGGCCTGGGTAAACTCTTCTGATAGGAATTACAGTGTATTTACTACATTGTTCAAAAGGAAATGGGTTGCCACCAACCATAGACCACAGTTCACACTGTAGACCACACTCTCTCCCACTCAGTTCTTAGTGATGTGTGCTGATTTAAAATGGCCTACATCCGTTGCCACAACGGTACTCAGGACAACCTCTAACTCACAAAGAAGACCCTGTATTTCAACTGCTCATCCCCTCCCTACCCCAAAAGTGTCAAGTGGCCACTGGCTCCACCTCATTGTTATAATTTCTTGCATTGCTAGAATCACCATATGTGAACAAGAGAATACCATCAAGTCCACTCTAGTCCATAGTTCTTCCCCCAATCCAGAGGGGACTGGGATGGTGATGTCCACTCCAACTCCAAGTGAGAGAGTGCTTATATCCCATGGATATGGTGGGTGGGATGATCCTGGGCAACATGGTAATCCTAGTGGGTTCCGTGTAATATTTTGGGTAATCTAAGCACCTCTTAAAATATATGTATATATATATATATATATAAATAACATTTTTGTAAGCAAATACACATATATGCATATATATTTATATATCATTTTGCAAATGTTTGTATGTATTGTGAGAATTTTTATTTTTACCCATAATAAAAAAAATAAAATTAAATTAAAAAAAAAAGGAAATGGGTTAAAATCATTTCAAATTCTCTCTGTCTAAACAAGTTTCAGCTCAGGTTTTTGAAGATTGTTTTTCTCATTTATATATATATACACACACACACACATATATACACTTGCACATACACATACACACACACACAAATAAACACATATATATCCACTTTTTAATAGTTTTTTTATGTTTAGACAAGCTTTAGATTATGTAAATGTTACATAAAAAAAAATAAGGGATTCCCATATGCCTCACTCCCTACCCCTCCTACATTTTCCCATATTAACAACATCCTTCATTAGTGTGGTACATTTGTTAAAATTGATGAATACATATTGAAGCATTGCTACTAACCATGAACTACAGTTTACATTATAGTTTACACTCTGCTCCCCCCGTAATTTTGTAGGTTATGACAAAATATGCAATGGCTTGTATGCGTCCCTGCAGTGTCATGCAGGACAACCCCAATGTCCCAAAAATGCTTCCATATTACACCTATTCTTCCCTCTCCCATCCCTCAGAACCTTATGGCCACTGCCTTTATATCAATGATTAGAGTTCTTCCATAACTAGAATAATAATGCTTACTTTAGTCCATTGTTCATTCCCCAATCTTGAGGATTTGGGGATGATGATGCTCACTCTGCTTCCAATTGAGTGGGAGCTTAGATCCCATGAGGCTGATGGATGGAACTATCTTGCTTGCAGTTGCAGACACTCTCTGTTCCTTGGGATGGGCATTGTCCATCATCATCTCCTTGTTAGTTGTCCTGGGTGAGTCCAATGAACTAGAGAGTAGGTATAGCAACTCTTTAATAAGTCAATAGCAAAACAGAATTTGCTTTAAAACGAATGTTCCCAGACCACATGTCATCTGTAAACCAATAGGTAGCTCTATTCTAACTATTCCACATAAAGTTGGCCAAGCATAAAATTAGATATTGCATGCTGGTCTATACATGCAAAGTGAAGAAGAGAGATAAAATTTTTCTCTGGATAATTCATACCCAAGCACTCATTTGCCTTTCTAATCTGTTTTTTTCAAGGTGAAGATATTGGAAGGATTAAAATGCTTATGGATAATAATTGATTCAATTCTCTCAATTTCATTTTGCAGATACAGAAAAATTTTAATGACTTCACCTTAGATGACTGAAATCTGTAACTTTAGAGAAATAGAAAAAAAGATGGTGTAGGTTTATGTTAACAAACCAATTGAAATTATTTTCAGTATGCATTTGGGATATTCTAAACTCAAGATAAGATTGAATTATGAATAATTGCTACTATATATGAAGTAAGGGAAAGAATGAATGGAATCAAAAGCAAAGCTCTAATGCAGTTCTCAATTGCTTTGAAAAGAATTGTAAAGCATTTCAAGTACCTATAAACAAAAGGAAGAAATATCTTTTAGCAGAAATTTTATTTGGTTATCTGAGAAATACTTCTGTCTCTGGAGGAATACACTTCATTTTCTCTGTTTAGTTATATGAATTTCACCTATACATATGTATGCTTTTATTATGCCAAAAGGCAAGAGGTGTTTTTAATGCTTTTTTTCTCTTTTTTTCGTTAAAAAGATATATTCGAGGGGCAATATATCATTCTATAGCAAAAGATATACCTACAGGCAAAGCAGGAGGTAGCATTTGAGCATTGTTGCTATGGATGGAAACTTGAGGACAGTGATATTTTCTAATTAGAAGTTTGCTCTGAGTCATACTTTTCAAGTCCATTAGACTTTCAAATGTTAACCCGATTGATTATTTTCTTCAAATATTATTTTGATTATTGCTGTTAGGGAAAATTTTTGAATCTGAAATATATGAAACATAGCAATAGGAGAAATGAAATAATTGTCTGCTGGGCATCTATACCTGAGTTTTTCACAGGCATCTCAAAATAGGCATAACCTATAGAGAACTCCTTCACATATAGCACCATTAACACTTCTGTGTTCTCTATTTTGATAAATTATTTCATATTTCTTGCAGACCCAAAATTATAAATATTAATTCATGGGCAAGAACCATGTGCACATTAGAATAACCTAGAGTGTTTTGTTTTTAATGATTATTCCCAGGCCCACATGAGACCAAAGAAATCAGAATCTAAAGAGGTTATAACTTGAGCAATAGTATTTTCAAAGCCTATCCTTGCCTCCATGATTCTCATATGAAGCTAGGGTGGGAAACTACTACTTTAGATTCACCATAGGTTACCACACCCCTTGAAGTCTAAGAATTCCTGGCAATAGAGGACTTTCTGAATATGTTGATGAAAACTTCCTATTGCTCTCTTTGTTCCTAAGTACACTGTGTGGCCCAGATACATCAATAAATAATTCACAATGCCTTTGATGAGACCTCAGCACAAGTGTTTTTTTCCTTTTAATAGTGAATAGCCACATTTCAATGTAAGAATTATGTTGGCAAAATCTAGCTAGATCTAAAAGATGTTTCTATACTCATGAAGGACATCAATATTAAAATGATTATATATTGCCATGCTCTACTGAAATATTTAGGGTCATATATTAACTAAGCACCCTATTTCTGTCAAAAGTATATCATGATATCCTGTTTACTTCATTAAAAAGTAGCACTCCCACACCATATCTTGTTACCACCATTTTCTACTTATTATACCACTGCAATGTTTTCCACAGGTTTCTCTATCTCTCCAATATTTTGACCAGTACTGCCACAATTCAGATTTATCATCTACCTTCTTGAACACTTCAACTGGCTTTACACTGCATAAAGAATAAAGGCTAATTTACTAAGCAAGACATGAAAGCCTTTGTGAATAGACCACTTTTAATTTAGTCCACATAAGTAATAGGGATTTTGAAAGCTAACTTTATCAGATCTGAGATTATTGTCCTATTCTTCCCCCCAGGTTAGAAGTTTCTAAAGATATGACATACCTATTTCAAGGCCCATGCTAGCTAATTAACTAGAATGCTTCAACCCCAACAGTCTGTCCTTTTTCTCAAATGGAATGTGCTAAGCCATTTTTCCATACAGTTTTGTATTTATAGTTTCAAATTGTTTTTATGAATTTTAGTTCAGGATCCTCAGAAAAATTGTATGCTTCTAGAGCGCAAGGGTTCTGACTTTTATCACTTGACACCCTCAACAATACCTACTGTCATTCTGGGTACACACTAGTTGTTAAAAATATGTACTAGTTTATTTGTAAAATTGTAAAATTCTAGGACACTTCAGTATCCATCAGTCCATCAACAAGCCTTTCACCTGTATGGTTACATTAATATTTATACTTAACAAATATTAATTGAATATGACAGGATTCCTGCTCCTAAGGAGCTTACAATCTATTGGGGAAAACAGGCATGTAACAGATACCATAACAGTGTGCTAAGTGTTCTCTTAGAAAGATGCACAGGTTTCTATGGCTGCACAGAATATCAATTAATCCATCTTGGGTGTGGAGGTGGAAAAGACTTCTTGGGTGATGACATCTAAATTGGGTTGAATCATTAAGAATAAGTAAGATTCATTCTTAGATATTTACCCAACAGCAATGAGTGCACTTATGTATCAAAAGATATGTATAATAATGCTTATAGCAAGTTTATTTGTTATATCCAGTGAGGCCTTCAAAGAAAATGATGAAACTGTTATTGGAATCTGGAGAAAAGGTGATCCTTGTTTTAAAGTTGCAAAGAACTTGGCAAAATTGACTCCTAATGTTAGATGGAAGGCAGAATTTGAAAATGACAAGCTTAGACATTTAGATGAAGAGATTTCCAAAGTAAATGTGGAAAATGCAGCCTGACTTCTCTTTGCAGCTTATAGCAAAATGTGATAGGATAAAGATAAGATGAGAACTAAATTGCTGGGCACAAAGAAATGAGAGACTAATTTAGGAAATTCCAAGCTTCTGGAAAATAAACCCCCAGAGCATAATGCCCCATGTGAGGAATTAACTAAACTTGGACCTTGTAAGTCATGATTGGAAATGCAGTTATCCAGGAAGGACTTGTGGAAAGTCTTACTGTCTGATGGCTTGGACCCCTGTTTCCTGCATACTAATCAACAAGCTTTTTGTGAGATCTGTATAAACGAAACCACTGTCAACCTGGACTAAAAGTGACAGGGAGAGGAGAGACTGAGGGAAAAATGGCTTCAAGAGGAAAGCCATGGAAGCTGAGGTCAGGAATTAAGACATCTCCTTGGGCCAAAGAGAGACCCCACCCAGTGTATGGAAAGGGTGACTTTGCTGCAGCATTTGAAGAGGGTGGATGTTCCAGCTTCTTGTTCAGGGAGAGTTTGGCCATCTCAGGCTACAAAGAGGGTGGAGCACATTCCCTGGTGGTTGGGAAGAGTTAGGTCATAACACCACAGCCCTGAGGGTGGTGGGTCTGTTCCGCATAGGTTAGGGAGAGTTAGCTTGCCACCCCACTGTTCTGAGTGGGTTGGGCCTGTATGACAGAGACTATGAAGAATGTTGCCAATACCTTACTCTACTAAGGGGGTTGAGACTGTACCCCATAGATTAGGGAAAGTGTGGACATCACCCCAGTGTTCTTAGAGGGTGAGATCTGGAGCTCATTCACCACACAGATGCTTGATGAGGGTGAAACCAAGAAAAAAGGTCCTTGGGAAAGTCCATGAAAAGGGTGAGTGCCCATGAAGCCCCAGGGAGAAGACATCATTCTAAGGATGACTTTTAGATTTTGAAATCTATTGGATTATGCCCTGCTGGTTTTCGGAACTATTGGCAACCTGTGACACATTTCTCTCCCAATTCCCCTATGGTAATCCAAATGCTTATCCTTTGTCTCTCCTTTGTATATTGGAAGCAGATAACTTGCTCTGTAAGTTTCACAGTTCTACAGCTAAAGGGGAACTTTGCCCTAACACAAAGTGCATGCCTATAACAGATTTTGATGAGATTTTGTACTTAGCATTGCTATTGAAATTATTTACGTTTTCTGGAATATTGTGATGCAACTAATGTATTTTGCATATGAAAAGACATGTCTTTTGGGGATTCAGAAGGTGGAGTGTGGCAGTTTGAGATTATTTTATGAATTCCAAAAGGATAGGGATTATGTTTGTATACTAATCTATTCCTCTGTGTGTGGTACCCATTGATTGCATTAAATTCAACTGAGGTGCCTTTGATTAGATTACTTGATAGGATCAATTTAGGGCTTTTGATTGGACTAAAGCAGTGAGGCATAACTCAAGTTGAGTCTTTGCCCCCTTTCTGGGTCTGGTATAAACCCAGAGACACACAGAGAGAGACATAGGAAAAGTACCATATTTGAGAGATGCTCACTTAAACATGAATCCCCAAGAGAATTGGCCCATGAAACAGCTCAAGAGGAGATGGTGAGATGAGAGGGGACAGCTGAAACCTTGGCAGAAATCAGTGGTCATCTTGCTATGTCACATGTCTGGACAACAGAATCAACAGTAGCTGACTTGGTTAAAAAAGCACCTCTTATGGTGCCTTGGTTTGGACTGTAAGCTTTTACCCCTAATAAATCCCCTTTATAAAAGCTGACCCATTTCGGGTACTTTGCAACAGTAGCCGTTTGACAAGCTAAAACAGCATGGGACTGTATAACACAGGGAATCCAGTGTTGGAAGATGGGCTGTGGTTAACAGGACAAATATAAGAACATTCTCTCACAAACCATAACAAATATATAATATTAATGTAGAGTGTTAATAATCAGTGGGTTGGGGGAAAATACACTAAATATAAGATATGGGCTATAGTTTGTAATAATATTTTGAAGATACTGTTTCACAGTTTGTAACAATTGTTTCACAACAATGCAAGGTGTTGGTGGTGGGGAGATGTATGGAAGCCTTGTATGATGATATACGTGTATCTTTTGTAAATTCACAACTTTTACTATACAATTATTGTTTATGTTCATGTATGAATGTTACACCTCAATAAAATCTTATTTAAAAAACACATAAAGTTAAAACCTAGAGTATAGGTTACTAGGAAATTGGATTATGGATGAGAAAGAGTACTGATGCTTAATGTATGTAGAATTTTTAATTAGCTTGACTGTAAAATGTGGAAAGGAATAGAGATCATGGTAACAAATTATAGTGAGTATAACTAATACAGCTTGTTTATAAATGAGATTGTGGCTGAATGGAGTAATTTTGAGATGTAAAAGTCAATTGAAAGAAAGCTAAAGAATAATCTAGGGACTGAATAACATAGTGAATCTGGTGGTGCATGAGGATTGTAGTTAAAAGTACAAATAAAAGAATGTTCTTCTATGAACTAGAACAAATATACATCATTATTACAAGGTGGCAAGAAGATAGTGATGCATGGGAAAATACAATTAATGTAACATGACTATAGTTAGCAACAATACTGTAGTATTCTTGCATAAATGTCAAAGAAGGTACTATATCAAGGCAAAGAATCAACAATAGAGGGTGTATTAGTCACCCAAAGGGATGCTAATGTGAAATAGCAAAAATGGGTTGGTCTTTATAAAGGGTATTTATTTGGGGTAGTAGTCCACAGATACCAGGCCATAACGCATTAAGTTTTCTCTCTCACCAAAGTCCATTGCCACATGTTGGAGCAAGACAGCTGCCAACATTTGCCAGGGTTCAGGCTTCTTGGTTTCCTCTCTTCCTGGGGCTGTGTTTCTCTCCAGGGTGAGCTCCTCTGGTTCCTCCATAAGGTCAGCTGTAGACTATCAGGCAAACAGCTCACTTCTCTTCTCCTGGGGCCTTCTCTCGAACATCAAAACTCCAACATCAAAACTGCTTCTTTAAATCGACAACAAGGCTTCTAGAACTTATAAAGGAGTTCAGTAATGTTGCAGGCTATAAGATCAATGCTCAAAAATCAGTAGCATTTCTGTACACCAAAACTGAGGAGGAAATCAGGAAAAAAATACCATTTACAATAGTAAACAAAAGAATCAAATACCTAGGAATAAATTTAACTAAAGATATAAAGGACTTATATACAGAAAACTACACAACACTGTTAAAGGAAATCAAAGAAGACTTAAATAAATGGAAAAATATTCCCTGTTCATGGATGGGAAGACTAAACATCATCAAGATGTCTATCCTACCCAAACTAATCTACAGATTTAATGCAATCACAATAAAAGTCAACAATATATTTTTTAAGGAACTGGAAAAACTAACCACAAAATATATTTGGAGAGGCAAGAGGCCCCGAATTGCCAAAGATATATTGAAAAAGAAAAATGAAGATGGAGGTATCACATTACCTGACTTTAAAACATACTACAAAGCTACAGTGATCAAAACTGTGTGGTATTGGCACAAGGATAGACCTACTGACCAATGGAACCGGATTGAGAGTTCTGATATAGATCCTCGCATATACAGTCATCTGATATTTGACAAGGCCACGAAACCCACTCAGTTGGGAGAGAGTGGCCTCTTTAACAAGTTGTGCTTGGAGAACTGGATATCCATATCCAAAAGAATGAGAGAAGAATACCATCTCACACCTTATACAAAAATCAATTCAAGATGGATCAAAGATCTAAATATAAGAGCCAAAACCATAAAAACCTTGGAAGATAATGTAGGGAAGCATCTACAGGACCTTGTAATAGGAAATGGTTTCATGAACTTTACAGCCAAAGCACGAGCAGCAAGAGAAAAAATTGATAAATGGGATCACCTCAAAATTAAAAACTTCTGCACCTCTAAGGATGTTATTAAGAAAATAAAAAGGCAACCTACCCAATGGGAAAAAATCTTCGGCAACCATATATCTGATAGGAGCCTAATGTCCTGCATATATAAAGAAATCCTTCACCTCGAAATTAAAAGGACAAACAACCCATATAAAAAATGGGCAAGTGACCTGAAAAGACACTTCTCCAAGGAAGAAATACAAATGGCTAAAAAGCACAAGAAAAAATGCTCAACATCACTTGCTATCAGGGAAATGCAAATCAAAACTACAATGAGATACCATCTTACACCCATCAGAATGGCAGCTATTAAAAAAACAGGAGACACTAAATGTTGGAGAGGATGTGGAGGAATAGGAACCCTCATCCACTGCTGGTGGGACTGCGGTATGGTCCAGCCACTGTGGAGGACAGTTTGGCGGTTCCTCAGAAAACTAGCAATAGATCTTCCATATGATCCAGCAATTCCACTGTTGGGTATATACCCAGAAGAACTGAAAACAAAAATACAAACAGATTTATGCACACCAATGTTCATAGAGGCATTGTTCACCATTGCCAAAAGTTGGAATCAGCCCCGGTGCCCATCAAGAGATGAATGGATAAGCAAAATGTGGTACATACATACAATGGAATATTACTCAGCAGTAAGAAGGAACAAAGTGCTAACACATGGAATAATGTGGATGAATCTTGAAGACCTTATGTTGAGTGAAGCAAGCCAGGCACTGAAGGATGAACACTATATGACCTCAATGATCTGAACTGAGGAAAGTGAGCAGTCTCTGAGAACCATTGTCTGAAAGATAGGTTAACAAAGGAGAGTAACAGAAGAGCAGGCTTTGAGCCATCACCCATGTGGACATAATCTATGGTAAAGGGATAGAGTGTGGTTGTATGTTGGGGGATGGGGCAGATGAGTGGTGGTGTTCCTGGGTTTGGTGGTGCAGCACTGGGGGGTGGGTGGATTAGGAAGGCCTGGTTCAAATCCCCAGGGCATGTAAATGTGAATCTTGACATTCCATGGGTTGGGAGAGGGGGGTATCACGGGCCCTGGGGGGCTGGGGAGAAGGGAACAGTCAAGATCTAATGGGTTGTTTGGTGGTCATGGGGAAGGTTTTTCATTACCTTACAGTAATGGACACAGGACATGGTAAATATCATCAAAATTATTAAACTGTATCATCTAAATTGTAAACTATACTGTAAATCACTGACAATGTTTAGTTGCTATATTTTGCTATCTGCATAACAGTTATAACAATGCTAACAACCAAAAAAAAAGAGGGGGGGAGTTAATATGGGGTGGGGAAGGGCGGTGGTTTGGTATCTGGGAGTCTCCGGCACTCCGTGTGTGACTTTGCTGTGACCTAAAACTTCTTTGATAATTAAATGAAAAATTGGGAGACAATGGGGATTGAGAGGAGGAAGGTGTCATGGCACACCAGACTTCCGATAACACAGTGATAAAGGGAAGGAAAAAAAGGAAAAAAGAAAAGAGAAAGGAAAAAATAATGAATATATATATATATTAAAGGCAATTCCTTTGCTTTTTTGCCCATTTTTGGAATGTCCCAATCCACTAATTATACTTTATTTTGTTTTGTTCTTTGTTTGATTATTTGTTTTTTTTTCCTTCTCTCTTTTTTTTTTTTTCCCTGAGTTTCCTTATGTTTGTCTCTTGCATGTAAGCCTATCATAATTGTTTCTTTTTCCTAGTAAGTGTATTTGATTATTTTATGGACTAAATGTTCATGGAGGATTTGGATCACAGAAGGGTTACAATGGGTACTGCGGGGGATTATTGGGGGTGGTGTCTGGGGGGGGGGGTTTCGTGGGGATTGGTTCATCCGAATATACATGAAAGATATACCAAATCATTCAAAGGATCGGGGGATGGGGCATGGTCACGATGGGTGGATAATCACACAATAAATGAGGGAATCTGAATTCCTAGCCTGGAGAGCTCTGCCACAGTCTCCAAGGGAGCAGCAATAGTCCTCTGAGTGTAGGGACAGTGCCTGTCAAAATAGGATGACCCACTGATGTGTTTTTTTTTATTGATGACTACCCTTGTGAGTCTTTGCTCTTGTAAATGAGACTTAGCCTGCAGTTGTTGGGTGCCTAAGGGTTGCCACCTGAGAGCCTCCTTGTTGCTCAAATGTGGCCTCTCTCTAAGCCAAACTCAGCATATGATTGCATTACCTTCCCCCCAACGTGGGACATGACTCCCGGGGATGAGCCTCCCTGGCAACGAGGGATTAATACCAACTGCCAACTGGCAACACAACTGGAAAAAGACCTTGAATAAAATGGGGAAATGGTAAAGACAAATGAGTTCAAGTGGCTAAGAGACTTCAAAGAGAGTCGGGAGGTCATCCCAGAGGTAACTCTTATGCACACCTCAGTAGGAGCTCATAGAACATCTAAGTGCTTATCACCCCACTCTTTGGGGTTCCTGAGAGCTCCGGAGACACCCTGGTCCTATATAAGGGGGGATAGCCCCAGAGACTGATGCCTTATCAGTGGGTTCTATTTTGGAATCTGTGCTGTTGAGAGTGACAGAATTAGACTCAAATAAGTCCTCCCTGCACATGGTTCACCAGTCCCTTCTATTCAAACATATATGTGATGCTGGAGTTTTTAGGTATACTTCCAGAGACTGGAGCCTCCCGCCTACCTATGTGCCAGGTGTGCATGAAATCTAGGTGGTCCTGCAACTCCTACCCTACAGCTCAATGGACTCATCTAAGTCACCTGATGAGGAGACAACGATGGGCAATGGCCATCCCAGGGAATGGAGAGGACCTGCATTTGCAGGCAGGATCATCCCACCCACCATATGCATGGGATATAAGCCCTCTCTCACTTGGAGTTGGAGTGGACACCACCATCCCAGTCCCCTCAGGATTGGGGGAAGAACTATGGACTAGAGTGGACTTGATGGTATTCTCTTGTTCACATATGGTGATTCTAGCAATGCAAGAAATTATAACAATGAGGTGGAGCCAGTGGCCACTTGACAGTTTTTGGGTAGGGAGGGGATGAGCAGTTGAAATACAGGGGCTTCTTTGGGAGTTGGAGGTTATCCTGAGTCCAGTTGTGGCAACGGATGTAGGCCATTTTAAATCAGCACACACCACTCAGAACTGAGTGGGATAGAGTGTGGTCTACGGTGTGAACTGTGGTCTATGGTTGGTGGCAAGGCTCCAGGATGGGTAAGTTCATTGAGGGTGGTGGGCCACACTGTGGGAGATGTTTGTGTGGGATGTGGTGGGAGGTGTGGTAGGTGGGCAACAAGGGAATCCCAGTGGGTTTCGTGTAATATTTTGGGTAATCTAAGCACCTCTTAAAATATATGTATATATATATATATAAATAACATTTTTGTAAGCAAATACACATATATGCATATATATTTATATATCATTTTGCAAATGTTTGTATGTATTGTGAGAATTTTGATTTTTACCCATAATAAAAAAAAAATTAAAAAAAAAAAAACTGCTTCTTTAAAAAACGGATGCCTCTGTCCTTTGCCTTGTCTTTTATATTCCCCACCCACCAAGGGGTGGGGCTCAATGCCCTACTGACGTGGCCCAGTCAACACCCTAATCATAACTTAATCATGCACAGATTAACAGATCAGTTTACAAGCATGATTCATTTATATTTTTGGAATTCATAATTACATGAAATTGCCAAACGGCTACAGGGGGTAAGGTATATTTTTCTTTTGGACTAATGAAAATGACCTTTTGTTTTCAAATGATGACTGCACAACTCTGTGATGAAAGCGAGAACCAAGGAATGCACACTTTGGATGGACTGTACAAGGCATGGGACTATATAACACATTGAACCATGTGATGGATGATGGACTGTGGTTAACAATACAAATATGAGAGTGTTCTCTAATGAACTATAACAAATGTACAATACTAATATATGTGTTAATATTAGGAAGGCGTGTGGAAAAAGTATACCAAATGTCTGCTATGGGCCATAGCTAGTAGTAATATTTTGAAAATGTTCCTTTATAATCTGTAACAACTGTTACATAACAATGTAAAGAAGACTTAGATAAATGGAACGACATTCTGACATTCTGTGTTCATGGATTGGAAGACTAAATATGGTCAAGATATCAATTCTACACAAACTGATTTAAAGATTCAATGCAATCTCAGTAAAAATCCCAACAGTCTTTTTTTCAGAAATTGAAAAACCAATTATCAAATTTATTTGGAAGAGGAGAAGCAGCAGCAAGATGGCGTCAGTTTAAATGTGCATTCACCATCTCTCTCTCAAAAAAACGGCTGAGTGAGGGCAGGATCCTGCCAGAGTGAGCTTTTTTGGGAACCCACAGAGCAGAAGGCTTCAGGGCATCGATCTTGAGAGAGCTGGACAAAGAGATAATTTGCTCAAGGTAAAACCCAGAGTTTCTTCCCCCAGAGGCTGGAAACTGCAGAACAGCTAAGCCCCACTGCCAAGGCAAACCAGCTGCCAGCCCCGACCCCAACTCCCGCCAGCCAACCAGCAGGAGGGTTCTGGCGAAGGGTGGAGAGGGGTTTTCTTTGTGTGGCTTTGGTTGCCCGGACCCCCTTTGAGCTTTGAGGAAGTTGGCTCAAGGTGGCACCAGGAAAAGGGGAGAGGCAAATCTGCTGAGGCAGCCTGATTTACCTAACCACCCTGAGAGAGAGAAACTTGGCATGGAAGAGGGTGGAGTCAGGCAATTGACTAGTCCTGTGCTGAAAATTATCAAAATTTCAATTCCCCTAAGGGAGGCAGGCAGCAAGAAGCACTTAATAAGTTTCCAAGAGCCTATTTAAGGTCTTTTGGGAGGAGGGGGTGGTCTGGAAGAGGACTGAGAGTCATTTTTCTGTGGTAAATTCACTCACCAGGGTCCCATTTAAATTTCAAAAGGATACTCAACCTGATCTGGAGAGGGGAAGGGGAATCCACTCAGGCCTGCCCAGGCTGTTGTATCCTGCTGCCCTGGGAGAGAAAGCAATGAGAATAGAAAGGGAGCAGTGACAGAGAGGCTCCTAATCAGCAGGGGTCTATCCAAGTGCAGAGTCAACCCTGCTTGGAGGAAAGTGACTGGATAGCTTTCTGAAGAGCTAATTGACCCAATGAGAAAGTTTAGCCCAGTGGAGGAGTTTCCACCTTGAATATGCAAGGTCCCTAGCTCCATTCCCAGTTCCCCTTAGAGTAGGGATCCAGCGGATACTTTAAGACAGGGAAAATATAGACATAATTTTTGTATCAGCTTCTCTTGGGAAGGGCTGGGGTATATGGGAATCGCCTATAATTTTAATGTAATATTTATATAATCTAAAGCTTTTTTAAAAATAAAATTTTTTTTTTAAAAACCAGTTCTACTTATGGAACACATCCACTTAGGCTATAAATGTTTTTGTTTTTGTTTTTGTTTTTAATATTTTATTTATTTTTATTGTGGGTAAAAATCAAAATTCTCACAATACATACAAACATTTGCAAAATGATATATAAATATATATGCATATATGTGTATTTGCTTACAAAAATGTTATTTATATATATATATACATATATTTTAAGAGGTGCTTAGATTACCCAAAATATTACACGGAACCCACTGGGATTCCCATGTTGCCCACCTCCCACACCTCCCACCACATCCCAAACAAACATCTCCCACAAGTGTGGCCCACAACCCTCAATGAACTTACACATCCTGGAGCCTTGCCACCAACCATAGACCACAGTTCACACCGTAGACCACACTCTCTCCCACTCAGTTCTGAGTGGTGTGTGCTGATTTAAAATGGCCTACATCCGTTGCCACAACGGTACTCAGGACAACCTCTAACTCACAAAGAAGCCCATGTATTTCAACTGCTAATCCCCTCTCTACCCCAAAAGTGTCAAGTAGCCACTGGCTCCACCTCATTGTTATAATTTCTTCCATTGCTAGAATCACCATATGTGAACAAGAGAATACCATCAAGTCCACTCTAGTCCATAGTTCTTCCCCCAATCCTGAGGGGACTGGGATGGTGGTGTCCACTCCAACTCCAAGTGAGAGAGGGCTTATATCCCATGCATATGGTGGGTGGGATGATCCTGCCTGCAGATGCAGGCCCTCTCCATTCCCTGGGATGGCCATTGCCCATCGTTGTCTCCTCACCAGGTGACTTGGATGAGTCCATTGAGCTGTAGGGTAGGAGTTCCAGCTCCACCGAGATTCCATGCACACCTGGCACATAGGTAGGCCAGAGACTCCAGTCTCTGGAAGTATACCTAAAAACTTCAGCATCACATACAGGTTAGAATAGAAGGGACTGATGAACCATGTGCAGGGAGGACTTATTTGAGTCTAATTCTGTCACTCTCAGGAGCACAGATTCCAAAATAGAGCCCATTGATAGGGCATCAGTCTCTGGGGCTATCCCCCCTTATATAGGACCTGGGTGTCTCCAGAGCTCTCAGGAACCCCTCTGTGTGGGGTGATAGACACTTAGATTTTCTATGAGCTCCTACTGAGGTGTGCGTAAGAGTTACCTCTGGGATGACCTCCTGACTCTCTTTGAAGTCTCTTAGCCACTTGAACTCATTTGTCTTTACCATTTCCCCCTTTTATTCAAGGTCTTTTTCCAGTTGTGTTGCCAGTTGGCACTTGGTTTGGCTTAGAAAGAGGCCACATTTGAGCAACAAGGAGGCTCTCAGGTGGCAACCCTTAGGCACCCGACAACTGCAGGCTAAGTCTCATTTACAAGAGCAAAGACTCACCAGGGTAGTCATCAAAAAAAACAAAACAAAACAAAACACATCAGTGGGTCATCCTATTTTGACAGGCACTGTCCCTACACTCAGAGGACTATTGCTGCTCCCTTGGAGACTGTGGCAGAGCTCTCC